>VZQC01013314.1:443391-768890 GCA_009823505.1 Rhizomys pruinosus | reverse complement strand
AAAAAAACAGAGAAAGATGCAGAAAAGTTATGGCAGAATGCATGATCTGGGATGGGTAGGGATGGGGAGGGGGGAAGGGAAGGGGATATATGCCTGAACTGAATTGGAAAATTATGTATGAAATACACAAAACATCAATAAAAAAAAAAGAAAAAAAAAGAAATGGAAAACTCAAAAAGACACTGGGAACTATCTGATACTTCTGCTTAGAAACAATGTGCATTTGTGATAGATAATTAAATCTAATTCCAAGATTTTTTAAACTTTAAAGTGAACTAGGAATTATGGCATTAGACATGAGGCTTCCAGGGTTGAGATGTTCAGTGGTTAAGAACACTTGATATTCTAAGACCCAAATTTGAACATGGCAGCTAACAACCATCTGTAACTCCAGTTCTTCCAGGAGGATTGATGCCCTCTTATAGCTTCTGTGGGCATTGAACGCACATGATGCACTTAAGTGCAGGCAAAACACTTATACACATAAAATAAGAAATAATGAAAAATATGTTTTTAGACATGAAATTTCCAGATCATATGGAAGTTAATCTTAGAAAATAAACTACTTTGGGGCTGGAGAGATGGCTCAGTGATTAAGAATGCCGACTTCTCTTGCAGAGGACCCAGGTTCGATTCCCAGCACCCACATGGCATGGCAGCTAAGAACTGTCTTTAACTCCAGTTCCAGGGGAATCTGACGCCCTCTTCTGACCTCCATGGCAATGCATGACATGGACGCACCAATCCACATACAGACAGTACATTCATACATATAAAAATAATAAATAGCTGGGCGTGGTGGCGCACGCCTTTAATCCTAGCACTCAGGAGCAGAGGCAGGTGGATCTTTGTGAGTTCAAGGCCATCCTGGTCTACAGAGTGAGTTCCAGGACAGCCGGGGCTACAAGGAGACCCTGTTTGAAAAAGACAAAAAAAAAAAAATAATAATAATAAATAAAAAAATAATAAAAAGAAAATAAACTACTTTAAGATCCCTTCTCCTGATGTGCATTTTGCTGGTTATATGTGTAGTGTGCTGTCCATGTTAGATTTTTGGCAACAGAGCAAATCACCATGGGCAGTGACATGTAGGCTGTCAGATAAAATCTTCAGATTGAAGCCAGAATGGGGCTGACCTCCAAAATGGAGAAGAAGCATGTGTGACCTCTTGGCTCAAATGGAAGGAGTGTCTCCAAATGTCTCTTCTGCCAAAAGTCTCTGCTTTCCTTAGATACAAATAAAAACAGGAGTCTTTTGTTCTCAGCTCTTTAGGAGTGGCATTTAGAATTGGCTCACTTTTTAAAGGTTCTAATTTGGGGAACTGAATCGCATTGCTTTTCTTTTTAAGGTTGTTATACTAGTCTAGATTGTTCAGCACAGAATAACTTGGCAGTTTTTTAATATTTTATTTATTTTGTACTGTCTGCATGCAGGTCTGTGCACCTGTGTCATGCAATGTCACAGAGGTCAGAAGAGGGCGTCGGATTCCCCTGGAACTGGAGTTAAAGATGGTTCTCAGCCGCCGTGTGGGTGCTGGGGATCAAACCCAGGTCCTCTGCAAGAGCGGTCGGTGCTCTAAACCGCTAGGCCATCTCTCCAGCCCCAGAATAACTTGGTATTTTAATGATGATAAAATAACTTTACTCATGCATCCACTCAGCCAGAGTCTGCTGCATACCTCTACGTATCATGCACTGTTTTACTTACTAGACATGGAACAGTGAGTAAATACTTTCTTATATTCTTCTATGGGGGAAAGATCCCAAACTAAAGAATGTTATATGGTGATGCATGCTGTAAAGAGACTAGAGGCTTAACTTTAAGGATGTATAACACAGAGCGGATAACAGGGAGTCAGAGTTGCAGAGAGTAACAGGGATAGCTGCAACACTGTGACCTAAATAAAAGTTACTGAGATGGGGTAAACCTGGGCCATGAGGACTGTGAGGAGAAGAAATAGTAAAGACCCAGAGGCAGTAAAGAGCTTAGAGAGCAGGAGAAACAGAAGAAGTACTGTAGAAGAGGTTGGCAGAATTGTACCAGCGAGAGGCTTGACTGCAGGGAGAAGGACGGACGGGACTTCACAGAAGTGGAAAGGTCATCCGGAGGGCTTAGAAGCCAAGGAATGAGTGGTTAGTTTTGCTTTTCAGAAATTTTCTATTGCAAGTTTGCATTCTCACTTGCAAGATCTGCTCAAAATTGTGGAGCTTATCGCTTGCTGGCATGTTACTGATTTCTTAGTTTATAACTTTCTTTCCTGTAAAATAGCCATACTTAGGAAAAGCACTCAGCATAGTACAAATGATGGGATGGCCATATTTTTAGATGGACTCATTTACGCAAATGTGAAATAATTGTGTGTGTGTGTGTGTGTGTGTGTGTGTGTGTGTGTGTGTGTGTAAATAGCATTCAAAGGCTGAGTTCTAGTCTTTACTGGGCCACTGAACCACTGTGTCCTGAGAAAAGAAACCAGTGTTCTCAATATGCATTTCCCTGGTAACACTGAAGTATTTAATACTTTGTTTACCTTGTGTAAACTTTTGGAAATTCTTGTGTAACAATTAGTTTCTGAGATACACTTTTTATGACATTGAAGTGCTGACAGCTAAATCCATTTATGTAATTATATATTTGCTAAATACCAGGCAAAGGCAAAGCATCTTAATTGTTTTAATAATAATGGATATCATTCATTAAGTCTTTTGGGTGACTACCTTAAGCAGATGCTATGTACTCTAAATTCTTCCATTTAAGCGGTTCTTCTATCCAGGCCAGTGCTGCAGCTGAGACAGGTGTTCAGGATGAATGAATCCTGAGCCTTGGTTAAGGATAGGGTATGGGGCGATTAAATGAGGAAGGTGGGGCCAGGAGCGGAATGGGAGAGAGAAGGTAGAGGTCCATTTCGCCTGGGAGTTTGGCCTGCCTGACATGCATGTGAAGAGGGCAGTGTTGTGGGTAGATTTCTGTCTTGAGCTCAGAAGAGGAATAGCCTAGGGAAGACGAATGGGAAAGGAATGTCCCCAAACATCATGGCTCGCTTCCTGTCACATAGCGACAGCATGCTTTTACGGTCTCTGTGCTCCTTGTGTGCTACTTTAAATACCACATATGGAAGGCTTTCCAAGGAACGTTTTCTGACCCTGGAAAAACAACCACTTCTCCATTACCCATAAATGAGTATCCACACCACTTGCTCTCAATCCTTGCCTGGTGGCTTCATTCTGCCTAACATGATTTTCACTCAAAGGGGGAAAAAAAATTCTAATGTAGATTTATCCAAGAAAAAAGTGGTTAGAAAGGTGAGTCTTACGGGGAAGTGATAACCATTCCAGAACTAGCTGAAGCAAGCTTAAACAATATATTTTATATGTCAATTGAGACAGTCAGAAGATGTCACTTTTGGGGGTTTCAGAAATGACTATTCCCTTTTTATTCTTCTGTGATTCTTTCTCTCCTTTTTTTTAAGAAATCATTTTATTTATTTATTTATTTATTTATTTATTTATTTATTTATTTACTTATGTGTATGAATGTACTGTCTGCATGTAGGTTTGTGCACCCGTGTCGTGCAATGCCGCGGAGGTCAGAAAAGGGCTTCCGATTCCCCTGGAACTGGAGTTCTCCTGGAATTGGAGTTACAGACGGTTCTCAGCCGCCATGTGGGTGCTGGGGATCGAACCTGGGTCCTCTGCAAGAGCAGTCGGTGCTCTTAACCGCTAGGCCATCTCTCCAGCCCGCCTCTCCTCCTTCTATCCCTTCCCTCCTTCCCACACCCATGTTTTATGGTTTTAGATTGATAGTATTTCTTAAGACACTGTGCGTCCTTGGGTTTGTAATCTTTTGCAAACAATCTTATCATGGCAAGAGGGGAAGTCTCTGTGCAGCCCACTGAGAAGTGGTTAGCAGAGATAAAAAGTCTTTTTCTGGCAAAGCAGAAGAAGCAGGAGAGAAGCAGCCTGCTGGTGAAAATGATGAATCAGCTCAGATCTACAGATTTCCTGGCCCCAAAATAGTTCATTTTCAAAATATATTATTTAGAGCAAGGCCTGAGCAAGAGAGAGAATTAGAATTGATGTCCAGCTGGAGACTTGCCTGTGCTGATTTGTCGGCATGCTGACCTTGGTAGGAGTGTTTCATTTTCAGAGGAGAAGGCCATCTGTTGGTTCTTGAGAGGAAGGGATGAGGTGGGATAATCATCTTTATGGCATATTCTACTTTATTCCTGCCCAGAAACTTCTGAAGGCCTGGTCTCGGTTAATCTTCTGATATTATCTTTATATAGTGGGAGCTAAAACCCAGAGAATAGATGAATGGGTCTAGGTCACCCTGGGAATTGGTGACAGAAAATAGACAAAATTCACATTTCCTGTATTCAGGCCAGTATCCTTCCCATTGACTACCTGTTAAACAATCTGTCACCTTCTTGCTATTACTTGTTGTATGAGCCTGGCTACATTTCTTCATCTCTCTGAGTCTCAGATTGCTTATCTGTAAAACGGAAATAAAAACTACTTCACTGGGTCACTAAGAAAACTAATAACCTAAGATGCATGGGAATGGGACCTGAACATGGGAGGCGCTCAGACGAGGTCTTTGGAACAATGAAGTGGTGCCTCCTAAGGTTTTTTTTTTTTTCAAGAACTTAGTAGTTTGTAAGTCTTGGAGAATTTACTATGTGACGATAGATGTCCATCAGCAGGTGGAGAGAGCAGACACTGAGATTATGGTATGATAAAAATGCCTATAATTTTCTTGTGCCCTGTGTCTGTGTGGTGTGTGGTATGTGTACATGTGTGCATATGTGTGTGGTTAATGTGTACTTGCACACATGTGTGTATGTGTGTGAGCATGCAACAAGGCCACAGGAACAGGTTAAGTGTCCTCCTCTATCTCTTTCCACCTTATTCTCTTGAAACAGATTCTCCCACCAAACTGAGAGTTCATTATTTTTTGGCTAAGCTGGTAGGCAGAAAACTTCAGCAATGCTCCTATCTCCACCACCCATCCCAGCCCTACAGTTACAAGGCATGCATACCTGGCCTTTTTATGTGGCTGCTGGGGATCTAAACTGGGGTCCTTGTGCTTGCATAAAAAGTGATATTATCCACAGAGGCATCTCTCCAGCCCACCTGTGTTTTTTATCTTAAAGTGCTCATGAACGTTCTTGTAATTCATTTTACTCCTTCAGTTAGTAAATATTATTTGGACATCTCGTGTACTAGACGTAGTGCTGAGTAATACATATGTAGCAGCTGATAAAAACTCTGTTCCCTGCCTCAAGAAGTTTGAAATCTATGGACATACCTTTATCAATGATCACAAAGGAATACATAAATCTAAGCATGACAGATTGTTTCTATGTGGCCCTACTGGGACAGCCTCACTCAGCCCTGTGGAATCAAGTAAGGCTGCCCTGAGGAAATGATATTTAAGCCATGGCTTAAGGAAAGAGCAGCCTGGCCAGGATTAAGGAAAGCATGAGCAAGATCATAAAGTAGGAAAGGGTCACTCACTTTGGGAAAAAAAGAGCAGTGTTAGCAGGTTGGGGCATGAGATTAGGTGAGACTGATTGAAACAAGGCCTGAGCTGGACCAGCCTAAGAGCAAAGAAAAGCCTTTACGGAGGTTTAAACAGCATCTTGCTGGTTGATAGGTGCTGAAGGGCATGTGCACAGCTCACACTACTCCACCTGGAAGCCTCCCACAGCTGTCCTCCCAATAGAAAACTCCTAACTCTATGGCCACAGGAAAAGATTTAGGTATAGTGGCATATCTGGATTACTAACAGAAGAGGTGAGCTACATCCCTTCAAGTCAGGTACAGATATAGCACCAGGAGTCCCCCCAGCAGGATGTGCACACCTTAAGCTGATGGCTGACATGCCTTTAGTATTTTCTTGGGGAAACACTGTTGATTCTTCCTTCTATTTTTGGTTGCTTATTTGTAAGCTTATTTATTAATTTAACCTGTATGTATAATGTGGCTCCTAATCTACTTGAAGATCTAACATAGTCAATAAATTAAAATACCTGTTAGAAAGAAGCGAATGCCGTAAGTATGCAAAATGGAGCAGAGCTTTTAGGGAGAGAAGTTCCTGGGGAGGTGGCTGGAGATAGATAAGATTCAGGAGAGCTCCGTAAGGCGTTGTTTTTTTTTTTTTTTTTTTTTTAATTAGTTTTTATTGATCTTTGTGCATTTCATACATTTTTCCAATTCAGTTCAGGCTTATTTCCCTTTCCTCCCCCCCACCCCCACCCCATCCCAGATCATGCATTCTGCCATAACTGTCCTGCAATCTTTCTCTCAGGTGTTGTTTTTTCATTTTTAGCTATAAGTGATAATCCATGAGTACAAGCATCCTTCATGCAAAACCTATCTGCAGGCTGTTGTGCCCAAACACCTACAGCCCCACCATCCAGTGGGGGGTGACAGGTTGTTTGTTCAATCAAGTTGATCAAATGAGTGTCCAGACTACATTGCTGTAGTTTCACCATTCACCCCAATCGCAGCCCTTACATTCTACCACGCCCCCTCTTCCGCAAGTTGTTCCCTAGGCTTAGAAAAGGGGCAAGGTGGATGAGAGGTAAAACAGTCCACTCTCTCTGGAGCTGTTGACTTGGACTCTGGTCAATTCTGGCTGTTTCCTTTCATGGGCTGACAGTTTGTCCATACCTATATATCTAATTGCTTGTTCTTCATTAGTAGGATCGAGAGGAGTTGTTTTCAATGTGGCCTGGAAGATGCAGGCATAGATGGGCCCACACAGGGAGTATAGGAAAGAGGAGGTGCAAATGGAAAAAATTATTCCAGGGAATTATACTGTGTTCCAGCATGTGCAGGCCTCAGCAAACCGGATCCAGTCAAGCTGTGGAAGCAGCACCAACATTAAAATGTGCTCTGTCTCCCATGGTTAGGAGTAGCGGGAGCTGGAGTTAGGAACTCAATCATTTAGAACTGGGTTCAAAATAAATTATTGTTTTGAAATCAGTGGCAGAAATATTTGGTCAGAGAAATTGAAACTGAGCCTACCAGACAGGTGGACCAAAAGTACAATTTACCCACTAGTGGTTAAAAGTAATCACCCTGGGAAATGAGCTTTCTAGGTTACTAGTTCATATGTTTTTTAAACTCTTATAAAGGACGAAGGACTTTATGTCAAAACCAAACAAACCTTTTCTCATTATAGTCTAGGATCTAACAGAGAAAAGGCTTTCATGTAATAGATTATATGTGAGATAACAAATGTGTCAATTAGCTTGATTTGACCATTTCCAGTGTGTACACACAGAAAAATATCACATTGTACACTGCAGACCTATACAACTGTTTGTCATCTGCAGTGTAATGAAAGCAATAAATTTATCATCAGTTTTGCAAAACGTAATACCTCGATGGTAAGCACCCTGGCTACATGTTCAGGTTGATTAGCAGAGAAAAAAAGACATTGGCAGTATTTATTTGGGGGGGGGATTTGTTTAAGTACCTCTAATGTCATTTACATTGAGCTTCAGATGACTCACAGCTGGGAGGAGGAGCCAGAACAGCAAAATCTTGACAGTGAGGATGGATGGGCCGAATCTAATAACTTGAATTGTGTGGAGATCAATGCCAATCCCCTCCCTGAGGTCTAACAAAGCCACCTGTATGTGCCCAGGGAGGGTGTACCCCTAAGAGCAGTGCTCACCACAAGGAGCCCCAGGGTCTCAGCTAACTCTCTGGGAGTGATTCAAAGAACCTGAGGCCGCCAAGGACAGGGATCTGCTGTTTGGCAGCATTAATGGCAGCCGCCTGTGAGTCTAAAGCAGTGGTGTACATCAAAACCACTGAGAGCCTCTTTAAAAATGTGTTCAGTTTCCACCCATCAAATCCTGGGGGAGAGAGGAAGGATTGAGCATGTGGATTTAGACATACTTTCCCCATATGTACTTCTGATATTAAAAAAAATTTTTTTTGAAAAAGATCAAGTGAGGAGCCATCCATGACTCTTCAGTGTTAAAAGGTCTACAGTCTAGGGGCTAGAGAGATGGCTCAGCGGTTAACAGTGCTGACAGCTCTTGCAGAGAACACAGGTTCAATTCCCAGCACCCACATGGCAGCTAAGAACCATCTTTAACTCCAGTTCCAGAGGAATCTGATGCCCTCTTCTGACCTCCTCAGCATTGCATGACATGAGTGCACTGACCTACATGCAGACAGTACATTCATACACACAAAAATAATAAATAAAATTTTTAAAAGATCTAGTCTTATAATTTTAATTAATTGCATAAACTGTATTTAATAATGACCTATATTTCTTATTTAGAGAAATAATTTTTAGTCAATGTAGTTTTCCGATTTTTTTTTAATCTGGATGAAATTGATTTTAAAGTAGTTTTTAAAAAGTTAAAACTTTGCCAGGCGTGGTGGCGCATGTCTTTAATCCTAGCACTTGGGAGGCAGAGGCAGAGGCAGGCGGATCTTTGTGAGTTCAAGGCCAGCCTGGTCTACAGAGTGAGTTCTAGAACAGCTGGGGCTACAGGGAGACCCTGTCTTGAAAAGACCATAAAAAAAAAAAAAAAAACTTTATGCTAGATGTATTAGCACACACCTATAATCCTAGCACTCAGGAGGCAGGGGCATGTAGATCTCTGTGAGATCAAGGCCAACCTAGTCTGTGTAGCAAGCTTCCTGGGGGCTACAGGAAGACACTGTCTCAAAAAAAAAAAAAAAAACTATATTACATGCTTTGTTTTATAATGGGTCTTCTAATCTATTCTATCATGAGTGTTTTTCTATACTCCAGTGATTTTTTTTACTAGGTATATGAATTGTCCATTATAGGAGATATACCAAAAATTACTAAACTCTTATTGTATATTTAGATCTTTACCAAAATATTCCACTATTATTAACAGTGTACAAACTAGTATGCAGTATAAAAAGGAATATTGGTGTGGTGAGGTACTTTTGGTGGGTTTTGTAATCTTGACCTAAGGAACAGCTGAAAGAACTCCAACATGGAAAAAAAATCTAGTGAAGTTGGAGAGGATGTAAATATCTTCAAATATGTCCAGAAGGACCACAAAGAGAAGATATCAACCTGTTTTACCAGTTTCAAAGGGCACCATCAAGACCATTTGAGTAAAACATTTCAAGGAAGCAGCTTTCAGCTCAAGAAAATGAATTTTAAATAATTAAATTAGTTTATTTATTTATTTTATGTGTATGAGTGTCTTGCCTGCATGTATGTAAGTGTACCATGTGCCTACAATGCCCTTGAGGACCAAAAGAGGGCACTGGATCCCCTGGAACTGGAGTTACCAAAGACTATAAACCCACACTTGGGTCCTGGGAACTGAACCCAACTGCTCTGCAAGAGCAGTAGTAAGTGCTCTTAACTGGTGAGCCATCTTTCTAACCCAGGAATTAAGAGTTTTGAAAGCCTTATGCTCCCTGTTCTTGAGAATGCTTGTAACCTTGGGATGAGCTGCATTTGTAAAGGATGTAGTGAAGGGGATCCAAGTTCAGCATGGGTGGGGTGTACAACATCTAAATGGACTAACAAATCCCAGAGGCCTGCAAGCTCAGGGCCTGTGAAAGGATTTGTTCAGCCAATTATCTCTTCTAAAACACTGAAAATGCCATTAGGGAAAAGATGCCTTTAGGCATTCACTCCTCTGTTCACCAAAAGCCACACCTTATTCATTTTACTTGCCTGGGCTCCTGAAGACATTCAGTTCACCACCTTTGGTAAATACTCTGTAAGTTCTTTAGTTTTGTGAATATAAATTCAGTCAGATTCTGACTAAGGATAGACTGTGTCCAAGTACTGTACAAGGTGTGAAAACTAGTTACAAACTTGAAGGATAACTTCTCTGTCCTCAAGAAGCTCACAGTGAGAAGAGAGAAGATGTACAAGATGAATGTTTACTGAGAAGGTAATACAGGCCCTCTAATCAGTGCAAGAAAGTCTGATTAGGACCTAGGGTTGATATTCCTAGGGAGGGTGCTCTGATGTGCTAAGAGTAAAAGTTTATGTAAGAGGGAGGGAGGACAGTAGAGGCTTCTGCAGGCACCGAGCTCTCTGTGCCAGGCAGTGCCCGATATGCCAGCATCACATCTGTATGTGTGCGTCTGCTCAGTACAGCAGACACTGTATGATACGGATTCCAGCTCCACAGGACAAATGGTCCCCTTCCTGCCGTAAAAAGCCACAACCCTTGGATTCCATAAAGAGAAGCTACAAAGGAGCAAGTAGCATTTAAAGAAGCCAGCAAATTAGAAAATCGATTTTGTCCAGTAAAAGAAAGCAGGGACTGAGTAACGTGGAGTTTTAAACACCTGTTTTCTTTTCCTTCAGTATTTTCTTGAGGGAAGGATAGTTTTTTTTTTAATTTAATTTTTATTGATGCTTTGTGCATTTCATACATCATTTTCCAATTCAGATCAGGCATATTTCCCTTTCCCTTCCCCCCCACCCCCACCCCATCCCAGATCATGCATTCTGCCATAACTGTCCTGCATCTTTCTCTCAGTTTTTTTTTCATTTTTTAGCTATAAGTGATAATCCATGAGTACAAGCATCCTTCGTGCAAAACCAATCTGCAGGCTGTTGTGCCCAAACCCCCACAGCCCCACCATCCAGTGGGGGAGTGACATAGTTTTGACCCATTGGGTTGCTTACAGTTGACTAAAGCATTTATTGAATGTAGGCTTTGTTTAAGACAGTACTAAGTACTCTACATATGATATTCAGTTCAGTCTCAGGATACTCTGGGGTGCCCACCTGTCAACATTGAAAACACAGATCTCACCACAAAGGGACTAAGATCATTTATCTGTCGCCAAATAGGAGCCATCGTGGCCCAGGGACAGGGATCCTTGTCACTCCAGATACTGTGTTTCAGTATGGTGACAGTTCTGTGAGTAGTAGTAGTAGTAGTTGTTGTTGTTGTTACTGCTATTTAATTTTGAACAAGGTCTCTCTCTGCAGCCCTTGATATCTCAGAACTCAGTATGTGGACCAGGGTGGCCTATTAAATACAAGGATCGGCTTGCCTCTGTCTCCTAAGGGCTGGAGGATTTAAAAGCATATTCCACCACTTCATGAAGTCTTTTTTTTTTCAACTCAACTTTTTTTATTTTTTTGGTCTTTTCGAGACAGGGTCTCCCTGTAACCCCAGCTGTCCTGGAATTTGCTCTGTAGATCAGGCTGGCCTTGAACTCACAAAGATCCACCTGCCTCTGCCTCCCAAGTGCTAGGATTAAAGGCGTGCACCACCACACCGGGCTCAACTCAACTTTAAATAAGAAAACAGAAATTTAAAGTAGATAAGAAATATTCTTTTATAGGATATTACATTGTTATGAAACAGTTTCATAACAATGTAATATTGTATAGCCATAAAACTCTAGATCAGACAGGTCCCAACATGCATAATGAATGACGGCTTTTCTAACACAAGCTTCATCATAGAAAGGCAGAATGTATTTCTGAGTGTCTCATATGTCTGAGCGTTCATGTCTGGTTTTTTTATTTTTAATTTTTTTATTTTTACTGATGCTTTGTGTATTTCATACAAATGATGTATGAAGTCTTTATAGTAGTAGAATATTAGAAATATATCAGGCACTTTTCTTTTGTTAATTTTTTATTGAAGTTTTGTGCATTTCATATAACATTTCTCAGTCCAATTTAGACTCATTCTCCTTTCCATACCCCCTACCCCTCCTGAGTTCATGCATTTTGCCATACATGTCTTGCATCTTTTTTTTTCAGTGTTTTTGCAAATACATTAGTGGAAATACTAGGTAAGCAGGTTAGAGCAAAGTGTGGGAACTTCTCTTACAGCTCTCAGATGTTCTCTGATGACATTCTCAGACTTTGGGTTGGTGGAAAGTATTCACCTGTTAGTACATTCCAAAAACTTTTCTGAGTCTTGCAAGGATCTTAGATCAGACACAGAGATGAGCAGTTGAGGGGGATAAAGACAGGTCGTGATAATTTGTCTCTGGAACTGCGACATCCCGAGCCTCCACAATCATAAGTTCTCAGCAGCCAACCAACCTTGTAGAATCTTTGACACAGGTGCAGTTTTTGTTTTGTTTTGTTTTGTTTTCTGGGAACTTCTTTCACACCTGTTTGAGGACTGAGGAAACCACGGTGCAGAGGGTCTACCCTTAGCAACGACTACAGCTTTAATTAGCATGGCAAGGTTTAGATATTTGACTTCCCCCTCTTTTTCATACCCTCTCCTTAGTGTGATGATATTGCCTCTCTTCTAAACTCCTGCCCCATTGCACTCCGTTGTGTCCTTGCCAGGAGATCTTCCTTCTGGCTCTCTTCGTTTCTGTCTCCATCTGTTCCTGGGTTCTGCATCTCTGCTGCCTGTTAGCCCTCACTTTGTCCCACCAGTTTTTCTTCGTGCTGCTTAAGCAAGTCCCCAGGTCTTTTGATTATTCTGCTATTTGGGAGTCAAAAGCATTCAGGCAGCAAGTTTTCTAATAATCAAGTAGCAGTGGAGCAGAGCAGTAAGAAATGGGTGCTTTTCATTTGAAATTAGAAGATGGAGTTTTTAAAAGGAAGTGCTTTCTTGATGCTAAGAAGTTTGAAAAATTGTCTCCCTGTAATGGCCTGCTTTAGCTCACTGCAGATTTGGGGCAGCCACCATTGTCCAGTGGGATTTATCCCACAACATAGATGTACACATAGGTGATCTCTCTAACACTGTTTCCACTTATACAGAGAAAAGCATCTTGTTTTGGAGTGACATACTTATAGGAAGTTTACAGGAAACTGTGCTTGAAGAAATTGCCTGATGTTACACACCATGTAACATACACATGCTCAAAAATACACACCCAAATAACAAGTGTCAATGTGTTGGTGTGAAAGTTGAGCTACTATGTGGTGCACATGTAATGGAGTCTTAAAGATAATTATAGAAGGCTGAGGTTCACGGCCAGGGAGGTAGCTTGCTTGGTAAAACGCTGGTCACACAAGCATGAGGAACTGAGTCTCATAAGCACCTGCAAGAAAAAGCCAAGTACAGTGGAGTACCTTGAATCCCAGTGCTGGAGACGGGGGAAGAAAGAAGAGCCCTGAGCTTGCTGGCCAGCCAATCTGGATGAATCAGTGAATTCCAGCTCTAGTGAGAGACCCTATCTTAAAAAATGCCTCCACATGGATGCATGCACACACACTCACACAGACACACACACACACACACACACACACACACACACATGCACACACACATACATATACAAGCATGCACACAAGAAGGCTTAAGCTTCTTATGTACTGCCCATGCACCAGGAACTGCTCTGTGTTATATACTGTTGCAGCGTATATCTTATTTAATCTTTATTAAAGGCCTACAAAGTCAGTGCTGTAATGTTCATTATTTCAGTCCAAAGAACATGACTTGCCCAAACATTAAACAGTTAACTGCTCTGTTAAGGGTTCGAGATCTGCCAGTCTCCAACATCTTCATCTCTGGATCACACTGATGAGGACTTACACTATTCTGATGGTCTAGCAAATGAGAAATCACCCACCCATCCATGTGGCTGGTTTCTTGCCTATTTGAGCCTTGTTGCATATATTAATTTGTAATTTATTTTCTTCCATGAGGTCAGAAGGCCAGGTTTCGCTTTTTCCTGTTTTGAGGTAAAAGGAAACTAAAATACATAAAGGCAGGTAGAACATCCAAACATCACAGAGCTCATTAGTCCCCAAGCTCATGCTTAACCTGAACCTCCTGGACCCCAGGACCTACAACACACCAACGAGGTAACTCATCCTGGCTTCTGATTCCTGAGGCTAGAGTGGACTAGTCTCTATCCCAACCCAGGAACTCATTTATCGAATATTCACTGAGCTATGTAGCTGAACCATGTGTCAGAAAGCGTGTCAGGTTTAGAGGTGCAGTAATGGCCTCTACAGCCCTGTGTATTTTGAGCTTGCAGTTTGTTGAGGAAACCACAGGATCAGGCAAGAAACTATGAATCTTGGGCATTTAAGTAGCAAACAGCCAGATAGAAACCATGTTTAAGATTCTAAGGTGTGAGAAGGGTAGACTGGCAGAGGTGGAAGTCGGGGTTAGAGGGTTCCAATGGAAGGGATCCTTTGAGCAGAGTGATGAATGAGGGGAAGTATTATGGACCAATACAAAGCAAGAAACCATGGAGTCTTGCAGCCAATAACATAAAATGCATTCGTGAGGCGGTTAAGTCAAGCTTTTCCAGTAGACAAGAGTCCAAATCCTGGCTTGAGCTTTCACAGACTTAACTTGAGCAAGTTACTTGACTGTTCATTAATTTCGCCATCTATAAAGGGAGATGTTAATAGCAATGCCTGTTTTTTTTTCCAAGGATAATTACAGGCTTGTAAATACTGAACATGAAGACCCATCCACATCTTGAGCCCGAAACGTGGGCATTATCCATCATTCTTGAGCTTTCCTTATTTCACCTCCACACAGTAGATTGGCTAGCAGGATTTTCCTGCACTGCCCCTAATATCTTATAATGTCTTCATTTATTTCTGTCTCTAACACTGTAGTGTGGGGCTAAAGCACCACCATCTTCCACTTAGGCTGCAAACAGAGAAACAGAGCCCCTAGTGCTGCTCCAAGTCCTCCACTGTTCTTCAAAATCTAACCTTCCAAAGTCTGGCCTGCAAGATTCAGCCTCTCCATGTCCTGGCTTCACCAGGTACTCCTTTGTCCCTAAGCTCTGGCCATCTGCCTCATAGTTTCAGTTGATAAGCCACCCTCTCAGAGGGGACATTCTCTGACAACTGCCTCTAGTAAAGCCTCCCCTCTTCATTTCTGCCACATTCCATTGTTTCTTTCCTTCCCTGCTGTTACTACAAGTACTCAGCATGCACGGATTTGGGCTCTTCCTAGATTAATCACTGAGATTTCCCACTAAATTGGTTGTTCTATGAGATATGAAACTTTTCTGTTAGAAGCCTAATGAATTAAGTTAGTAAAGGCGAAAGCTGACCTGAAAAAAATAAGATTGTTGTTGTCAGTCATTAATACCTGATTGATTGGTGAGTCTCTTTATAAACACTAAGTAAGACTTTCTTTATGTCCCAATTATTTGCCTTAGTTTCCCAAGGAAAAGGTCATTCTCTTTTGGTGGGTTCTCTTGAGAAAGCTGCCCTGAAAACCCATGACTTTAGACTCATATAATACACAGTATCTGGTCAAGTCCTTGGTGTGTGAGAGTATGGGTGTAGGGGAGTGTTTTTCTTAGAGACTTGAGACTCAAGGACATTCATCACTGAAGAAGTAGGCCCTCGTACACACTCTGTGTTAGCAGCTGGCATTTCTGCCTCAAGGATTTTGCATTTACAAGGTAATAATAAAAATGGTATTATAAACTCACATATGCTCTGTCCAAGAGAGATAAATGTGGATTGCAAGCTCTGATGTGGAAGTGGGACTGACTTGAAGTGTTACTGGGTAATTTAAGACCCTATGGCAGCCGTCCCTGGAGATACCTTGGCCAGTCAATTCTATTTTATTTCAGGGAGGAAATAAAACTCTGCTTGATTGGACTCTGTCCCCTGACAGAAAGGAGGAACTGTCATTGTGAATCATAAAGGTCAAGGCTGGCAGACTGGCACAGCTTGCCGGATCTCTGACTTCTGAGTAGATAAGGTCTTTGAATTTCAAATCAGAGTCAAGTTTTAGGATTCTCCTACTTACTCTTGGTTACTCAGGACCATTTCACTCTTCCCTCCTAATTACTCTCTTACCTACCAATGGAGGGGTGCTATGGTAACTTTTCTAAGAATTTTCATATAAGAACAGAGCTTTTGCCAGGCCTGTTGGTGCTTGCCTTTAATCCCAGCACTTGGGAGGCAGAAGCAGGTGGATCTCTGTGAGTTCAAGGCCAGCCTGGTCTGCAAAGTGAGTTCCAGGACAGCTGGGGCTACAGGGAGATACCCTGTCTCAAAAATACAAAAAAAGAACAGAGCTTTTAATACCAAGAAGTAGCAAAATACGGAATGAGACTATGATAGCAAGAAGATTTTCAGTAATGTGCTCCTGTAAGAGCTTGCTCTGATGGTTGAAATATTCCTTATTTTACACAGCTCAGCATAGAAGCCACCAGGCCTGTGTGAATAGTGAGTTTTCCTAATGCTGCTGGTGCAAATAAGAGATGGAAGTTTTAATTGAACTTAAATTTGAAAACCAACATACAGTTACTGATAGGAGATACTATATGATGGGGAAGAATGTCAGGAATGCTCTGAAGGCACAAAGGCGGAGTATAAATATGTGGGAGAAGGTACCCTGAGAGTTTTAGCCAAGTGGTTGGGGAGGGCATGTCCTGGAGGTCAGGAACATAAGCTCTGGTAGGAGGTAGGTCTGAGTTCAAGTCCCAGCTCTGTTACATTCTGACTTGAAACTGAGACAAGTTACTTCTCTAAGATTCAGTATCTTGTCTGTAAAATGAAACTGACAACAGAACTTCCAGGTCAGTTTTAGGGTGGAGATCCTGTATGAAGGTGCTTCTTACTATGTCTGCTGAGGGTGAGGTCTTAGCAAACTTTGCACATTGGCTTTTGATATGAAACATAAACTTCTGGTGGATTAGAACCCACCTCTGGATGCTACTATTGGCAAGCTTTATGGTCAGAGAGAAAAAAGAGGAGAAAGAACAAAAGAAAACTTCCTTCCACAAAGGTGACTAGCCTCACTTGACTGTGCAAAAGTGCACAGAAAGCGACTATGGCTCCTGGGCCAAAAATCCATAGCAAGTCAGGCAACATCTCACCGTGAATGCGTAACATGCTGAACAACTTAGAGTAGAATTACAGAACACAATGCTGGGAGCAGTCTTGAAGAAAGGTGATTCTTAAGCTTTGATGTACAAGTGGGTCACCTGGGGATCCTCTTTAAATGTGGATTCTGACTCTGGGTTCCCAGTAGGGGCTGAGATTGCACAGTTCTGCCAGGCTCATGGATTTTCCAGATGCCGCTGGTCCAGGGTTCACACTTGGGGCATGTGATGGCTTAAACAGGCCTTAAGTATTTGAACTTTTGGTCAGTTGGTGGAAAAGCCTGTCAGAGCTATGCCCCATTTCCAGTTTCCCTCTTTGCTTCATGTGCCTGCTTTGCTTCCTGTGCCTGAAGATGCGAGCACTCAGTGTTCTGCCCTCGCTTCCTCCTGCCAGGCCTCGCCCATCAAGGTGGATGTTTATCCCTCCTTACTGTAAGCCAAATAAACTCTCCCATCTATAAGTTACCTTGGTCATGGTGTTTCACCACAGCAATATAAAAATAACTACCACAGGGTAGCAAAGCTCTGTAACACCAAGAGGCTGTGCTAGTGACCGTGGAGGACGTGGAGACAGGAGAGGAAGGCCCCCAGGCGTGGCACAGTAAGAAGTGGAGCCAAGGATAAGCGGACCTCTCCTGTCTGCCACTGTATCATCTGGGAGCTCTTGCACTTGCCCAAGTGGTCGCATTCTTTTGTATTACACGATCCTCCAGCAGTTGCAAGCTGTCCTGTTCCCTGCTGCTTTTCCACTGTCAGCTGAGAATAACAAAACCTAGAGCTGCCTCTGCTTGCCCACACTATTCAGTAAGGGGAATTCTAAGCTGGGGATAAAGTTCAAATGTGTTGAGTGTTGTTCCAGTGTTCTTTCCTTTCTATCCTTCTGCCTCTGTTGCTCTATTTTCCATTTGGGGAAAGCTCCAGGCTGACTGTGACATGGCTAACCGCATCTGTCCTTGTGGGGGCTTAGAGGTCAGTCTGCACTAGGGTACCATACAGTAAAAGATAAAGTGAATCAAGCACCCTGTGGGTTGTCTTCTATATCACACCATAGGATTTTAGAGCCCTGTTTTTAAAATTAAATTTGTTCTCTTACGATTTCACACATGTGTATAATGCATTCTTTTTTTTTTAAATATTTTTTTTAATTTTATTTATTTTTGTATATGTATATATGTACTGTCTGCATGCAAGCTTGTGCACCCGTGTCGTGCAATGCCGCGGAGGTCAGAAGAGGGTGTCGGATTCCCCTGGAACTGGAGTTCTCCTGGAATTGGAGTTTCAGACGGTTCTCGGCCGCCATGTGGGTGCTGGGGATCGAACCCGGGTCCTCTGCAAGAGCGGTCGGCGCTCCTAACCGCTAGGCCATCTCTCCAGCCCGTGTATAATGCATTCTAATTATTGTCACCCCACACCCTTTTATATCTCCCTCCTACCCCTCTAAATCCCCTCTCCTCCCTAAAAATCTGTCACATTCAGATCTTTTTTTTTTTTTTTTGGTCTTTTTGAGACAGGGTCTCCCTGTAGCCTCAGCTGTCCTGACTCACTCTGTAGACCAGGCTGGCCTTGAACTCACAAAGATCCGCCTGCCTCTGCCTCCCAAGTGCTAAGATTCAAGGCGTGCACCACCACACCCGGCTCACATTCAGGTCTTTTTATTTTATTCTGTGAACCACTGAATTTAACCAGGGCTGTCCATGTGACCAGGGATTTGGAGCTGTCAACTGGAGATTGGTGGACTCCCCAGTGGGTGCACAGCTGAAGACAATGCCCCTCTGCCTGAATCTATCTGTAACTAACAGTTCATCAGGGAAGGGTAGAGCTACGGGAGTCCCTCCCATCAAGGGCTTACTGTTGGCAGAACCAGTCAATATGCAAGCCATGAGTTTGGGATTGCAATGGCTGTACACGATTTCACACGTGTATATAAGGCATTCTAATTATTCCCACTCTGCACCCCTTCGTATCTCCCTCTTACCTCTGCCAGTCCCAGCTTCTCCTTACATACCTATTTTCCACATCATGCACGGAAGATAGCATTTCATAGCCTTCATCTGTTTTCAAACTCTTACATTCCTTCTGCTCTCTGTTCCTCGATGTTCCCTGAGCTTTAGAGGGGTGGTATAAATGCCTTATTAGGGGTGAACACTAAACCGTCACTTATTCTCAATACATTGACCAACTAGGAGTCCCTGCATTAACCTCTATTCACTTCAAAGAGAGACTTCACTGATTAAAGCTTGAACATAACATTGTCTATGACTGTAAAGAGATATTTAGAATGCGGTTTTGACTCTGTCAATTTAACCAAACAACAGTAGTAAGTTCTCCCCAGCTGTATGTTTCCCTCCTCCCCACTGGGTTTGTGGTACCAGGCATGGATTCCCTCCTGTAGTGTGGCCTCAGATCCAATCAGAAAGTGGTTGGAACCCTTATAACAGTCATGCCATTATTGCCCAGGAGGATACTTCTTGGTTGGTATTGTAGTATATAGGGTAAAATTATTGGTGCCTTTTCTCCCTCATCAGTCTGCATAGCACCTTCTGGCACTATGAAAGCTAGCCAGCTCCATCTCTATTTCTACATATCTTGCAACCAAGATATATGGTTTCTTCAACAATAGGATCTCATCATCTGATAGTTCTGGTGGGCAACCAAGAAGAAGAGCAAGATCCTGTGTTGTTTGCAGGGGTTCTGGGGCCTCCCTGACCAACAACTCACTAGGAGGTATCCTATACCTGGGTTTTTGTTAAGCTTCCAGGAACAGCATTATCTTGCCATGCAGGGTATTTCCTTTCCAACTCTTTTTTAAATTGTACTTTTTTTTTTTTTTGGTCTTTTCGAGACAGGGTCTTCCTGTAGCCCCAGCTGTCCTGGAACTCACTCTGTAGACCAGGCTGGCCTTGAACTCACAAAGATCCGCCTGCCTCTGCCTCCCAAGTGCTAGGATTAAAGGCATGTGCCACCACACCGGCTTAAATTGTACTTTTAAGTTTTTTGTTTTATTTTTAAATTTTATTTATTTTTTACGTGTATGAATGTACTGTCTGCATGTATGTTTGTGCACCCATGTCGTCCAATGTCTCGGAGGTCAGAAGAGGGTGTTGGATTCCCCTGGAGCTGGAGTTCTCCTGGAATTGGAGTTACAGACGATTCTCAGCCGCCATGTGGGTGCTGGGGATTGAACTCGGGTCCTCTGCAAGAGCAGTCGGTGCTCTTAACCACTAGGCTATCTCTCCAGCCCCTGTACTTTTAAGTTTTTAAGTTGGGTTGTGAAACAGATGGTAGGATCCTGTATAGCTTTACAGCCAAAGTTACAGCAGTGTGCTGAACGCATGTGTATCAGTTGTTCCCTGGAGTCATGCTTTATCCCTAGGAAGCCTAAAATGAAGTCAGCTCCAATTGGAAAAGGTAGAAATGAGGCACCCAGTCGTCAGTGGGAAAATATATTTCCTTGGTCATCATGAGCAGCATAGTTTGTAAGAACAACTTGATGAGAGAGGTTGAAACTTAGAATGATTCTTCACCCTCCCACATTGGATGAATGTGTATGCGTATGCACATGCACACACATGTATCTCTGTGGCCCTAGTACATTACTTCCCTAGTTTTCTCATATGATCAGTGGCATAATCAGGTATATTATCCACTTAATTTAATATATGTCTTGTCAAGATGAATGAAATACCACCTTCAAGCCTCCCAAAGAATTCTGAAAGATTTGGCTCCTACCAGCTCTAGTAGCAGTAATAACATTAAAGAGCCTTCTAGGTCTTTCTATTATATGATTTGGACTCTGGGAGATAAATATCAAGAACAGTGAGTTTTTACACATTGAGATGCTGATAATTGAACTTGTGGCCTCTTAGAACTACTGATGATCCTAAGGTACCAGCCTGGCTGAGCTAATTTTCCTCTTGTGTTATATCCCCTACCCACAGGCAGCTTGTTGGAATGCCTGATGATCTATTAGGTACCATTTGAAGAAAATAGCAGTATGAAACAAATCACTTTTTCTCCTAAAGTACAATTTGTGCTCACCATGTTCCACATCAACAAATTCCTTCACAAGGCCTAGTCCAGTGAAGCACTAAATGAAAAGAAGGTTTCGTGGAAGCAACCCCAGAAGTCTCTTTGATGATGTCCAACTATCCCCTCAGATAAATGGGGAGTGGTCTATCTGCTTTCCACTTTTAAAGTCATTTATTTTGGTTGCGATTAGAGAATAATGACTTGGACCCTGTGGGATTATTTCCCAGTTTAAAAAGCTTCTAAGGACTTTAAAGACTCCTGCTGTTTTCTTGACTTCCTTCAGCTCCAAGGGTAAAGGGTGACTGTTTCCAGGGTCAGCAAGCCGGGATTGCTAGGTAAAGGAAAGGGTAGATCTGCACTTGAGGGAAGTTGCATTGGCTTCATTGCTCAAATGATCCCCAGCCCCAGATGGTTTTGTAGTCCTCAACTTTGCACGTAGTAAGGGCTGTGCATATTTCCAAGCACAGTTTGACCTACATTCTATTGATCATAGCATATGGCTAATCACTCTCTGCAGTTAAATCCTTCTCCTTGTAATAATCTCTTACCATCACATAAAACCTGACCCTACCATTTGACCAAGTAGAATAGCTCTCTGTGATGCTTCCATCTTGGAAACAAAAGGCTTTATTTTGAAGACTGAAGCAAGTCTTGTAGCCTAAGTTATGCCTCCCATAGCAGAATGATAAATGCTTTTCTTTACTTCCGGAAGTGAAGCCTCCCCAACTAGGCCACTCTGTTCTTCCCTTTCCTCATTTTTCTCCAGAGCTCATCAGGGAGTTTAAACCCCGAACATTCTGCTTTTCCTCATGCAACTTGTTTTGTTTGTTTTCAAAGCTACAAGCAAAATGATACAATTATTCTGCTTTACAGATTTGTTTTTTGTCTTTAAGGGTTTAGTGTCCAGCACATCAGTCACATTATAGTATTCACGGTCTCTATTCTACCCTTGGTTCAACCTTTCCAAGGGAATTATGACTTCTGGCCTTTTCTGTGTGTATGACACTTGGTCTCCTTGTAGCCTCAGTTATCCTGGAACTCACTATGTAGACCAGGCTGGCCTTGAATTCACAGAGATCCACCTCACCTGTCTCTGCCTCCTGAGTGCTGGGATTAAAAGCATGTACCACCATGCCTGACAGGAATTATGACTTCTAAATGAAATCTGATTTTGTCATTCTAGACAGCATTAGAAGATACACTCATTCATTTGGCAAATATTTACTGAATGGAAAGTTACAGACCAAGATGGCTACCAAGGTGTTCACAATAGAACAAAGAAGATGGCAAGTCTGTGAGGCAGTGGGTCAGAGTGAGGGTGAAGAGGAGAGAGGAGGAGGGTGGTGAACTTTCCTACAGTGGGCTTAGGTCGAGTCTCAGGTCTAAGTGCTAGTAGTGATACCTGGGCAAATCATCAATAGTCTCTGTCCTGGTTTCTTCATCTTTTAAAAAATTTTAATTACTTGTGCATGTGTGGGCAGGTGGGTGCAGGTGCCTACAGGGTCCAGAAGAGGGTACGAGAGCCCCTGGAGCTGGAGTTACAGGGATGTGAGCACCCTCCTTGGTGAGCTGCCCGAAGTGGATCCTGGGACCTGGGCTCCTGTTCTTTGCTCTCTTAACTGCTAATCTTTCTCCAGCCTAGTTTCCTCACCTTTAAAAATAATATATTGTGAGGATTAAGTAAAATAATATATCTTAAGTTGTCGGTTACAACGGCTAGCATATATTAAGTGCTCAGTGTTAGGTATTTTATCCTTTAAGTAAATACTGTCACTTTGCTTTAATTTGTCGATGAGAGAAAAACAAGGCCTCAGTAACTAAACTAGCTATCTAAAATGTACACAGTTTGTACGTGGCAAGTTTAAACCAAAAGGTGCTTAACTTGGGCTTCTTTTCTTAATTTATTTATTTTTATTTTATGTGTATGAATGCTTTGCCTGCATGTAAATGTACCATGCAAATGTACCATGTGCATTCGATGCCTGTGGAGGCCAGAAGAGGGTGTCAGATCCCCTGGAACTGGAGTTACTAGCTACCATGTGGATGCTGGAAACTGAACCCAGGTCGTCCGCAAGAGCAGCTAGTGCTCTTAACCATTGAGCCATTTCTCCAACTCCAATGAACTTAAACATTCTTATTCCATCCCATTACCCCAATCTGACTATGCCAAGCTTTCTTTGTATGTTCAGGAACTCCGGAAGTCACCGGGTTTTGAGAAACTGAATTTACTAAATCTATTAATACTGACTCAGTTTGAGCCACATGACTTGACTTAATTAGAATATAGTATTTTTTCAAACACTTATTCCATTGTGACTTTTTCTTCCCAATATTTAGTACATATTCTTTTTCACATGGAGAATTTTTATTAAATGCCTAATTAAAACTGGTTGGATCCCCACTTATAACAGTTCGCAGTTCTGAATTTAAATTTAATGATGTGTTAAAACATTAATGACCTTTATCTTTAAAAGTGTCTCAATTGTATTAAAGTTAACAAATGTAGCTGATGATAATAAGTACTGTCCTAGAACATTCTTCCATACAAAACTTACATGGATCTTAATAGTGGGTTTCATACGGCACTGAAACATAATGTCAGAAAAATTTGCATCACAAATGGTCTCACGGTAAACATTTTAAAAGCACTCTAGTTCTGGCTACATAATAGTGTCTATAGAGGACTGAGAGGAATTGACATGTGGTGAAAAGCTTGCTTCAAAAAGAGAAGCAGGGCCTGGAGAAATGGCTCAGTGGTTAATAGCACTGGCTGCTCTTACAGAGGACCTGGGTTCAGTTCCCAGCACCCACATGACAGCTAACAACTGTCTATAACTCCAGTTCCAGGGTATTCAATGCCCTTCTTTGGCTTCCATGAGCCTTGCATGACATGGATACACTTGCATGTAGCACAACACTCAACACATAAAATAAATAAATCAAAAGAATTTTAATTTTAAAAGTTAAAAAAGAAAGAAGCAGTATTTACAGCTCATAAGCTAACCACATTCCTACTTCCCCCAGCACCCTGCCTCCTACAGCAGGAACGTTCCTTGGGATACTGTTTTCAACCCTTGGGCATCTTATTAATGTGATGTTGAGGGTAGAAATAAGATTTATCTGAAGCTTAGTTTTAATAGCCAGTTTGGATCCCTTCCAATTCCCCTAGAAGTCCTTTTGGCTCAACATTTGTGCAAAACTGATGCTGGTTTATGAGCCTCAGGGCAAGCATAAAGGTCTGATCTCTATTTTTTGCAAGTCTGTCCTTTGTGGGGAGATGCTTTATATCCTTGATTTGCCTCCACTACCATGTGAAGTGTCCAAACTAAAGAAAAATAGTTTACCAACCTACTGACAAAACCCTACTTGTAGGAAATCCCATGTCTTATTTGGCTGGGATAACTTGAACCATATGTTCCGGTCCCGGAGCTTGAGGTTTTTCAGAGCAAGTTCAAATGTGCCTATTTGCATTACCTGGGGACATTGAAATTCCAAGCACAAGTTAATTTTCACATAACTCATTATCTTTCCTTGAATTTGGTGCTTGATATGAACTTTGGCAACAGATGGAGTGCGATGATGTTTCAGGAGCACTCAATAATTTTTCTGCGCTCACAAACAAAACACAAATAGTCATGATTTGCACTCAAATGAAACTTCCAGAGCCAGGCAAGTGCCCCCAGGTTTTCATTTGCTACCCCCTGTTGAGTTCTTGGGTAGAATTTAATTATCCGACAGATTCGGGGGTAGCTATGCCAGATGTTGAATACTGACCTAGACATTTCAAATGGGAGGATCTGCATGTTCTAGAGAGAGCAAAGAAAGGCAAAGGGGAGGTAGGAAAAAAGAGGGAATAAAACTGGGAGCAGAGCTCGAAGTACGTGGGTTCCTCCAAGTCAGATGTCGCGCTGAAGTTTTGGAAACCGGGAGGCTTATTCAGGAAGGTCCAGTAATCTGTCTGCCCACCATGACCTCTGTTAAGCACACACACCAAAAAACCCTCATCATTTGCAACCAGTTGAGGACTAGGCTTTGTGGTTCACAATAAAAAGAGAATTACCCCAGTGATTTGAATTGCAGATACAGGCAGCTGCTTTTCTTTCTCCCTACAGTAGGGTTGAGTGGGGCCACTTGGAGCGCCAGCCCACCTCCAAATTTCGATTTATTTTGAAGAGGTTATCTTAATTATCTGATATTAATAAAATGTATTGATGGAATTATAATAGATATATTTATTAAGTGTGGGTTTTTGTGCCAAGCACTGTTCTAAGCACTTGTCTATCCTCTCACTTTTAGAACAACTTTGTGAAGTAGATAGTTATATCTCCACCTTGAATGTGTGAATGAAGCTATCTTTCAGCATTACTGTCCTCCAACTAATAAGAGGCAAGGGACAGGCCACAGCCTTAGGATAAATGAGATGTGCTGCTGGTCACTCCCTCATCTAAGGGAATCTGCTCCATTAGAGGTGTACGGAAGTTACAGTTTTTGTAGAGTTGACTTTAAGGTATATAATTTGACTTGGTATATGTGTTCATTGTGAAGTAGTCACAGTCGAGCTAATTAACATATCAGTTACCTCATAGAGCTAACGATTCTTTTCGTACAGGTATAATGAATATACCTATACCTCTCCTCTTGGCAAATTTCAAGTATGCAGTTTAACAGTGTTACATACAGTCACATTTGCTGTGCATTATATTTCCAGAACTTACATCACGATTAATTGAAACTTTGCATCCTTTGCTTCACAATCTTCATTCCTGACCCCACCCAAGCCTCACAGACTCTGTTTCTATGAAATTAGCTACTTATTATTTACTTGCATTTGGGCTTTTAATTTATTTTTATTGTCTGCGAATTTCATACAATATATTTTTATCCCCTCTCATATCTGTGCCACCATTTTATAGACCCCACCACCAAAATTCTGTATTTGGGTGTTTTTTTCTTTTTTTGAGATAGGATCTTACTCTATAGCCCCAGGCTGACCCACAACTCACTTTTTAGTCCAGCTGGTCAGTCCTAGAAGTCACATCAGTCCCTTTCCTCAGCCTTCCAGGTGTTAGGATTTTAGTCATGTGCAGCTGAGTTTGACTCTGTTAGAATCTGCACATAGGTGGGATCATACAGAATTCAACTTTCTGCATCTAGTTGATTTCATTTCTCATAATCTCCTCCAGGTTCAACTGCGTTATCGAAAACATCAGAATGTCTTTATTTTAAAAGACCATATACTAGCCCATTGTGCATATGTGTGTTCATGTGTATGTATGTGGTCATGTGTATGTATGTGTGCATGTGTATATGTGCATGCGTGCACGTGTGTGCATGTGTGTCTGTGTGTAAGTGTGTAGTGCATGTTCGTGTGTTCCACATTTTCCTTATCATCTACTGGACATTTAGGTTGTTTCCATATCTATTACAAATGATGCTGCAGTGAGACAGAATAAGGGTGTCGAGATCTCTTGGAAATATGATTCCATTTCCTTGAGAGAGTGACATGTCATCTACACACAGAAGGGGAAAGAGTACAGAAAGACAGCCAATTACTTGTCCTCTCTTAGGGGACATCAGACTCCCCAGCCTACCCATCCACCAATCCCCCAAAAAGGAAAGAAAAATTTTCAGCTGAGCCTATCAGATTCTTCCTTGTGGGAATTTAGACTAGACAAAAAGTCCTATAGAATATTTATCTCTGAAAACTAAGACACAGAGAAGAAGTGAGCTCATGTCAAGACCAAGAAGTAATGAGGTGTCAACGAATATGAATAAAGGGGAAAACACGTGTTGTGAATGTTCACCTTTGGCACACACCAACAACTGGAAGCATCACAAGGAAGAAAAAAGTACTGAGTATTCTGGGATGCCTCAGCTCTGCTGTCCACCTCCAGCCCATGAAGATCCTTACAGTGCACCGTGTGAGAGCAGACATGACGTGACATGTAAGTCACCCAGCAGAATGGCTGACACATACATAGCTAGGTGACCAATACCAGTTGGCAGATGACTTTGTTTACTGTTATTAGAAATTTTAGTATGATTTGTCTTTCACTTAGAAAACAGAGAATGACCTCTAATTCCTAGCGAATCAGAGTGCTTGAAGCTAGGATTGCGAAAGACCCATTCTTTCATCATCGAATTGGGTTCCTTAATTGTTATAATTTTTCAAATACGGCTTATGATTATTTTAGTTTTCTTTCAGATTGACTCCACGTCCACTAATGAACTATCATGTCGAGCAATGGGGGAGCTATTCCCATAATCTGCTCTCCTCCAATCTGCCTTTTGATGCTAATGAGAAGTACCATGGAGATATCCACCATTAGTGCACATGGGCTGGTATAAATCATGGACCATGGATCATTGAGCATCTTTGTTGTAAAACAAATGGCCTGTGGTCAGTTAATCATACAAAGAAACATCTCCAGGGCCTTGTGACTTTATTCATAACCCCCAAATCCGTTTGCAGCTTTATAAACAGAACATCTGTTAAAATATGCAGAAATTACAGTCGCAGTCATTAACATAGAGCTATATAGCTTTGGCAGCTTTTTCCCCCCTTAATCTTCTCATGGTAATCTCTTCTGTGATTCATGCTTCATTCCCACTCTTGCTGAATCGTCTTTGTTCACTCCTGTTCCTTTGAGTTGCACTACTTTTAACCCAAGACTAAAAAGTGGACATGTGTTATCCCAAGAGCTTGGCACCCAGCCATTATGTAGCCTGGTAGAGTGACTGCACCCATCCCTCCTTCCTTGCAAAACTGTACATTTTGGGTTTCCAATATGCATAGCCTCAAGCAGCCAGAAGCTGAGAAGCCCTAATTGGTTTCACATCTCTTTTACTGACCTCAGAATCTTGCAGTACTGGCATTTAACCAAAAGTAAATAGACACCCCCTCCCAACACCACCAGGGCCAAACCTCCTTTCATGCTCTCTCTCACTCTCATCTCAGTCTCCCTCTCCCTCTCTCCTTTCCACTGTAACTTTGCTATATTCATAAACTAGCCTGCTATAATTATTAACCTTTAACACAAAGACCAGGAAAAATATAGTCACTATCAGCAAATAAAATTTGATTTAAAAAAAACCTACATTGCTTTCCTCATTATTTAATGAACAGACCTTTGTTCCACTTAACTATTGAGTAAGAGGTGAACTTTTTTTGTCTGTTGCTTTATTCTGCCTGTCCGAGAATGAAAACTGACAGTCATTCTGTATAAAAACTGCAAAATCCCCTCCAGGCTCCTTGTCCATCACGTATCCCTGTGTGTGAGGTTTTGTATAGGCTCAGACTAAGTTGCTGAGGGTGAACTCGAACAGATCCTTTAAAATAAATCACAAGGAAACTGAAAGTACTGCAATGAATGCCCCTGAGGTCAGACAGGTGTGGGCTTGAATGAAAAATTCCCCTCTGGTAGCATATGCCCCGGAGAAAGCTAACTTTTAAAGCTACTGTTCACTATCTAGGCTTCATGCTTTATAAAGTTATCAATAAAGTTCAAAGAGCCAATTCAAGCAAAGTATCCAGCTGTGTTCCCTGACAGTATTAAGTTCTTAGTAAATATTCACTGCAAAGATTGCTATTTCTCATTGTTTTGTTCTAGTGCCAGCACAGAGGTAGATCATGTTGACTGCTGATTTTAACACCAGTAGAGTGTTCCTGTGAAATTAGTTGCATTACTTAAATTGGAGCATCTGTTTATCTGAGAATATAGACTAAGTGCCTGTTCTAGACTCAGTATGGTGAGTACTCTATGGTGTGTGAAGAATAATCCTCTGGCACATTCGAAGGCATGAGCTGTCACAGAATGTCACAGAGAAGTCCCAAATCAAATGCCATGGAAACCATGGGTAGGAATTACTTCTCCGAGTTACTTCTCTGGAGAAGATGCCGTGAGGCAAAAAGACAGGGACAACATTAGACCCAGCTCAAGAGTCTCCAGGTCTGTGAGAAGGGGAAGGAGAGAAGTCATGGGAGATGAAAAACAAGCTAAACAAAGACATAGAATGAAAAGAAGGTTAGGATGGAGTAGGTAGCAAAGGAACCAATTTGGCTGGTAGGACAAAAAAAAAAAGACTTTGGGGGACAAAAGCTAGAATCACCAAGCCCTTAAGGAAATGGGGTGGCAGTGGAGGGGTGGAGAAATAAAAATGGAAAGCTCCTAGGGAGATTGAAAATAAGGCCTGTCCTTATTTTTTTTTTATGTGTGGTATGCGCCCCTCCTAGCCTCCACCTGAGTTGAGGTGCACTTCCTCCTCTACTGGTGTCTGTTGGCACTTGAGGCAGCACGGCCCTTGCCAGCCTCTGCCCTCCAGGAGCTAAGCCTGCCTCATAACAGCAGCTTTCTACCATTTCAAAAGGAAAATTGCACTCTCACATTGGAGCCCCAAGCCCCAATTAAAGTGTCAGGCTCTGAAACAAACAAATACAGACAACAAAGAGGGGGTTCTCGGGAGTTCCTCCTTAATTTAGAGTTCACAAGATAGTCGCTGCCTATTCAAAGAAATTCCATTTGATAACAGTAATGTGATGTGTTCAGCTGCTGGTAGCTTGAGCTGCCCAGCAGAGAGATCTCTTTAAGCACAGAGTTAAAAAAAAAAATCTGTCGTATTATATTTATCATGGACATGAAGCTAAAAATAGAGGTGGAGGAAAACGAAGCAAGTGGAATACATTTGAAAAAAATCAAGATGGTGGATTCAGTATATGCAGGCCCATTTTGTGATACTCATTCCATACAAAACCACTGCATAACCAAATACTCTGTATAAAGAGCCAAAGGTTGTTAGTGACATAGCTTGTAGAAATGAAAAAATTAGTGATAGTGGATGGATCATTGTTTAAAAGCAATTATTTGCTCTATGTGATAACAAAAATCCACAGATGCAGCAACTTCAAGTTCTTGAATATCTTCTAAACTGAAGCAAGATTGTAGTCTGTGCTTGAGAGTCCTGCCTTCTGCCTGACACAGTGAACTAGTGTCTGTTGTCACGTGGACCACGGTGGAGCCACTAGACGATGTGAGAGCACAACAGAGCTGCTGAGAGCTAACAAATGGTTAACACCCAAAAGCTTTCAAAAGTATTTAACTGATTGCCTACTTCTTCCTTGAAAGATAAAGATCCTGAAGTCTAGATTCTTCCCACAAAATTAGGCATCAGTGGCCTAAGTGAAGGCCTATATTTCCTGGCCTAGAAGCTAGGTGTGTGTGTTGGGGAGGAGGCAGAGGGTGCTTTCCGCAATGGTAGCTAGGAATACAGGCTTTCTAAACTTGGCCTGATTGCTTTCGTTCTCCGCCCTGGGCTTGTAGATAGGATTAGCCATAAGTACATTTATTTGTTCATTCAGAAAAGCTTAATCACCAGCTATGGGCCAGTTCTCACTAGCTATTTGTTGGAGAAATACTGTGTTTTATGACTTACCTTGTGGAAGGGATCTTATCTGCCTCGATTTCCTCGAAGGTACTCAGACACAGTATATGACACTTCAGGCATGATAAGAATATACAGTAAAAGCAACAACAGAAAAGGCTGCTTGCCCCTGAGCTACCGGAGCCACTAGATAGATGCCAGGGAAATGCCATTCTAGTTCCTACTCTAAACCCATCCCTCAATAAAAATCCCATTGTACCTAGGGAGGCCAGGTGAGTTATTTGAAGTTCACTCACCAGATCCTTTATGATGACTCTATCTTTGATGATAAGCCAGCTAAGAGATGTATACAGACTTGTAAGCCTGGGAACAGATCACCTGAGCACACTACTTCACCAGTGTGCATGGATCCGTCATGAAGAGGCTCTGCATTTTTAAATGCCCCAGCTGAGTAGAGATGATGCCACTGCATCTCTGAAATCCTCTGATGTCAGGTCATTGTCAGGCAGGGTTGACAGTGTTGTCATTGACATACCATCATATGAGTCAGCACCAAAGTCCTGTGAATGGCCGGCAGCCAGGGGAGGGATGCTTAGGAGACAGTACCAAGGCAGCTGGGTGTAACAGTGAAATACAGAGTAGGGAAAAAAATGGGCCTAGCATGTGTGTGCCATGCTCCCGCCCAGCTGAGCAGGCATGTAGGTGAAAATGACAGTCACTAACAGTGGCAGACCATTGATTGTATGCTGTGATGTTTAGTTGTTTTATGTGTATTATCACATCTGATCTTTTTTCATGATACAAATTTATTTTTAGCTTTATTGTTTCATAACTGACAATAAAAATTGTATATGCCAAAGGTGTACAATCTGATGTTTTGAAATATTATCACACAAAGTGAAATGATTAGTCAGACCACAGTCAGACTAATTAACAAAGCCATTACCTCTTATAGCTACAGATTTACAGTGTTTGTTTGTTGTGTATGTGTGAGAGAGGGGAAGAGAATTTAACTTCTGCTTTTTAGGAATTTTACCTATACAACACAGCATTATTAACTATCATCTTCATTGAGTTTATCAAATCATGAAGTCTTCAGGATTTATTCATTTTTTGTTGTTGTTGTTGTTCTTTTCGAGACAGGGTCTCCCTGTAGCCCCAGCTGTCCTGGAACTCACTCTGTAGACCAGGCTGACCTTGAAATCACAAAGATCCGCCTGCCTCTGCCTCCCAAGTGCTAGGATTAAAGGCGTGTGCCATCACGCCCGGCTGATTTATCCATTTTATAATTGAACACCAATATCTCCCCATCTCCCTCACCTACACCCCACATGCTGCTAATACTTTTGTCTTTGTTTCAAGTAGTTAAGTTTTTGTTTTGAGACAGGGTCTCCCTGTAGCCCCAGCTGGCCTGGAACTCACTATGTAGACCAGGCTAGCCTTGAACTCACAGAGATCCGCCTGCTTCTGCCTCCTGCATGCTGGGACTAAAGGTGTGCACCGCCATGTCTGACAAGTTCAGTTTTTTAAAAATTTCACATATGTGAAATCACGCCACATTTCTTTTTCTGTGTATGGTTTCCCTCACTATAATATAGATTCCAGATCCATCTATGTTGCTGCAAATTTCAGAGTTTCCTTCTTTAAGGCTGAGTAATATTCAGTTGAGTGAATCACATTTTCTTTTAGTATTCATCTCTTCACCCTTATCTGCACATCTCAGCTACTATAAAGAGCATGGGAGTGCAGCTAACTCTTAAGCTAGTCTTTGTAGTTCCTCAGATACGTACAACAAATGGATTTAGTCTCATTTTAAAAGTCCTCCTGAGATAAGTACTTCCATTAGCCCTGTTTTACAGAAAAAGAAACTGACATTTTGTTTCAGACCAAGAGCTCATGATCTTAATTTCTACACTGCAACTGATATGTAAAGGTTTGAAACAATGTAACTAAAATGACAAATTGTTTACAGATACTCAGTTGAATGAGAAGTTATTCCCTTTTTCCCCATATGTTCATTTGCACAGATATCAGGTATGGGGGTCTTAGCAGCACTTGGGAAGCTAAGACTGCAGGATCACCAAATCTGAGGTCACCCTGCCTTACCCAAGCTGTTGTCAAAAAATAAAATAAAATAAAATAAAATAAAATAAAATAAAAAACAAAGTAGAGACAACTAACAATCAAATAGGAATAAGTTTAAACCCACAATATCATAGTATTGTGTTCTTAGCTAAAACAGTCAAATACTATTCAAATTATCATGTATAAATTTTAATATGTTTAAAAGAATAAAAATTAAACTCCCTGAAGTTGTGATTTAATAATTTGATAAGTCAACAGACTCTAATTGCTAATTTAAAAATAGCAACAATGTATGCATATATTTAGAAAACTTCTTGCTTACACATTGTATACTACATTAAGATCTACATAAAATTTTCTGTTCTTTTAATGGGCTCATAAGTAAACAAAATATAAAACTAGTAAAAGGAATGTTTATAGAGACATATGAAATATATAAAGTTGGCCTGGTATTTTTCTGCATTTTACTTCATATAATTTAAGGTCTTATAATTGTTGAGTCCTAAAAATATAATGTAATTCTAATAGCAATTATTCACAGATAGCATATATGTTAATAAAGCTTAGGTGTTATAAAAAGCCAGAGGGAAGTATATTAACTCAAAAACTGTTTGAAAAATATACATCAATATCTGAACATGAGTGTATGTGTGTATACCTGAATGCTATATAACACAACGAGACAGGAGAAATCTCCCTTTGAGTTGTTGGCCAGGGAAGTTCGAGAGACTCCCAGAATAACACAGACTATTGCTATGGACCTTGATTGCCTCCCAGAACTTGAAGGTAAGATCCCATATGTATTAACATATACTATCTGTGACTTCGGGGTATATGAAAATTTAGTCCTCTGTTTTCAAATATTTTATTGTTACCTCTAAAAATATCATACTGATTTATTTAATATAAAATTTTAGGGTGCAAATATCCAAATGTGACACTTGGATTTCTTTCTATATTACAAAAATTCTAAAAATAGTGAGTAAGGGGCTGGAGAGATGGCTCAGTGGTTAAGAGCACTGACTGCTCTTGCAGAGGACCTGGGTTTGATTTCCCAGCACCCACATGGTGGCTAAGAACCATCTTTAACTCCAGTTCCAGGAGAATATGACGCCCTCTTCTGACCTCTGCGGCATTGCATGACACGGGTGCACCAACCTACATGCAGACAGTATACTCCTACACATAAAAAATAATAAATTTTAAAAATTTTTAAAAAATAGTGAGTAAATGAAATAACAGCTAAAATAAAATAACAGCTAAAATAAAATAACAGCTAAAATGTGAGAGGGGGCTAATGAGGTAGAAACTGCTTTTATGTTACACGTCCTGCTTTAGACATTGTTGCAGTCCTGTTTGTTTTTGTCTATTGTGTCTTGCTTTTAACTGTCTGATGCTGTTTGTTGGGCAGTACTGAGACTGAGTTTAGTGTCTTTACATACTGGTCCAGTTCTGTACCACTGAGTACAGACCTACCATATTTTAATTTCATTGTGTATTCTTTTTTATTTTCTCTTTTTTATGTATAGTTTTATTGAGTTTTTGTACATTTCAGATAATAGATCTCAATCAAATTTAGACCTTCTCCCTCTTCTCTACCACACACACCCCAACACAGGATTTCATGCATTCCGCTATATGTGTTAAGGCCTATAGGGTCAAGCATTTAAAACCCAGATGTCCCTCAGTGCAGATTCATCTGCTGGAGTCTAGTCAGCCTATCTAGAGTCATTCACTCCCTTATAGAAGATCAACTCTCCTTCACTAAGCAGTAATCATTTGCCAAGAGTAACTCAGCTAAGGTTGGGGCTTGCTGTCCATTTCCCCAGTTCTGTGCTGAATTTCCGTCCGAATGAGTCTGCTTGCGTCGTCTTGTGCATGCTGTCTCCATTGCTGCACATTCATATGAGCAAGTTCCCACAAGCGTGAAAGCCTCTGTTTCCTTGTGTTCATGCATCAACCCTGGCTCTTACAATCTTTCTGCCCCTTCTTCCTCAATGGTCCCTTGAGCCATGGGAGGGTGAGGTGTGTCCTATCCAAGGACACACACTCTCTACAGGCTCCTATTCTCTAAATCTTGGCCAGTTGTGCCCTTCTGTGTGCATCACACTCTGTTGTATGAGTAGGCTTTGCTGGTGGGAGTTGAGAGGCATGTTGGTATTGTCTCTACCCCTTCTTCCACCATGTTCATGAGACTTAGGTGTAGAAGTTCCACTGTAGATGTGTCACTTAAGGCTGTGAATCTCTCGGACTTATTTTCTCTGTGTTTGACCAGTTGTAGAACTCTGTAATAGCCTCTATCTGTTGCAAAAAGAAAGCTTTTGTGATGAGTGGTATATGATATACTTGTCTGTAAATATAAGGATCCATATTTAGCATACAGTAAGAAATTTCATTTACCTAGAGATATGACAGAAGGGGTTTTTCTCTAGGATTTTTGACCTCTTCAGCCATGTGCATTTGGCTATATTGACAGTGCCACCCACAAGTTCCCTCCCATTGAGCAGGCTTTAAGTCCAATTAGATAATTGTTTATTTCCCCCTAGATAAAAATGTCACTACTGCACCAGTAGTAATTTGCTGTGCCAGTCTTTGTGGTTATTATGCTTTACAGTTGGATTGGACCTTTGGTTGATTTTCTCCTTATCAGCTTCTATAGAATCCTCTAGAACTTTGAGAGCTAGACTTCAGAGGGGATTCTTCCAGGTCAGTTCCAGCTTCACTGTTCCAAGCCCTGTGTCCAAAGTATGTCCCATCTTCAGCAATAGGATCTTACCTTTAAGTTCTGGGAGGCAATCAAGGTCCATAGCAATAGCCTATGTTATTCTGGGAGTCTCTTGAACTACCCTGGCCAACAACTCAAAGGGAGATTTCTCCTGTCTTGCTGTGTTCCTTGTTATATAGCATTCGGGTATACACACATACACTCGTGTTCAGATATTGATGTGTATTTTTCTTATTTATTTATTTATTTATTTATTTATTTATTTAATGTGTATGAATGTACTGTCTGCATGTAGGTTTTTGCACCCGTGTCATGCAATGCCTCGGAAGTCAGAAGAGGGTCTCGGATTCCCCTGGAACTGGAATTCTCCTGGAATTGGAATTTCAGACGGTTCTCAGCCACCATGTGGGTGCTGGGGATCGAGCCCGGGTCCTCTGAAAGAGTGTCGGTGCTCTTAAGCGCTAGGCCATCTCTCCAGCCCCTTGATGTGTATTTTTCAAGAGGTTTTGAGTTAATACACTTCCCTCTGGCTTTTTATACCACCTAAGCTTTATTATCTCTCTTCGCTCTCCTCCCTGTCTAACCTCCCTCCCCAGCTATAGATTTGTTGCACAAAATGCTGTTTCTTTACGACATTTTCATGCGTGGATGTCATCATGTATTCTGCTCACACTGTCCCATCTTCCTCCCTTACCCCACTCCCCCTTCCACTAATCCCTTCTCTCCAAATAGGTTTTTTTACCTTTATGTCTATAATATCTTTTTAATCTGTATTCCACATATCAGAGAAGACATGGGTTATTTGTCTTTCTGAGTTTGATTCATTTGGCTTAGTATTCGATCTCTAGTTCTCTCCATTTTTCTACAAGGGACATAATTTCATTTTTCTTCATGACTGAGTAAAAACTCCTCTGTGTGTGTGTGTGTGTGTGTGTGTGTGTGTGTGTGTGCCACTTTCTTCATCTACTCATTTATTGATATTTTTTTTTGGTCTTTTTGAGACAGGGTCTCCCTGCAGCCCCAGCTGTCCTGGAACTCACTCCATAGGCCTCGAACTCACAAAGATCCACCTGCCTCTGCCTCCCAAGTGCTAGGATTAAAGGCGTGCGCCACCACGCCCAGCTTATTGATAGATATTTAAGCTGGCTCCCTATCTTGGCTATTGTGAATAACGCCTCAGTAACTATGGATGGGCAAGTATCTCTGTATCTGCTGACCTAGATTCCTTCAGGCATGTATCCAGGTATGGTAGATCTGGGTCAGACTGAACTACTGTTAGTTGCTTGTGGAATTTTCATGCTGGTTTCCATAGTGGCTGCTCCTGGCCTATCAGATTTGATTACATCCTAATGAAACTAATAATTTGGATGAGTCAGTGGGTTTTGGAAAAATTCTTCAATTAAAATGAAACTATTAAAATGTGGTTAATCATGCAGTCAAAATAGGGTCCATTTGGAAGGACTGCTTTGGAAGTTCTACATAGAAACAGAAAGCAGTAGGATGCACAAACATTTGGAAGCAAGATTTGGTGTGAAAGGAAATCACTTTGTGATTGTCTCTAGATTCTAACCACACAGGGAGCAATATTGGCTATTTTCCTCATATTTTTCTGGGCTTGTTCAACTGTCAGATTAATGGAGTGATATTATGTGGACTCTTGAGAATTTCCTTACTTGTCTATTTGAACAGAGCTAAGGAAGTGGGCATCCACAACAACCTACTTCATTTACAGCTCTGCTTTGGCAGTTTATGGCAGTGGATAATCACTTATAAGCTTATGTCAAATGGGCCTACACTTTGCAGCCCTCTTCAGTAAAGAAATCTGACTAAGGTTGGATCTCTACTGAGAAATATAAGACACAAATTAATTTTCTAGTCAGCACTTAGTAAAGACCCACTACTTGATGGGCAATGTTCAAGACCATTTTATTTACAAACATGAATAAATTAAAGAATCAGGTCAATTTTAGCTTCAGTAGGAAATTCATTATTGCTGGCACAAGAAATCTAGAGATCTTTTTTTTTTTAATTTTTTTTTTAATTTTTTTATTTATTTCGGTATGTGTATGAATGTACTGTCTGCATGCAGGTGTATGCACCCGTATCGTGCAATGCCGCGGAGGTCAGAAGAGGGTGTCGGATTCCCCTGGAACTGGAGTTCTCCTGGAATTGGAGTTTCAGACGGTTCTCCACCGCCATGTGGGTGCTGGGGATCGAACCCGGGTCCTCTGTAAGAGCGGTCGGCGCCCTTAACCGCTAGGCCATCTCTCCAGCCTGAAATCTAGAGATGTTTATAAAACATATCACATAAGTTTCCCAAGGTAAACCTGTATAGTCATTAGCCATGTATAGCTACTTTTCTTCCATCATAATCCCATCTATAAAATGAAGACAAATTAAAGTCCAATCTTATTGGTCTCTTTAAGTGAAATGCTATTGACAGAGGCAAATCAAAGTCAATTTTCCTTTGGTAATTTTTCTCAAGAAATATGCTTAGAATTTCCCAAGATATCAAATGAAACTCCAAAGCTCTACCCAGTATATACTAAATTAGTGCCACAGAGTGCTCACCTGGGAAGCTGCATCTTGCAGCAGGATCCTTACAAAGTCTTACAGAATATGGGGACCAAGAATCAAACTGGCTTCCTTGTTTGGTGAGTGACAGCTGTTTTTTTCTAGTAAAGGGTTTGAAGCCCAGTCTATCTCTAAAGGCCCAGACCTGAGTTATTCTTACTCAGCTGGCCACTCTGATGTGTTCCACTCTCCTTCGATGTAACTCACCCCTATCAATTAATTAAATAATTCCACTTGGAAACAGGCCACAATACTAGATAATAATTAGGAATACCAGCTCTAGAATTAGATTGGTAGTTTTAGTCCCATATTGACTCCTGGTGTGTTCATCAGCCTGGTGGGCACACATCCTCTGGGCCAAGGTGCCATGGGATCGGAACAATTCAAATCCTTGGTTTTAAAGTTAGGGCAGGGCTGGAGAGATGGCTCAGAGGTTAAGAGCACTGGCTGCTCTTGCAGAGGACCCAGGTTCGATTTCCCAGAACCCACATGGCAGCTAAAAACCATCTTTAACTCCAGTTCCAGAGGAATATGATACCCTCTTCTGACCTCTGTGGCATTGGTGCACCACATGACACAGGTGCACCAACCTACATGCAGATAGTACACTCATACACATAAAAAATAAAAAATAAATAAATAAATAAATAAATAATTACCCCCCCCCCAAAAAAAAGCCAGGCATGGTGGTGCATGCCTTTAATCCTAGCACTTGGGAGGCAGAGGCAGGCGGATCTTTGTGAGTTCAAGGCCATCCTGGTCTACAGAGTGAGTTCCAGGACACCTGGGGCTACAGGGAGACCCTGTCTCGAAAAGACCCAAAAAAATAAATAAATAAAGTTAGGGCAACAGTAATAACTGACTTTATTGTCTAGATTAATTGAGAATTCAATGAGTTAGCACTCAGCCCACTCTTTTACAATTATTGTCTCCATTATCTCATCCAGTCTGGAAACTTAAAATACTGTCTATATACTAGAGACTCCTAAATTCATATCTTCAATCCTGATTTCCGGACTTTAACTACTTCCGAATCTCTACTTGTATGTCTAGTAACATATGTGTGCATGTGTGTGTGTGTGTGTGTGTGTGTGTATTTCACCATTTCAAAACAGAACTATTTCCCAAACAGACCTTTTGTCCATTTCTCAGATTATAGGAACTTCATCCTTCTAATTCCTCAGGCCCCAAACTTTAAAATCCTCTCCGTTTATACTCATCATGACGTGCATCTGGCCCGCTACTGGCTCCATGTTAAAAACCTATCCAGAATCCTGCCTTCACGATTCCGCTGCTACAGTGCTGACACAAGCCACTACCAAGCAAGCATTGGTGGGATGACCTCCTGCTTACATACCTACCCCTGACCTCCTCTAACAAGGAGCCAAGGCATATGATAACTGTCAGTTTTCTTTAAAGACCCTGTCAGGTGCACCACACCTGGAGTGGCACTGCTCTCAAGAGAATGTAGACAGCACAAAGTGGACTGGACATAGGACCAAAATTACAAAGGTGACATGGGCAGGGAAGTGGTGGTGGATCCAGAGGAGTAGGAAGAGGAAGAAATATGATCAAAATGCACTGTATGAAACTCCGAGAATTCATGAAAAATTGAAAAAAAAAAAAAAAAAAGGAAAACCAAACTTACTCTCCACACTGTAGCCAGACTGATTTGACTATAATGTTAGGTCCAATTGTGTCATACTCTTGCTCAAAATCTTTGAAGGACTTCGTACATCAGTGCAAAAAGGTCTCCTGGGGCTTATGAGGCCTCGTATCACCCACCCTTCACTTTCCTCTCTGACCTCAATACTACTTTTTCAGTCATTTTCTTGCTGCTCCTTAAGCTCATCAACACTCAGGGTCTTAGTACTTGCTCTTTCTTTAAAAAAAAAAAATCTTTGCATTTCTTTATTGTGTCCACATGTGGCAGGGGCACAGGCATGCCCAGCTTGGGAGCAGAGGTCAGAGGACGATGTGTTAGAAGTTGGTTCTCTCATTCCATGGTGTGGGTCCTGACGACTGAATTCTGGCCATCAGTTTTGAGCAGCAGCATCTTTACCCACTTGGGTCTGATCTTGCCATGCCCCGCCCCCACCATTTTGTCTTTCTCTTCCTTGGGCTGTCTTCTCCCAGGCACCTGCATAGCTAATTTCCTCACTTCCTTCCGTTGAATGCTGTCTTTTCAGAGAAGCTTATATTGACTCCCATTTGAAATGACATTTTCCCTCCATTTTCGGCCTCTCTGATCTGCCTTCACTTATCCTCACAGACTATACATTTATAGATTGTTTTTTACATATCTTCCTGCATTGGAATCTGTATCCTGAAAGCATGTTTGTTTTCTCTGTTGCTCTACCCACACATCTTAGAGAGTATTTAGCATTGGAGGTGTTGAAATTATATTGAATGCATGAATAGTCTGAGGTTGCATTATAAGCTAGTTTATAGTATCCCAGGGTTTTGTCATGGCTATTGAACTATTTAACATTTATGTTATTGTATTGCTTAGAAATCGTTTGATTCAAAGAGCTGGAGAAATACTGTAACATTTTTCCTTAATTTGTTTGATTAACATGATAGTATAGGATGAACATGCAAGCTACCAGCCAAATGCAGCTGGAGACTTAAGAAAAATTGACTTTCAGGTACTCATTCTGAAGAGCTGACAAGCCGACACACACACACACACACACACACACACACACACACACACACACACCACACAAACAAAAAAAAAAAAAAAACTTTTTTAAATTTTATTTTTATATGTGTATGAATGTACTGTCTGCATACAGGTCTGTGCACCCGTGTCATGCAATGCCGCGGAGGTCAGAAGAGGGTCTCGGATTCCCCTGGAACTGGAGTTCTCCTGGAATTGGAGTTACAGATGGTTCTTAGCCACCATGTGGGTGCTGGGGATTGAACCTGGGTCCTCTGCAAGAGTGTCGGTGCTCTTAACCACTAGGCTATCTCTCCAGCCCCCCACACACATATTGTCTTTTAGGCCAATTCAAGTGATGCTCCCAACATTGTTCTGTATGTCATCTTGCATTTGTTTTGTTTTCGTTTTTTGTTTTGGGGGGATTATATATTTTTTTAATGTTGCCCTTACTGTGTAGTAAATGCCAGATGCAGTTTATCTAGCAAAAGCTTGAAACTGCATTAGCATAGGCTTTTGAACACACTGGGCTAAATATTCTTGTAACAGAGGCAAGTCACATGAGACCCACATCAGGGCTCTCCTGTGTTATAGAAGTTTTCTTGTTCTACGTATTTTTAACATTACAGCTGTAAGAAACAAAAACTGAGCCAGGGCATGGCAGAGGCAGAGAATGGCCAGTTTGAGGCTCTGTAACACTCCATTTTGAAACAAAATTTAAAACCACTCAACAAAACAAACGAAAAGTAGCCAGTTGTTTCTGAAACCCTTAAACTGAAATTTAATACAAGAATGAACTTTGTAACTAGTAATCTTGACAACTTTCACATCTATTTTTTAAATGTGTTGTGTTGAAGCAGCGAACCAATCTGCACACACCCCCCACTTCATTTTCAGTGTCATTTATCTAGGCTGTGTCATGTATGATAAACTGTTGCAGTGTGCATAATTTTATGATTTTTCGTGTGTTTATTTTAAGCATGCAAATACATTCCTGCATCACGACATTCCTGCATCACGTTGCTGTAAACACTCATGGGCTTAATACAAATTTTGGGACTGGTGTGATGCTTCATACCTGTGGTCCCAGTCTTTGGGATTACAGCGAGGAATTAGAAACACTGTGATTTTGGGGCTAACCTTGGCTAAAGTGCAAGATCCCTTCATAAAATCAATTGCCATATACAACTTGAAAATTCAAAAGGCCACTTGCTCAGATAAGACATGAACTAGCAGTTAGCTCTCTAGCCTTGGGTCAGTCATTTCTCTGCTCCATTTTGTATGGACATCTGGCAGCTGTGGGCAATGTAAAGTTGACTGCCTCTGTGCAGTACTCCATGTCTTTTCCTTAACTCTTCAGGAAATATCTCCTAATGTCAGTCAGTACTGTTGAGATTCCATTCCTTTTTTAATCCAATACCCTCAAGATGGAATCAGTTAAGCCACCTGGGATCTAACTGTGACCCTGAAAGAGGAAGAATCACTGCTACCCAAATTTTTCTTGAACATGAGAGTGAGGTGTGACCGTTGGCAGAAAAAGGGAAGACTAGTTGCTGGGAAGACAGTCGGTGCTCTGGTGTGATAGCAGTGAGTGCATGTTTATCAAGTTAAATCTGGTAGCATAAGGTTTGGGGATCCAAGCCAAAGTAACATATGGAAGGACTGATGGATTTCTTCATTCATCCAAGAAGTGGGAAAGCATCTGCAAAAGCACAGAGGTATGAAAATGTTTGACATGTTTGGAGCGCTTCAAGGAGTGGGTGTGAAAGAGTGAAAGGACTGCGCTGGGACTGTCTCCGTGTGGCAACAAGGTCTCCACCTCACTTTTATCCATCTACATGGATTGTTTTTATGCCTGAAGCAAACAGTGTTGCCAGGGGGCTCAGACTGATTAGCTCAGGTATGCAACACACACACACACACACACACACACACACACACACACACACACCAGATGAGTCTGAGAGAAATGAAAGTGGATTTTCTCTTTTTTTCCCCCCCAAAATAGCAGGTTTTAAGAAAGTGGATTTTCTTAAGAGAAGGGGTAATTAACACATGAGGAGACTGCAGAAGCAGAAAAGGATTGGTGAGTTATCTCAGAATAGGCTAATGAACCAAGATGGACACATTATCCACATCACATGATGTTCAGTGTAGTGATGAGATGCCATGTGAGGTGACAATTTTACATTTTTTGGAGTCTTACCCAAAGAAATAAAAAGAAGCTTGTTCTGAGGCAAAGGTAAGTGAAGACAGGTTCAGGTTGCCCAGAATGAGCAGTTCTACTGTGGAAGTGGTTATGTGAACTTTTATAGTCATGGCCAAACAACCGCCATAAGTCAATGCCTTGGTAGGGATAGCAGGTGGATAGGTACAGCACAGTGGGGATATTTGATAACAGGTTTCAGATGTTATCTGATGACATCTTAGCTTTGAGTTGGCGGAGGCTAATGTTTCTGTGTTGAACTAGTACATGCCAAAAGTTTTACCTGCTGGTCAAAGGGATGCTAGATCAGATACAATAAATCATTATTAAAAGGATTAATATATAGTCCACGATAACTTTTTTTCTGGATCTACAATATCCCGACTCTCCACATCATGAGGTCCTGGCTACTTAATCAGACTTGTAGAATCTTGGATGCAGGTGTGCTCCCAGTGCGACCTTCAGTTCACAGTTCAGTGCCACCTCTTTTCAGAAAGATCTGTATTGTTAATACCCATCACTTTTTGAGTTCCATTTCTGTGCCTCCAAATGACATAAGCTCCAAATGACATGGCTACTGGATCAGAAAGGCCAGTGGCCTGTGCCTGGTTGGGGCCTTCTATCACAAGTAGCCCAGTTCTGCTTTGTCTTCCTTGGAAAGTGTGTGTGTGTGTGTGTGTGTGTATGTGTGAGTGTATGTGTGAGTGTGTATATGTATGTATGTATGTATGTGTGCATGTGAGTGTGCAGCGTGTATGTGTGTATGAGAATGTTTTAACTAGAACAAAAGAAAGCTAAAGAATGAATTTGAAGCTTTAGTGCGATGTTCGTCCTACTGTTCTGCTTTTGAATTAATCTGGTAAATCAGAGCATTTGAAGGCCTGACCCTGTTTCAGGAGTTTTTTATTCTATCCTTCCTCTTACCCCAATCCTCGTGAAGTGAAACATAGACATTCATTCCTCACCCTTGGCTTTTGGAGAAGAAGATATGGGCATCAAATAGAGGTGAGAGAACCCGGGGTGGGAGGGGGGATCTGAGGCTCTGGCAGGAGCTCTGCCCTTGGGAAAAGTCCTCGGTCCTCTGCCCTGGCCCCTGGCAAAGGAAGGTCCTGGTGAAGGTAGACATCAGGATCGTTCATCTGAGGCTCTGCCATGTGTTCATCTCCCTCTACTCTGATCTCAGTTGCCTCGCTGGCATAATTAAGGGCTCCCAGTGCTACTGCCCCAGTTTCTAGAATGCGGGCAGGGAGAGCTGCCCTCACCGGTGCCAGCCCCCCAGCATGTTTCCTCATTAAATCATGCATATGCTAATGAAGTGTGAAAATCAGCCAAATAACAACTCTTTCTAATCACTTAAGGTCCCAAGAGCAAAGGGTTTCACCCCTCCCCCGTTCCCTTAATTTTGGGGTGGTAGTTTTGATTTTCAAGCCAACCGGAACCACAATTCTCCAGTGTTTCTCCTCTCGTTCTCTTTTGACTGAAATGAGGATAATTGGCATTTCCACTTTTTCCTCAAGTGAGAAGAGTCTTCAGAAAACCAGTGACCCACTGTGCCCTTTTCATTTGCATCTGGGTTGGATAATCCCTAGTTTTACATTAATGTACAGAGCAGTCCCTGTGGGCAATTAGCCAGACTACATTATTTCCTGCCCCCTGGAGGGCTGGTTTTCAAGAGCCTTCTCCCCCAGAGATGGTGCATGTCAGGGCCCTTGTGTTGTGATTACATTTTACCTTGGAGTTCTGGCCAACTTCCTCATGTCTTTGCCAGCCTTCCCTATACTCACAGAACTTCCCTGCCTCCCTGGTCCAGCCCCTGCTTATCTGAACAAGGCTACACCCTCCTCATCATCACTTACCTTACGCCTACATCTGGCCCACAAGTAGATCTGTGCATAGAGCTCTTCCCCATTCCTGGAAGGCTGGCTGTCCCCATCCTTAAGATCTCAGCTCAGTTGCCACTCCTCAGAGAGGCCAGAGCTGATGTGAAACTCCAGTCCTTTCCAGTGTGCTACATCACCTGCCCTTCCATTCCACTCAAGCCCCCATCACAGACAAATTCCATTCTTGGTTGGTTGGTTGAGTAGTTTGAGACAGGGTCTCCTTGTATCCCCAGGTGGTCTGGAACTTGCTATGTAGACCAGGCTAGCCTCCATTTCACAGAGATCTACTGCCTCTGCCTCCCAAATCCTGGGATTAAAGGCATAGGCCATCACACCCAGTTCCATTCATTAAATGTATTGCCTCTCTCTCCTGGAGCAAGGGAGCTAGAGTGCCTTGCTTTACACAATATCAGTGCCCCCTCATATGCCTGGCATCAAGAAAATGCTTTAAAACATCTATGTGGGGCTGGAGAGATGACCTAGCGGTTAAGAGCACTGACCGCTCTTGCAGAGGACCTGGGTTCAATCCCCAGGACCCACATGGTGGCTGAGAACCTTCTATAACTCCAGTTCCAGGAGAACTCCAGTTCCAGGGGAATCCGAGACCCTCTTCTGACCTCCGCGGTTGCACGACATGGGTGCACCTTCATGCAGACAGTACAGTCATACACATTAAAAAAAAAAAATCTACATAAGCCAATGATGCCTTCCTTCAAGCAGTTCTCATATTAAAGTGAAAGGTTGTATTTCTTTGGCCCTTTCACCCTGAACCATCAACTCCCCAAGAAAGACCTCTTTATTGCAATTACATTTGTTTCTCGATATTGAGTGTGCCTCATAGTTACACTGTGACTGCTCACTGTATTCCAGGATGGCAAAATACCTGCTGATTTTACTGAAGGTTTTCTGGAGACTGGAGGGAAGTTACATTACACACACACACACACACACACACACACACATACACAAATACACACACTCATACATGCACACACACATACACGCACACACACACATACACAAATACACACACTCATATATGCACACACACACACACACACACACACACACCCTACTCTTCCCTTTCTCGTGTCTTGTCCATTTGCTCCTCACATTTTAACTATATTCTTTTTTCTTTTCATATTTTTTCACATATTTCACTCAAAAATCCTCCTTCCTCCTTTTCTGCATAGGACCAAGTCAGTGGGTGCCCCAGATCCCCCCTACACAAAAGCCTCAGATCTAAGGGCTGCTACTTTTTTTTTTGCCCCTGAAGCACGGTCCTTAGGGACATGAGTTCATTCCAACACATTTGAATGAATAAATCACTACGTAGATGTTATCTTGGTCCCCGCTGATCTTGGCCCTCCTCTCATTTTATTCATTTATTCAACAAATATTTATTCATGTGTGTGCCAGGTGCTGGGGACCAACCATGAGCAAGACTGGTCTGCCCATGCTAAGGTCTTTGAAAGAAACTGAAGGGGCGGCTGAGTGCAGAGGTTCCTGAGAGCCAGCCTCAAAGCAGACGGGCTGTGGCTGCTTTGCAGGAGTCTGACTGAAAACCCGAAGGCTGTGTTTAAAGAGTACCCTCTGTTGATTTGAAGATGCTTTTCCAAATGGCCCAAAGCTGAGACTAGAGGTTGTTCTGCCCAGCTTCAACTTCTCTGTTTGGGGGAGCAATTACTCCTGCTTTTTTTTAAAATCAATGTGTGTGCTAAGGAGAAAAATGTGATTGCTAAGTGTAGAATTTACCATCATCTCTAAAATTTAGAGATGGCTTAAGGTGGACTGTACTCTGGAGAGTCTCAAAAGGATTATTTTCTTTCTTCTCTGAGACACCAACTATAGTCAGACTAGGTGAAAGCCAGTGTGTAACTGAACATCTTAAGAAAGCCAAAGAAGCAACATCAGAGATTCAAAACAACCACCTGGAGAGGAGGGGCCCTGGGGCCCTGCTTTGCCTGGCCTATTGTGACACGGCCCTCTACAGGACTAATGAGACAGAGCCCACTGTTCATCTCGGCACACTGTGTGACACTGATTCTTCTTTTTTTTTTTTTTTTCATTTATTTATTTAGTGAAGGTCACGTCATGTCCTGGCACATGTGTGGCTTTCAGAAGACAACTTGTAGGACAGTCTCACCATGTGGGTCCCATGCATCAAACTCGAGTTATCAGGCTTGGTGGCAAGCACCTTTATCCATCTTATTGGCCCTGTTGATTGACCATAAAGTCCATGATCAGGCAGCTTATTATCACCATATCTGTCAAGGTTTTACCTAAAGAAGGAAGAGGTTGGAACAAGTACATGAGTTCAGCTCCACCTACTGATAGTTTTTGCTAAGCTTGTATAGAGTTGGCCAGTGTTTAAATATGCTTTAAAATAAGTTTTCAAGATTTAAAATCAGGTAATTTATTTTTATTGCTTTAGCGTTTTATTTTATTTTATTTTGAATTCTTGAGACAAAGTCTCACCATATATCCTAGGCAGACCTGGAATTTATAATCCCCCTGCATCAGCCTTTAAGTGGTAGTATTTCAGGTGTGTGCCCAGATTTCTAGGACATTTTAAATGTTAACTACATTGTCTTTCTGCCTTCTTCTGAAAATCTGACTCTTGCCGCAGTGGCATACGGGTTCTTCAAGGCTAGAACTGGCTGGAATGGGGCTATGGACATCCTCCATAGGGGAATTCCAAACTGCTTTGTTCCAGTCCCAACCTGTTCCACCCATGGAAACTACCTGCCCAGCACCTGACTTTGCAATACCTGACACAGGTTGCAAAAAGGGAAATAATAGAGCGGTTATAAACACTGGTTTAGTATGCTTGTTTGATTTTTCAACAAACCTAAAATTAAAACACCAAGTCTGCTACTAACATACCAAGTGGCTGTAGGAAAACCTTGACCTCCCCATGCTCCCATCAGCAAAACTGAGAGTTATTACAGGAACCACTTCTTAGCACTACCAAGAATGGGCAAGAAGATAAACCCTACAAAGCATTGTGCACTTGACTAGAATTTTAAAAAGCACGGAGCAAATAGCAAGTTTGGAAAAAAAAAAAGCCTCCTGAGGTAGTTGAAGTGAAGAAAACTTTCAAGGTCCTTTCTTTTTATCCCCCTCCTCCTCCTCCTTCTCCTTCTTCTCTTTCTTTGTTGTCTAATAGGGAACTTGTTAGATCACAACACACTCAAACATGTCTTCTTTTTTCCTACCTGTGTTTGGAGGGTTGTAAGGAGAGGCTGTGAGAATCACATTTTCTTCCAGTGACCAAGAAACATTGCCTTGGGTGAGAGGAGAAAGCAGTTAATACAGAACAGCAGTAAGAGCCACAGGAAGCAGAGGGCACTACATGAATCTAGGTTTCCCGTGAGCAAACTGGCCCCAGTAGAGCACTTAGCAGTGGAGATGTAGTTCTCAGGAACTACAGGTAGATACAGCACTCAAGCCAAATGCTTCAGGAAACAGCGGGGTCTTCCTAATCAGAATACGGGGTGAAGAAGAAGGTACCAACCTTACAACTGCCACCTGCCTAACTATCACCAAGATCTTAAAACACTGGGTGAACCACAATGAGCCCTGCATTTTAAGCAGCATTATTGACACAGGTGCCCCAGAAAAGCAGAGGAATCCTGACTTCAGAGACATCCTAAGGCTGTGAGAAAATATCCTGACAGAAAGGAATTTAGGGGAGGAAGGGTTTATGTGAGCTGACAGTTTCAGATTACAGTTCATGATCACAGCCCTAGCATCAGGACCTTGAGACAGCTGGTTACAACTTAGTCACAGCCAAGAGCAGAGAGAGAGGAAAGCATGTGTGTTTCTTACCCAGCTTTCTTCCTCTACTCATCTAATTCAAGACCTCTGCCTAGGGGATGGTGCTGCCCACAGTGGGCTGTGTCTTCCCACGTCAATTAACTTAAGACAGTTTCCTACATACATGGCCACAGGCCAACCCAATATACACAGTCCCTCATGGAGACTCTTCCCAAGTGATTCTAAGTTTTGTCCAATTGATGATTAAAGCTAACCGTTGTGCAGCTAATTTCTACTGTTCACTGAGGACGAAGCCTAACATTCTTGCTCCTCCTGTACCCTGATCAGACAGTGGTGAAATATTTGCATCCTGGGATGGAACTGGTATTGGTTAAAGCCTTAGGTGCTCATGGAAATTATCACACCTCCTATGGGAGTTTTGCAGACATGTTCGATGCCCCCTTTGTTGACACTTGCAAAGAAAGGCACCCACCTCCAAGCAGGTCCTTTTGGGTGCTTTGTGTCAGAGGAGTATTTTGTTGGCTACATTTTACAATGCTATTGACTCTTACATCGATTATATTTTTAAAAACATAGTATTTTAACCAATTATGTATATTGTATAGCCTTTGGGATATTGGAGAAAATGTAAAATGGTTAATAAGAAAATGTAAAATATTTACATTATTTAAGCAACTGAAGAGAAAATAACTAGTCTAAAGAGCCACTTAAAGGACTCCAGGTTCTGTGACTGTTCTGTGTTTTGTGGAAGTGTACCCTTTTAGCTTGTGAACATGCAGTCTCAATCAAAACAAGGCATCCGTAACTCTGGCCTTAGCAGAATCTTTCACGTTTCCGACAGTGGTATCTAATGGTCTTCATTTCAGGCTACATGATTAGGCTGTGCAATGTAAGCTGTGAATTAAACCTGGGGAGGAAACTGTGACAGGCGTGCTCCAGAAACAAAGAAGAAATGAATGATATGCGTGTCATCAGATATTCCTCTAGCAAATGACTTTCGGTATCTTGTAGCAACCCACTATTTAAATGCACTTTATTTTATGTAGCTTTTATTCTTAGACTTTTGGTTGCTTTGATACTGTGTGTGTGTGTGTGTGTGTGTGTGTGTGTGTGTGTGTGTGTGTGTATTCATGTCACAACATGCATATGGAGATGAAAGGTCAACCTCAGGTGTCAGTCCCCCTCCTCCAAGTTGTCTCTGTTTTCTTGTTGGGCACTGTGTACACTAGGGTAGGTGACCAAGTAACTTCCAAGGATTCTCTCGTCTCTGCTTCCCATCTCTCCATAGGAGCACTGGGATTGCAGAAACATGCTACTGACATGGGTACTGGGGATTCAAACTCAGATCCTTATGGTTGCACAGCAAGTGCTTTGCCCACTAAGCCATCTTCTCGGCCCTCTTTTGATATTCTTAAAGTAGAACTCTTACTACACCCATACATTTCTGGTATATTTGGAAGAAAACATTCCTAAAGAAACAGTTTGACTCAGTATGTGACAGAAGGTTTGAGGAATCCTTTCCACTCTTGACGAATGATCCTCTGAACCCCTTATATCCACATTTTAATCCACATTGCCCTACTATGTCTCTCTTGGTTTTGCCTTTCCTCTCTCACTCACCTTGCTTACACACACACACACACACACACACACACACGCCTTTTAATGAAAATTTAGACATTTGATAGGTGTGGAGAAGCTGAGGAAAGAGTTCAGACATGAGGATGATCATCATGTATGAAGCGTGCAGAAACAATGCATCGACTCTAAAGATACAAGCAAGCAAAAAGCAACTGGAGGTCTGAGTTTTGGGGCATCTCTTTTCTTCTCTGCTGTGATATAGTTTATGTCATGAGGTAAAGTCAAGAGAAAGGAAGCAAAAAAGTCTTCTAACTACCTGTGGAGTCAAACCGTCAGGGGTAGGTGAGTTACTGGGAGCCATGTCTTTGTATTTGTAACTTGACAGATTGGGAACTGAGCCATAGGGCAGCTGCTTCAAGGAATCTTTGGATCTGGAGCTGCTTAGATGAATACAGGACCCAAGATATTCCAAATGCGAAGGGAGTTCAGAATAGTATCCTTGTTCTTGTTTGAAGTTAGTTTTAAGAATCTTTTTTTCTTCAGGAGAGTTCCAGTTCTCTTATGACAATGGATAGTAAGAACTGGATTTACTTAAAATGCAACATGTTCAAGACATCTTCCATCCCTGTTTATTTAAATCTAAAAGTAATCATACGATCCTCATGTGGCCTGTTTTCATAAAATGCCACCTTATGGCAAACTCTGATTCTGGGGAATATTGTGGTAGTCTGAAAAGAAAATCTACTTGCTATAGCAATATGATTAAGCAATATGTACTGTTTGTTTAAACTTTCTGTCTTCTAAGTTCAGGTCACTTATGTTCTAATTGACAAAAGGAAAAGCTTATCCAAGTATTAGGTAAAATCAGATATTGTGATAAAATCTGAAATGTTTGCTTAAATATTAGAGTTTTCCAAATATTGAAATGATCGTGTTCATATAAACAAAGTTTATAGACAGTTCAATGGCTGGCTGCACAAATTTGGATACTTGACATCAGACAGGCAAATGTGGTGCTGAAGTCTCCTCCCTCACAGATATCACTCAGTAGACACACCCTTGCACCTGTTTAGGAAGTTGAGAATTATGAGGGAAGTGGGGTGATTAGTGATTAGGCTAAGAGTAAAGACTTCAGCACGGGCCTGGATTGAAAGACCACCACTGCCTTCTGCGTGACTTTAGGTGAACACTCCTTAAAGCATCTGCTTTAGTTTCCTCCCTCGCAGCATGACATAACAATAATATACCTAGACCTATGGTGGTATTTGTAGGTGAGCAACACCGTTATATTTAAAGAAGTTAGCATGGTCCAGAGCAAACGAATGCCCTGTCAACAGGGTTAACTGCTGCTACCATTATCATCTGGGATGTGGATGAAAACTGGAAAGAAGCTAACTTTCATTGGCACAGATGACATTCCTTTCTCCCATGCAATCCAACCAACATATCAGATGCCTTTGCTATTTTAGAATGAGCTGGAAATTAGGCTGGGCATGGTGGCACATGCCTTTAATCCTAGCACTTGGGAGGCAGAGGCAGGCAGATCTCTGTGAGTTCAAGGCCAGCCTGGTCTACAGAGTGAGTTCCAGGACAGCCAGAGCTACAGGAAGACCCTGTCTCAAAAGGACAAAAAAAAGAATGAGGTGAGATTTACATATGTGAGTGAGTGGGTAAAAAAAGAAATGGAAGGGGTGCACTCACCACTGCACCAGCCAGCCCTCATTATCTGTAGGTTTCTTATATACAGATTCAACCAATCACATATTAAAGTTTTAATTACATATGTTACTGAACACATGTGTAGATTTTTTCTTGGCCTCCTCTAAATAATAAGGTGTAACAACTCTTTGCATAACATTTACATGACATTCGGTTTATAAGCATATACCTATAGATGATTTAAAGTATGCAAGAGGATGTATATAAGCTATATTTAAAAAGAAAAACAAAGGGACCAGAGCATTCATGAATCTGGGTATTCTTGGATCCTAAAGTAATCTACTGTGACTTCTAAGGGGTAGCCATACTCTGTTTAAAATAGCACTTGAAACAGTCACTAAATAATAAGTAAAAAGAGTAATGAGAGTTTTGTTTGTCTGTTTATGTGATTGATTGTTTGCTTTTATTTTGTTTTGCTTGAAATTTTTGCTATGTAGTCCAGGCTGGCCGTGAACTCACCATCTTCCTATCTCATCCTCTGGAGTGCTGGGATTAGAGCTGCCTACTGCCTAGACCAGGAAGAGATAGAGTTTTAATGGGTTAGTAATTGGGAAAGAATAATCAGTCAGAATGCCAAAAGCAAAGACATGGTGGTTTTCTTTTTATGCTATATATTCAACAGGCATTTGAGACTCTATTCTAATCAGGCACTAGGGTGAAGTCAGTCTACCTACCACAAGGAGATGACTATAACAAGGATCATGGAAGAAAATAGCATGCTTATGGTTTAAGATGCATCCTGGGTTTTTGAGTCATTAAAAGACTGAATCACTAACTGCTGTCGCACCCTTGGTGTTCCTGGTACTAGTGGGCCCTGCAGGAGGCATTTGAGAAACACTGAATCTCATTTTCAGGAAGACGCTCTCATTTTTATTGTTATCTCTCACTTTATTGTTATCTTTTAATCTGCATAATGTTTCCTATAATTCACAATATAATCTATCCTACAAACAGTACACTGATTCATGGATCTGATATTTATTTATTTACTTGTTTTTTCTTGTGTGTGTTTGTGTGTATGCACATGTGTATGAGTGTGTACATGGAGGCCAGAGGACAACTTCATATGTTCACCTCTGAGACAAGGTCTCTCACTGGCTTGTGCTCACCAGTCAGACTAGACTGGCTGGCCAATGAGCTGTCTCCACCTCCCCATTGCTGGAGTCCCCAGTGTGCCAACATGCCCAGCTGTTTTATTTGGGTTCTGGGAATCAAACTCAGGTCCTTGTGCTTGAAGGGTAAGCACTTTATCCCCAGCCCTGATTCTTATGATTAAATCCTTACTCTTTCCTAGATTTTTTAGGGTTTGATGTCATACAAAATTAAGACTATTTATTTCTCCCACAGCAATAGTAAATACTAGGTATATAATAGGCCCAAAACAAATTATTCTTGCATATTAAAGCAATGTGTGTTTTTCTCTGGTGGAGATTATATCTCCCCTATATTACATCTTCCCTTGCAGTTTTGTGTTTCTAAAATCAGACTGAATCATTCTTTTTAACATTACCACCAAAAAAGCTTCCTAATTCATGATCCAGCCATTTATCATCTATCATTAAGGCACACCTTACCCTATGGACTGCTTTGTCCATACTGAAAACTGTTAATCTAGGAAATTATACTCCATAATCCAGGCATGAGGCTGAAAAGAAGGGAGGGAGACACACACCTACTGTATGCAGAGCCTGTAATGTTTCTGGCATCTGGACACCTTCATTCCAGTCTAGCTAATTATGCAGCACAACTTGAGCCATAAATTAAACCTGGTGATGCTACTATGACCAAGCCTGTATCTATAATGCTTATGAGCTGTAAGGTCATTGCAGAAAACAGTCAGGAACATAGTTGTAATAGACTGTTGGCCTCTGCGGAAATTATTAATTAAATTTTATCTTCTCTCTGGCATGCTTCACTGCCACCACTATGAGTTTTTAGACCTGGGGAAACTACACCTCAGTAATAACCAGCCTTATCATCAGGCTGGCAGCCATTTAATATGCTCCTTTGTCTGACACCAATCATGAGCCGCAGCGTGGGATGTCAGGGTTTCTATAAATGCCAATTGCGTGCCTCGCCATATATCAGGCCCAGGGTTCAGATCTCATGATTGGAAACTTAAGAATCCACTACTAGCAGAGCAATCCATTTCCTGGAAACCAGACGTGAGCATTTTGTTTCCAGGGCCCAGCCCCTCTGTCTCCGTGTTATCTCCCAAAGAGCTGAAATCACTCTCAGAAAACCAAAGTGAAGAGGAGGCTGGGGTGTCACAGTTGACAGCATCTAGATAGAGTGCTAGTTTTGAGTCTCTGGCTCAAGGGGCGGGCTTGCCTAGGAAGATCAGAGCTGAAATGTCATTCCCAGCTATTTTCTTTGAGAGATTTTCCAGATGGATTGGCTCAGCTCACAAATCGGATGACATCTTCAGCGTTGTTTCCAAGTGCTTGCTGTGTCAGACAGCTGTGTTCGTCCTGCCCCACCCCAGACCCCCACCCTGGACCCCCACCCTGGACCCTGACACTCAGTGTATTCTGATCAGCAGGTAGCCATCCTGAAGACCCACTGAACAGATTGGAGAGCCCTACTCCACTAGTGGGGATTTAAGCTTCTTCATTTCAAAGAAGAGAGCAGGTAGAGAATATCAGGCACACATGTGTCTGATTGGATTCTGAATTTTCAGAATCATTACTTAAACATGCTTTCTGCGGCCCAGCCTTGTGTTCTGACATTTGTGCTCTTTGTCCCTGTTTGGTGAGCTTGAGTCACTCTCCTCTGTTTACAGTCTTCATGATTTAGACAATTTAGCAGGAAGGAAAATTCAAGAGCTCGAGAGTGAATGCTTGAGAGGAATGATACCGTGGACCATTCCTATGAATAAGAATGAATAAAACACAGGGAAGAAAGAAAGTCAGGAGGTGACAGCACTGACAATGATTGTGGCGCATTTGCTCAAATTGCTTCTGAGCAGGCTGCATACCGGAGGCAGGCAGCACAAGTGGAGTCAGCCACGTCTTTATTACGGCATCCCTGGTCCTGTCACTTTGCAGCCTGCTTTATTGGAAAACGCTAGTGGAGACAGGTGGGTTTAGAGAACTTCATTTTCTGATTTACAGTTTTGTAGAGGAATCTGTTCCTTTTCTGGATCTTTAAAACTTACGATATGGTTCCTAAATGCTAGTAAGCTCTGTGAAATTCCAGGCAGGATATTGATAATGAAGAATAGTTTTGGTAGAGATGTCACCAGAGCAGGATAGTAACACTGTTTTGGAACATTGGAAGCAAAAGCCCTGCCACCAACTGGGAAAGAAGGAAAATTATTTACTTTGTGGAAACTTCCTCTGCCATTGTAATGGAAACATAGACTCCTGAAAAGTAAAAGGGTGTTTTTGGACCCCAACCTGAGACAAAAATCTCACCATTTATAAGAACTCCTGCCATGATCTCCTGGCCGATGTTCCTCTGGTACTTCACAAGCAACTTCAGTGCTGAGTTCATTCCTATATGCGTCTCTGACTGTGTCTCTGTCTGTGTCTCTCTCTATCTCTCTGACTGTGCCACCCCCCGCCTGCTGTGTGTGAGGGAGGGAAAAGTGAGCTAGCAAGTGAGAAATGTGTGTGAAAGACAAATGTGTGTGAAAGAGAGAGGTGTATATGTGAGAGAGGTTGTATGTGAGAGGTGTGTGTGTGAGAAAGAAATGTGCTTAGTGTATGTGTGTGTGAGAAAGAGAGAAATGTGCTTAGTGTATGTGTGTGAGAGGAGCTTGAGTAAGAGAAATGTGTGTGTGAGAGAGAAAGAGAGAGAGAGAGAGAGGAGTACGTGTGAGGGAGGAGTGTGTGTGAGGAGGGATATGTATGTATATGTGTGTGTGGGAGAGAGAGAGAGAGAGGAGTATGTGTGAGGGAGGAGTGTGTGTGAGGAGGGATATGTATGTATATGTGTGTGAGAGAGAGAGAGATAGATGGATAGATAGATAGATAGATAGATAGATAGATAGATAGATAGATAGAGAGAGAGAGAGAGAGGAGTATGTGTGAGGGAAGAGTGTGTGTGAGAAAGAGGGATATGTATGTGTATGTGTGTGTGTGAGAGAGAGAGAGGAGTATGTGTGAGGGAGGAGTGTGTGTGAGAAAGAGGGGTGTGTGTGTGTGTGTGTGTGTCCACACACGCACACATGTGCAGGTGGGCATTCCACAGAGTGTGTGTGGATGCCAAATGACAACAGCCATTACCCTTCAGTTCTCACCTTTCCTTGTTTGAGACAAAATCTCTTTGCCACTGTAAGCCAGTCTACTGAGACTCTAGGAGAGGTTCTCCTGACTCTTCCACCCATTTCCTGTTGGCATGCTGTATTATGGACATTGCCATACTGTGTCTAGCCTTTCATGTGAGTGCTTAGGGATCCAAACTCTGCTCACCAAGCTTACATGGCAAGCAGTTGTAACCGCTGTGCCATCTCCTCAGCCCCAAATTCACTTCTTTATGTTTATATTTCTTTGTAGACAAAACTGATGTGATGAATTAGATTTTACCTGTTCTGTCTGCCTTAGCCAAAAATATATTTAAATTCCAATGCAAAAATACCACTTTTTAAAAAATTAACAATTATGTATAGAAAAAACTGTGAGTGTAACAGCCAGGCATTGGCACCCACCTGTAATCCCAGGTTGAGGCCAGAGGATTAGGAGTTCAAGCTAGCTTTGACTACATTGACTCCAAGGCCATCCTGGGCTACAAGAGACTCTGATTCTCAAAAAGAACAAAACAAAACAAAACAAAAGCAGACAAATAGAAATCCCTGTGAATAGTTTTATATATAATAGATGACACAACGATAGATGTCAATAATGACACTTGTAGTCTTCTGATTTACTACTTAATTTATCTTCCTATATCATAAAATGTTATTTTAACCATTTTGTGGTGCTTGGAATCAAACTCAGGGTCTGATATGTGCTGAGTAAATGCTTTCTAAACCACACACCCTGTGATCTCCGAGTTGTTTTATTGTTACTAAGTTGTAAGAGTTCTTTTTAGATTCTGGATATTAACCCACCATCAAACACATTATTTTAAAATGTATCCTATTCAGGGCTGGAGAGATGGCCTAGCGGTTAAGAGCGCCGACCGCTCTTGCAGAGGACCCGGGTTCGATCCCCAGCACCCACATGGCGGCCGAGAACCGTCTGAAACTCCAATTCCAGGAGAACTCCAGTTCCAGGGGAATCTGAGACCTTCTTCTGACCTCCGCGGCATTGCACGACACGGGTGCACAAAACTTGCATGCAGACAGTACATTCATACACATACAGAAATAAATAAAATTAATAAAAAAAATAAAATAAAAATAAAATGTATCCTATTCATTGGGAGGCAGAGGCTGGGAGGCAGAGGCAGGCAGATCTTTGTGAGTTCAAGGCCAGCCTGGTCTACAGAGTGAGTTCCAGGACAGCTGGGGCTACAGGGAACCCTGTCTCAAAAAGACAAAAATAAATAAATAATAAATAAATAAATAATAATATAATAAACAAACAAATAGTATCATATGGTGTGTTCTTTTTTTTAATTTTCAAGAAAATATTTATTACTTTTATTTCATGTGTATATGTGCATTGCCTGCATGTATGTTGTAAGCACACTTGGGTTGTGTATTACCTCCAGAGGTCAGAAGACATCAGATCCCCTGGAACAGGAGTTATGGTTGGTTGTTAACAGCCATGTGGGTTCTGGGAATTGAACCCAGTTTGCTACAGGAGTAGCCAGTACTCTTAACTACTGGTCTCTTTCTCCAGACCCTGTAGGTTCTGTTTTGGGTCTACATAAGTGATCTTTGTTACATGGGTCTTTAATTTTGGTGAAGCCCAGTTTCATGTGTTTTCCTGTGTCCCATGCTTTGGCTTGTAGTAGATAGCCGTTCCCATGCATACAAGGTCATGTATGTACAACCTGTCTGTCATCTATTCTTTTTTTTTTTCTTTCATTATTTTTTTTTTGGTCTTTTTGAGACAGGGTCTCCCTGTAGCCCCAGCTGTCCTGGAACTCACTCTGTAGACCAGGCTGGCGTTGAACTCACAAAGATCCGCCTGTCTCTGCCTCCCAAGTGCTAGGATTAAAGGCGTGCACCACCACGCACTGTCTTCTATTCTTAAACCAGAGTCTTGAATCCATTTTGAGTTAATTCCCTGTGTACTGTGAGGTAAGAATCTTCATTCCTTTGAATGTAGATGTTAGAGTTCATCACACCTTTGTTGGAACATCATTCTTCCCTCACCGAGTGATCTTGACACTAGTGTAGAAGATTATTTGATCACATGTGCAAATGTTTCATCTCTTTCCAGGCTGTCATTTCTATCTGTAGTTCTGTATAACTTCTGTCATACCAACACATCTTTTTGATTAACACATCTTTGCAGTGAGTTTTGAACCCAAAACACATATATCCTCCAACTTTTTTTTTTTAGATATTGTCTTACTCTATAGCCCAGGCTGGCCTCAAACCCATGGGACTATTCCTGCCTCTGCTGGGATGATAGGGGTGTCCCACCACACCTGACCCTAACTTTGTTCTTTTTCAACTTTGTTTTTGGCTATTCTCTTTACAGCCTTGAAAGTCCATATGAATTTTGAGATCAGTTTTTATAAAAACTTGCCAGTGAAATCTTGACAATGCTTACTCTGTATATCACTTCAAATACATATACCACATTTAGAAAGCATTTATTTTGGTGTAAAATTTTATTATTTATTTTATTTTTAATTAATTAATTTATTTATTTATTTAATGTGTATAAGTGTATTGCCTGCATGTGTGTAAGTGCACCCATGTTGTGCAATACCCACAGAGGTCAGAAGAAGGCATTAGATCTCCTGGAACTGAAGTTATAGAAGATCCTTAGTCGCCATGTAGGTGCTGGGAATTGAATCCAGGTCCTTTGCAAGAGCAGCCAGTGCTCTTAACTGTTGAGCCATCTCTCTAGCCCCTTGATATCAAATTCTTAAAGCCATGTTTTTCAGTTTTCAGAGTATAGATCCCTTCAGTGTATATACCCCTTCGTGGTTAAATTTATTCATAAGAATTTTATCCCTTTATCCTACTATAGGTGAATTGTTTTTTTAATTTCCTTCTCAGAATAGTCATTGATAGTTTATAGAACTGTAGCTGAATTCTGTGGGTTTTGATATCTCTCATGAACTTTGCTGAATTTGTTTATTAGCTTCAGCAGGTTTGTAGGGTGTACAAAGATTTTTTAGGATTTTTAGGTAGAAGATCATATCTACAGACAGAGTTAGTTCTACTTTTCCCCTTTCATTTCAAGATGTCTTGTTCTTAATCCTACTGCAAATCTTTTGTCTTTCACCACTAGGTGTGATGCCGGATTTTCATACCTAACCACTACCATGTAAAGGAGATTCCCTTCTGTTCTTAATTACTGCATTTTCCTGATATGGTGCCAGACCTTTGTCAAAGGCTGTTACTGTATCAAATGAGATGATGGTGTGTTTTTCCTTCTATTCTATTAATGTGATAAATTATACTGATTGATTTTCATATATTGAACCACTTTGCAATCCTGGAATAAACCTGTTTGTCAGGGTGTGTAGTCATTTTCATATGGTGCTAACTTTAATTTCCTTCTATTTTGTTGACTACTTTGTACCAATATTCTTAAAGAATACTGGACTGTAATTACCTTTCAGTGTGGTGTCTTTTTCTAGCTTTAGTTTCACAGCAGTGCTGGCTTCATTGAGAAGGAAGTGTGACTATTCTCGTTCCTTGTATGGAAGTTTGAGGTCTCGTGCTAATTATTTTTAAGTATTTAGTACAATTCATCAGCAAAGATATCCAGTTCCAGGCTTTTCTTTGGAGACTTTTCTACTACCAATTTAAATTTTTTAATCATAATTTTATTCAGAATATAGTCCAGTTTTTTTTTTCTTTCTGAGTCAGTTCTGGTTTAGGAATTTGTCTATTTCACTAAGTTGTTGGTTTACTGGCATACAACTTTTCATAATAGTCTCATGTCTTTTGCTTTTTTAGGTTTTTCTGTCTTTTTACTTTTTGTTTTCTGAGAGATTCTTGCTATATAATTCAGATTAGATTATCCATATACTTATGACACTTCTCAGTCAGCCTCATATGTGCAAGAAGCATTTCCATCTTATTTCTGTAATATCAATGTGCTCATTTCATGTATTTTTCTATTTAAACTATTTTTACTATTTTTATTTTATCTGTATGACTATATTCCTCAATGCATGTAAGTGTACTCAGGCCATGAAATACCCATGGAAGTCAGAAGCAGGCATTAAATCCCACAGAACTGGAGTTATGGATGGTCATTAGCTACCATGTGTGTGCTGGGATTCAAACCTGGGTCCTCTTGGAAGATCAGCCAGTGCTCTTAACTACTGAGCAGTCTCTCTGGCCTCCATTTTGTGTATTTTTCCTCAAACCTTTCCTATCAAGCCTTTTCCTGACTGTCACCATAATCTGAGATCTTCTTGCTCATGGTTTTCAGACTCAATTCATCTGGTCTTCTGCTTGGATTAGAAACAAAATCTATTGCTGGCTGTGAATAATGACAGTGATAATCTCTGCCATTTGGCTTTGCTTGTGGCCAGCGCTGTGTGAGGTGGCTTACTTATATCATCTCACAGAACTCTTAAAGCAGCCTCATGGGAAGGGTGTTTCCAATCTCAACAGTTTCTAGAAAAGTGAAATGCAAAGTCATTGAACCGCTCAAGTTAAACAGGCAAAGAAATTTTATTTGCTTGAAGATACACTACAAAATACACCAAGCCTATAAAACACACCATTTCTCCCTTATTGAGTCTATAAATGCTCAGGTACTTTATCCATTACTATTGGTTACAATAACAGTGTTTGGGGGGAAATCAAGAGGAATGTGGAAGAATGGAGTATTTATAAAGAGAGAAGGCTTATGTATATAGGCTGTCAGTGCTGAGAAAAACAGATTATCTGGATAATTCACACTTAACAATGTACAGCAATTTAAATTGACCTTAAGGTTAAAATATTTCAGAGACAGCTAAATTGGTAGGAAGACAATTTGACCTGAAAATAGCTGTTCATAGACCTTTGAGATAGCTCAACAGATAAAAGCGCTTGCTGCACAAGCCAAGTGACCCCCATGGTAAAAGGAGAGAACCAACTCCTGAAAGTTGTTCTCCAACTTCCACACATGTGCTGGTCTGTGCATTCGTCTTCATTCACATACATACACATCATGCAAGTGTACACATAACAATACATTTAAAATTTGGAAATAAATAAAACAGCTATTTATCTATTTTATATGTATAGCACAGAACTTAGAAGAAACTACCCCAGCCCTAGGGTCTATGCAGACAAGCTATCAGGGCTGGTGAAAGGAAAGATGTTGAGTTAGCCCTGGGCTCTGTGTGCTGTCCAGTCTGGGTTCCAATACTGAGTGTTTTTTAGTGATGCTATAATGCATTATTTTGGTAGCTATGCTAACACAGGGGTGAATTGTTGTTTCCTCTAACATTAGAAAGGCAGCTATAGAAATGAGACCATTTCCATTGTTTTAATTAAAACCCAGACCATAATAAGCTACAATCTTAAAAAAAAATATAAGCCTGCCTCTACTTTATGTAGGCCTTTAGAAAGGTGAAGTGTAAAAGAGAAAAGACAGCTGCTTTCCAGAATTATATCAGGTATATTAATCATGGAAGGGCCAAACAGAGTTCCCGGAACACGAACGGCACATGATGGCCATTTCCCAGAAGCCATGGTGTTTTCTGAGTCTCTGTCCATCAGCTGGATAATACTGTCTAATCCCTCACCCTGATTTAAAATTCCATCAGAAGGGAGTAATGTGCTTCTGTTCTGCAGGTTCACTAACGGCTTTCCTGGATTAACTTTATCTGCACTATTACAGGGGTCTTTTTGGTGGTAACACAATTTTAAAATAAAACAAAACTCTTCTATTTGGAAAGGAATTTTCCATATCAGAACCCATTTGTGATGTTTATTGAGTGCCATTTGACATCTGAAAAGCTGAAATCTTGTCCTTTACAGGCAGAGGGCCTGTAGTAACAAAAGATTTGGACAATCAAAACTGTTAAATGACCTGGGATTAGTCAAGGAAAAGTCTCATCCTTACTCTTTGGAGTATTTTATTTTTTAAATTTTTTTATTTATTATATTTTTATGTGTATGAATGTACTGTCTGCTTGTAGGTTGGTGCACCTATGTTGTGCAGTGCTGCAGAGGTCAGAAGAGGGCATTGGATTCCCCTGGAACTGGAGTTAAAGACAGTTCTTAGCCGCCATGTGGGTGCTGGGAATCAAACCCGGGTCCTCTGCAAGAGCAGTCGGTGCTCTTAACTGCTGAGCCATCTCCCCAGCCCCCTTTGGAGTATTTTAATTTTCTGATTATGAGCAAGGTGGTTGTTCTTAACTTTTGTTGCCACAGAAAAATTTAGTCAAAAGCACTGTCATGGTCATGAATGAAGGAACAGAGGACAAGGCTAGCTGAGGGAGACGAAGCCTTTCTGGGAGCCTTTAGGGATTTCATGGAAAGGATTCCAAAGAGCAGTTTTGAGTTCCCTTATGGGGGAACAATAAAAAGAATTCATGTGCACAATTTCAGTCACATAAAAAGAGTTCAGGAAGCTCCAAAGAATACATTCCAAAACATCGCCTGCTTTGGTCCCACAAACCTCTCTAGAGGTCACCATTAAGAACAGCTTGATGGGCTTCATTCTAGAACATCTCTCTGTATTTAGAAGCAAATATATTTGTACTAGTAACATGGCTTTAATATTAAAATGCATATATATTCTACAAGTATATAAATTCCTTTAATATTTTAAACTACATATATATTCTACAAGTATATAAATTCCATAAGAGCAAAGGTTTCTTTGTTTGCTTACTTTTTTTTTTATTTTCATTTTTTTATTGGTGCTTTGTGTATTTCATACATCATTTTCCAATTCAGTTCAGGCATATTTCCCTTTCCCTCCCCCCCACCCCACCCCATCCCACATCATGCATTCTGCCATAACTGTCCTGCATCTTTCTCTCTTTTTTTTTTTTTTCATTTTTAGCTATAAGTGATAATCCATGAGTACAAGCATCCTTCATGCAAAACCTATCTGCAGGCTGTTGTGCCCAAACACCTACAGCCCCACCATCCAGTGGGGGGTGACAGGTTGTTTGTTCAATCAAGTTGATCAAATGAGTGTCCAGACTACATTGCTGTAGTTTCACCATTCACCCCAATCGCAGCCCTTACATTCTACCACGCCCCCTCTTCCGCAGGTTGTTCCCTAGGCTTAGAAAAGGGGCACAGGTGGATGAGAGGTAAAACAGTCCACTCTCTCTGGAGCTGTTGACTTGGACTCTGGTCAATTCTGGCTGTTTCCTTTCATGGGCTGACAGTTTGTCCAGGAATAACCTTTCGATCCTACTAATGAAGAACAAGCAATTAGATATATAGGTATTTAAGCAGCACTAATAGTTATGGTAGGTTACTTTAGCATAGACACATGTTTGGATATGTTAATCCATGAATTACAATTTTCCCCCCTGTTAAATATGACAGGGTCTTACTGTGGCTTATAACATCTCCTAACCTATAGAGGATGTAAGCTTGTGGCATCAGCCATGGGTTATTCCTCCAAGGAGAGAGCCAATAGCCAATTAGATTTGGGATATACAGGCATATGGCTGCCTCTGCTGCACAGTATTTCCAGGCAGGTGAGGTGTAGCTGGTGCTGACAGAGGAGTCTTGCTTGACTCAAGGAGACCTATATTTGCTTTATTGGTTTAGTGGCCTTTGGTAACACTCTCTGGTATTCCAAAGACCATCTGTACACTTGCATGTATGGTCTCAATACATCTTTCCCATGTTAATGTCAAGTCTTCGACAGCAGGGCCTTATCGCCTCTCTTCTTGCAGGTATCCCAGTTTAGAGGCAAGGAGCCTTTACCTTTTGTGGGGACTTGGATCCCCTGGCCAACATCCCCTTGGTAGAATAATCCACTGCTGATATCAGAGCTCCTGTATTAATATATTTTGCTTAAGTGCATAGCTTAAGGAGACTTTAGTATTATATTTGGTTCTGAATACAGAATAATCCTTTTCACAGTTCCTATGTCCATTAGTCAAAGAAGGCAGTTTTACCGGTGTTATAAGAGATTACCCCTATAACAGTTTTACAGTTGGAGAACGACCTCATCATCATCATCATATTTCTCCTTGTTCTATGGGAGAGAGGTAAGAAAGTCTCTCTGCTTACATGTTTTATTTGGGGTGTTGGTTTGTTTTGTTTTGAGTGTATGTCTCACTGTATATTCCAGGCTGGCCTATTCCCAGCAAGCGGAAGGATTACAAGCATAGACCATCATACCTGGTTAGGGCAAGCCCCTTCCTCCAACGTGTCATTCATTATTTTATCATCGGTACATCTGATCATAATTTGGATATTGTTTCACAATATCAAGTTGTGTCTTTCCATAATAGTTTATATATAGCCTTATCCTTGGAAGCTGTCTGTCCCCATACTTTTTGATGTAAGGTCTCTTCTTGGCCTGAGACTCACCAACTTGGTAAAGCTGATGGCCAGTGCACCCCAGGGATCCTCTTGTCTCTGCTCGCCCCCCCCCCCAGCGCAGATATTACAAGTGTGTGTATCATGCCAGTTTTGTGACATGGAGATCAAACTCAGGTCCTCAAGCTTCTGCAGCAAGCACTTTGCCAAGTGAGCTATCTCTTCAGCCCCTCGCTAAGATACATTTCATCTGGGTGTGGTGGTGAACGCCTTTAATCCCAGCACTTCAGTGGCAGAGGCAGGTGGATCTCCGTGAGTTCAAGCCCAGCCTGGTCTACATAGCAAGTTCCAGGATAGCTGGGACTACAGGGGGACCCTGTCTCAAGAGGACCAAAAAAAATTTCCATTTCATATTTTGTGAATGGATATTCCAAATTTTAATTAAGTGCTCTCCTATGGATATAATCTGTGCTGTCTCCATGTTTCCTCTATGATAATACTATGATAAACATGTATAGGAATGGGTCTGTGCACATATGTCAGATGCTTTCCTTGAAGGGGAGCTGGTGACTTACAGGACACATTGTAAGTTCATTTAGGTCCTTAAATTCCTTTTTCTTCTCTTGGCAAATGGAAATGAAGAGTTTGGCCTGAAACATTATGGAAGGCCAGGATGTGGGGTGTGTTGTCTCTGACAGTTCATTGGCCAAAACTGTCCTAAAGCCTCAATTAACTGCAAAGGGAACCAGGACATGCAGATTATCTGTATACACAAGAACAATGAAAAACAGAGTTGGATGAGCTTCTAACATGCTTGCCACAGCAAAAGAAAGTGGAAATGTTCCTACCCAAGCATGCGCTAGCTCAAAATTCATTCCTCTTGATTCATTCCTCTTGATGAAAAGGACAGATTTTGGTAAACAACTCACTGTCTTGGTTCAATTGATATTGGAATTTGTAGTTCTAATATATTTTTCTACAGTAATTCCCTCTATCAAAACCATATGTAACCTCAGAATTTATATTCCACTAAATGTTAGTTAAGTATGAGGATACCTCAGGTCAATGGGCTTCCATTGAATTGACCTGAAAATGATTGACAGCACAAGACAGCTTTTAAAAAAATTAGTAGCACCTGTTCACAAGGGATTTATTGTGTTTAGTGATCAGAAGCTGAGACCTTATCATCTGTCTCCAGGTTGTCAAGCCACTTATCATGGCCTTTGAAATTTCTGTATTGGTGCTGAGCGATGAACAACCATCAAAGAGGTACCTTACTGCTCATTCTGTCTTCCTGAGCATTGATGAGAGCCGAACTGTGGATTAGATGCGCTTCTGGGATTCTAGCACTGGGAGCTATAGCGCTAAAGACATAAAGCTATCCCCCTTCCTCTTCAATCAGATATTATCTCATAGGTTAACCAGAATAAAACCTTGTTGCTGTTGTTTCTATTTATTTAGCTCTTTTGGCATATATCAAGAGAATGTTGCCTTTTCAAATTGCTGAGATAGAAGAGATTATGGGAATTTTATTTGATAGCTAAATGCTATATGTAATATATAAGCTATATTATTTTTGAGGAGGGAAGCAAACCCACTGTTCTCCGTGGGCTACATCTGATGGCGAGCTGCATCTCTCCTCTGCTACAGCTTCGTCCCCTCCCATTACCCCTGCTGACTCCTGCTTCTGCCTCCCTGACAGCAGCTTTGCCTTTCTCCAGTCCCAGCCCAAATGCCCCTCCTCTGTACACGTGTCCTCCTCTCCACATAACAGATGTACTTTTTTCTTCAACTCTGACCTATTGCCCTTAACATTTTTCTCTAAATTAAAAAAAAAAAAAAAAAAAAAACAGTGCAATGTAGTAAAATGTGAATTCAAGAGAAGCATGAAGGGGAATAGTTACCAGTCACCACATGACTTAGGGGCTTCTGAGATTTTGGTATACCTTTTCCAATACATTTCAGGATATTTCTATTTTGTATTGAATTTAAAACCTACACAGTTTTTTTTTCTTTACTTTGTGTTGTATTTATGCACAACTTCATATGTAATTGAGAATTCTTTTAAATTATAGTGAGTTCTATATCTGGGATGCTTTTTAAAGTTATGGACCTAATTTAGGGACATAGGGTACCTAGGATATTTGTGATTATTTTTGCTAACATAAATAATGCTGGCAAAAGATTAGTCTAGATATCTGTGAGCATACCCATGGATATTTTCTTATAATTAGTATTTTATCAAAGATCAGAACTATATCAAAGATCATAACATGCCCATTTTCAATACTTTTTGACAAGTTTTGCAAGGCTTTATTATAATGTAGCAGGAGGGTATAATTGTATGTCTTCTCAATTTGTAAGTCCCGTTTGCCTGTAAGTTCTTAGGGGAAAAGGACTTGCTCGTGTTTTAGTGTATAGTGTCTGGAATTTGGCATTTTCGTCTGTAAATATGGAATGAGTGAATGGAGAGAAGTGTTGGTAAGCTGTCGTCCCTGACACTGGAAGGTTGGCCCTAAGTTGATGTGGGGCCTTTTTAAAGCACTGTTTCCCTAGATATGGTCCAATCAGCCTCAGTTTTGCTCCTGCATTGCAATGCAGATCATAGATACAGGTCCTGTCCCTGAGTGCTCAAGCATCTAAATGAAGAAGTTATACACCACAGGTTAAATAAACAAAAAAGGAAACGTTACAATCTGTGATACGCATACAGAAGACATATGAAGGAGATCCTTAGCTCAATTCAGCATCACCTTCAGGCTGTGACAGGCAGGTGGCAGGGGGTATCTCCAGAGCTTCTGATTCAGAAGTTCTGGGCTAGAGCCTGAGAACATACTTTTTTTTTTTTTTGTCTTTTTGAGACAGGGTCTCCCTTTAGTCCCAGCTGGCATGGAACTCACTCTGTAGACCAGGCTGGCCTTGAACTCAGAGATCCTCCTGCCTCTGCCTCCCAAGTGCTGGGATTAAAGGAGTGCACCATCATGCCCAGCTGAGAACACACATTTTTTTTATTAATTCCTTGAGAATTTCATATGTGTATACAGTGTGTTTAGCTCCTACTTGTCCCTTCAACTCTCCCAGGCCTACCTCCCTAGTTCCTCACTCCCTCTCAGCTTCATCTTCTCTTTTTATTTTTTACTTATTATTATTATTTTTTGGTCTTTTTGAGACAGGGTCTCCTTGTAGCCCCAGCTGTCCTGGATATCGCTCTGTAGACCAGGCTGGCCTTAAACTCACAAAGATCAGCCTGCCTCTCTGCCTCTCAAGTGCTAGGATTAAAGGCTTGCACCACCACGCCCAGCCCATCTTTTCTTTTTAAAAATATTTTATTATTTTTATTTTATGTGTATCAGTGTCTTGCCTGTATGTATGTAAGTGTACCCATGTCATGCAATGCCAATGGAGGTCAGAAGAAAGCCTCAGAGAACTGGAGTTATGGGCGGTTGGTAATCACCATGTGGGTGCTGGGAATTGAACCAGGGTCCTCTGCAAGAGCAGTCAGTGCTCTTAGTGGCTGAGCCTTCTCTCCAACCCCTTCCTTTTTGTTAATAATACATATATTCATGGATATGGGGCCATCTTCTGGAGCATAGTTGATCCATGAGGGGCCACACCCTTGAAGAAAACTGACTCTCCTTTCCCCAGAAGTCATCAGCTGTGCACAGCTCCTCTGCCCTCCGTGCTGGAGTGTTGACTGGCTTGATCTCATGCAGGTCTTGTGCAGCTGCTATGGGTTCATGAGTGCAGTGGTCCTGTCACATCCTATTTCACTCCACGCTCCAGTCCTCCCAGCCTCCAGCTCTTACAGTCTTTCTACCCCCTCTTCAGCTGGAGTCTGGCATGTCTATAACATTTCTGCCACTGCTGCATCATGGATATTTCTTAGATAACCCAAGTTTCCAGGTGTTGGTGATGATGTTGGTCTGGGGTCCACATTTTGCAATGCCCTGTGATAGGGACTAACATCCCAGGGAGAGGAAGAGAAGCCTACAGCTATAAGAGATTATGGGAATTTTGTTTGATAGCTAAATGCTAAGCTGACATCTAAAAGATGAGGGACCATAAGAGAGTCTCAGCAATAATAGCATGACCACGTGAAAGGCCTGGCTGCTCTGTGGAAGACTGTGCAGCAGTGCTGGGAAAGGAATGGGGAAAGGGGTCAAGGGGTAGGATCAGTGTCAGGGGGCATTGAATCTTATAGGCCATAGGAAAGTTTAGATTTTACTTTAATGCAGTGGAAAACCAGGAAGGGTGAAAGCAAGGAGGGATAAGATGTAATTCTTATTTGATGATCATTCTGTGTGTTCTGAGGGGAAATAATGGAAAAGGCATGCGGAGTTGTATGAAGAAGGGCAAACTTAGAGGCCACAAGTTGACATGGATGAGAGATCAGGGCAGCACAAGCTGCAGTTACCATAGCAAGAAGAAAAGGGGAGGAGACTGAAGCCACATTGCCTCACCTCGGAGAGTGACTGGGAAGCATTAGAATCCACAAAATTAAAACCCGTGTTTTACCTGCAGGACTTTTCAGAGTCTTTAAAATGCCATTGTTTACTGTAAACTCTAATGAGGTATTTTCTTCCATGGCGCCTTAGGTAATTACTTCTTCTGAATATATGACTCTGGAATAGGCATGAAAACAGTGAAATGATAGGTGATTATTATTTTATTTTATTTTTTTTAGAGGCATGGAAATGAGTTCCATGCCAACCTAGTTTATTTTTTTATTTTATTTATTTATTTTCACATAAATTTATTTATTTTTATTTTTTTATTTTATGTTTTTTATTTTGATTATTATTTTAAAAGGAGTTGTTGTTTTCTTCTTCAGTCTTTATCAGATGTTAGTTTGGTACTTTTCCACTGCCTAAAGTATCTGCTGCCCACTCCCAACACAATTCTTCCTACTATGTCATTGTAGTGAAATATAACAAGGAGTGATATCTTGGAAAATGGTTGTTTCTTCTTGAATATTAATTTAGAGAAATGTTCTATTATTTTTCAGTCATCTTGCTTAAGCCTTTCAATATTGCAATAGAACTTTAGAAGGGACAGTAGAATTTCATTCTTTACCATCCTCAAATGCAAAACAATGTGGTGTAGCCGCTTACCATGAGCAGGTAGAGCTGCCAAAGGCATCCTGATGCACTTTTGGTAGAAACACATTACAAACATGGAATGAGTATCTGTTAGGAAATGGTATTGGCTCTTTTCTCCTTCTCAATTAGGTGTTAATGGCTTAGTAATTATTTTCATTAAAAAGAAGGTGTTTAGATACTATCATCTTAAAGTGATTCTTTATGATGAATAGATGGCCTAAGATAACCAATGGATCTAAATGCCCAAGGTGACTCTGCTGAACTCCAAAGTTAGCACATGAGAGGTGGTGATCCAGCAGAGGCCAACAAAGCATCAGGATGCCTTAATTAAAATCTCACTATGGCTGTGTGGGAGGACTAATATGTGTCTTTGTCTGAAGTCAAAATCTCCCACAATATCAGATTTATTCCAAACACTTCCCGTAATGTAAAACATGAATTAAGTATCTTCTGTATACATTTTATGAGGAAATAAAGTTTGAACATTAATGGATGCAGTGTTGGAAGAATGCATTAAAGCTGAAGAACCAGTGCAGTGGATGTGAAAGAAGAATGTTTGATCTTATGTTTTCAAGTTAGGCAGTATTCAACTACTTCATACAACTTAGAGTATCAATTTAACTCTTGCAAATAATAGGTCAGATGCCAATCTAAAGGGTTTTGATCATTTACATGTGCAGTTTTGTGTTCTCTCTTTGATCATGGGACTGTTCTTAAAATGTAAGCTAAGCTTTAAGACCCAGAAGAATAAGGAGAAGAAAGAGTGGATTTTCCTTATTTATCTTATGCTGTTAAACCTCCAGTGAAGCTTCTTTCCAGAACTACACACACTGGAAGTCTCTCTGGTAGCACTGCAGTGTGTGAATGCAGGCAAAACGTAATACCCGGATTTTCTGCACCCTACCCAAGCTCAGGACTGGGAAAACATTCAGATCTCAGGGTTTTTTTAATTTTATTTATTTTTGTATGTGTATGAATGTACTGTCTGCATGTAGGTTTGTGCACCAGTGTCGTGTAATGCCGCGGAGGTCAGAAGAAGGTCTCAGATTCCCCTGGAACTGGAGTTCTCCTGGAATTGGAGTTACAGATGGTTCTTAGCCACCATGTGGGTGCTGGGGATTGAACCTGGGTCCTCTGCAAGAGCAGTCGGTGCTCTTAACCGCTAGGCTATCTCTCCAGCCCCAGATCTGAATTTTAAAGGCCTGTCTTAGTTTATGTGTGTGAAATATAGATATACCTTACAACCATGCTCCTTGGTGACTATTCAAAATTGATCTTAAAATTTGTTACACACTGAAAAATCCTTTTCATTGATTAATAATGAAGATACATTTGTTACGAATGTATTTAACTTAGTAATGAAGATATATTATCAACACATTAAGTATTCTCTATATTCTGGACAGTTGTGGCCTTCTGTGTTCCTCGTTCTCTGTTGCACCGGAAGCTTCATTGGTGAGAGTTGAGAGATGCATTACAAAGCGTATGTCCCTGGCTAGGACTCCTATATTAAACATCACCCACCCAGGGCTCAGAGGCCATTGTGGAAGAGGGAGTGGAAAGATTGTAAGAATCAGGGTCATGCATGACCACAGGAAAACAGAATCTTCCAAGCTTCCAGGAACTTGTTCATACGAACTTCCAGCAATGGTGACAGCATACACAAGACCTATACAAAATGAGACAAAAACAAGCACAGAATTAGGAAAATGAACCAGAGGCCCTGATCTTAGCTAAGGAACTATACTGATAGCTGATCACCGCTGGGTGAGGGAGAGTTGATTTTCTCTAAGGGAGTGACACCTGACAGGCTAAACAGGTTACAGTGAATGAACTCGCACTGAGGAATATCTGGGGACACAACTTGACTTCATACCCCTTAAAATATATGACAGAATGAGCAAAATCCTGTGGGTGGGCTATGGAAGAGGTGCAGATAGGGGAGGGGTCTAAATATGATTAAGATGTATGAAATGCACAAAATTTCAATAAAAATATACACTGAAAAATAGCATGTATAACATACTTTTTACAAAATCTACTCATTCTTCTAAAACCTATATTTATTACTTTCCATTTGCTTCTAAGAGTTTAATCCTGGAAGAATCTTCTTTCACTGGAGTAGTAAATTCTTAATTGTACTACAATGACATACACAATGAACCAAAGTGGCATAGTAGCTTACTAACAGCTAGGTTGGTTTAGATAAGGCAATGTGTAAGAATGTGCGTATTCCTTCCTCAGAGAGTGGAGAGCATCCACAAACACAGTCATCTTTTGACTGGCATGGTCAGTCACCTCCTAAGATCAGAATCACTTCAGTTTTTTTAACTGTACCAGTCACAGAAGGGCTAGAACCTGTGACCTTCCCCTTTGGTGTTGTGTATGAATGAGTAAAGGATACATAATGAAGAGCAATGAACTCAGTCTTGCAGGCATGGCAGAAGTAGACAAGTGTGTTATCAAGGGTCAGAAACCACCCCTCCCCAAGAGGGAGTTTGGCAGGAAAGCTGAGAGATCGATGTCTGCTTGAAATAGTGTGTCCATTAAGGATGATTTGGTGTTCACAAGCTGTCCTTGGTTTGTACAATTACTAACCCAAATCTCCCAGAAGACACTATAGGTTTTATATATTTGCTTGTGTTAGAGAAATAATACCTCAAATATTGTTTGGAACAGCAGCTTTTCCCATTACACACTAAACCCCAAGTGACCTGCCCAAATGCAGATCTGTCTTGACTTAAAGACCTTTCCCGGCCCTCACCCTCTCGGGACAGATCTTTTTAAAAGTGGCCCACAAGGCCTACATCATCTGCCAGCTGTGCTCTGCAGCAGTCTACACCTGAAGTAGCCTTCCCACCAAACCAATCAGATTCCTTCTCCAGGCTGAGGTAGTTGCTCTTCTCTCTGCTTCCTTCCACCTGGTACATTCTTTTCTGTGCAGTCTTGCTTAGGAATTATATTTAAATTGATAGACTCTGCAAAAGAGGACTTTTGATTATTCACCTTTTAAAACTTAAAACTATTTGTGACCTATAGAAATTTATTAAATATTCCTTGGGTTGACATAAGTTATATCATTTATTTTATACAGCTAGTGAGTGATTTCCAGTACATTTGTTCTGCCTTCCCTCCTCATGAGTATCAGAAGAGCCGCCCTTATAAGCGGCCACCATCCTTGTAAGCGGCCATACGCTGAGAGGGAGGCAAGGCAGTCTAGTCTGGTCCTGGCAGTTGTGTTCATTAGTGCCAACCCAACCCCATCATTCTTGGGTAAGGTTACTGTTAACTATTCCACTTTCTTTTTTTAATTTTTATTTATTTATTTTTTTATGTGTATGAATGTACTGTCTGCATGTAGGTCTGTGCACCCGTGTTGTGCAATGCCGCGGAGGTCAGAAGAGGGCGTCGGATTCCCCTGGAACTGGAGTTCTCCTGGAATTGGAGTTTCAGACAGTTCTCAGCCGCCATGTGGGTGCTGGGGAACGAACCCGGGTCCTCTGCAAGAGTAGTTGGCCCTTTTAACCGCTAGGCCATCCCTCCAGCCCCAACTATTCCAATTTCTAGATAATAAACCTGAGACTCAATGAGGTTGAGAAACGTACTCAAGGACCCCCAGCAGGCGTGTGAACAGGCTACATTCTTTCTGGAACTACAGCTTATACCTGCCCCGCCCCTCGCCATGTCTTACCGTTTATAACAGCACATTTCCCTGCCTGTGCCCTGGAGCTGTTTCCATTTCTTACCTCATGTTTGCTTACTAGTCTCTGAACCAGCTGTAGGGCAAAAGCACTTTAGATGTCAGTGACAGGGTGTGATTTCAGAGTTGAAGGTTGATGTTTTAAGTGTGCATTCAGTTCAGGTTATATTGATTTCTCCGTTCTCCACTCTGTTACCTCCAAGTGCTCCAGGCAGAAATCTAACAAAATAGGCTCACAGAGTTGCTCTTGGGGCCAGGCAGGTCACAGGTCACTCCACTGACATGTGGGGCACATTAGCCAAATGATATCAGCTCAAACAGAGAGTTCTAAGTGACTCCAGTCAGAAGTTAGTGACCTACACATGCAATTTATTATTACTGCCAGTCTACAGCAGGGTAGGTAGACCTGAACTTTGTTGTCCATGAGTACAATAAATCTGGTAGTTTTTTTTTTAAGTCCTCATTTAGTAGATGCGGATATTGAAGCCTTGGGAATACATTGAGTAAATTCAGCAACAGTCTTATCATAGAGCCTTCTTTCTTCATAACTGCCTATTGTCTGTCATAAAAGATGAATCTCCATCCTGAGACACTCTTCTGTCTTACACAATATCACTATTTGTTTTCGATGACTTTTTTTTTGTATATGTATAAATGTACATGTCGTGCAATGCCGCAGAGGTCAAAAGAGGGTGTTGGATTCCCCTGGAGCTGGAGTTCTCCTGGAATTGGAGTTTCAGATGGTTCTTGGCCACCATGTGGGTGCTGGGGATCAAACCCGGGTCCTCTGTAAGAGCGGTTGGCTCTCTTAACCACTAGGCCATCTCTCCAGCCCACGATGACTTTTATCCATTCAAGGAATTCCATCAGTCCTGAAAAATATGTTGTATGAAGTCGTATTATCCTGTTATGTTCAAGTGGCCACCTGCAATCTGGGCTGTTGAAGAAGTGCTGTCAGACTCTGATAAGTGGAATCTGGAAATTCGAGGTACAAGATGCAAGGTTTAGATCCAACATGAGTCGGAACTGTGGAGCTTTTCATCCCACCCTGCAGCTTCCCTGCCAGAGCTCCAGCTCTAACTGCAGGGGGCTGGGGGCAGTCAGGGTCTGACATGTATCTTAGGTCAGCGAGTCTCCACTTCTTCCCTCCCTCATGAAATCAGAGAGATACTACTAACATTCCCAGACAGTGAACATTTGTTACACACCAGTTCACATGTATATTCAAGTGGGGACTTTATTTACTGTAATATTTCCCATTTTATGGATGGAAAAACTAACATTCAAAGAGAGATTAGACAGGGCCAAACTTTGAACCCAGCCATGTAAAATGATGGCACAATCTAGAGCCATAATTTACTACCCTACAAATATTTTTTTTTTTTTTTATTTCGGTATGTATATCAATGTACTGTCTGCATGCAGGTTTGTGCACCCGTGTCGTGCAATGCCGCGGAGGTCAGAAGAGGGTCTCGGACTCCCCTGGAACTGGAGTTCTCCTGGAACTGGAGTCTCAGACGGCTCTCGGCCGCCATGTGGGTGCTGGGGATCGAACCCGGGTCCTCTGCAAGAGCGGTCGGCGCTCTTAACCGCTAGGCCATCTCTCCAGCCCGACCCTACAAATATTTTTATGATCACAGACATCAACAGCTCTTCTTCAAGCTTAAATAGGATGCATATGTCCTTCCTAGGTATATCCGGCCTGTCCCTCACCCACAAAAGCACAGCAGATTATCCACAGTCCAAACCAATTCCAGTACAGCTCGAACTCTGAAGGCTCTCCACACAAATCCTGTTCTTGCACTGCATCCTCCTGTAAGCCTGGAGTGTAGTTGGTCCAAATTGCTTAGTTGATAATTCATCACACACTATCTTATCTCTTCTCATCCATCTTCCCCTTGGGTATCTTGCCTGTCTTTTCCAGGCAGACTATGAGTTGCTGCAGAGCAGAGTTCATTTCACACCATCCAGCAGCTGCCCAACACCCTGCGGGCACCAGACAGTTAGGAAATGCTACTTCCTTGCTTTAATAAAGCAGGGGAGCTTATTGACTATGAGGCAGACCTTCCCTCACACCAGCCTTGAAAACCAGTGAGGCTATCATACATCCCGTGCAGTTTAGTTCCTTCATCTGCAGAATAAGGATTAAACAATACCTTAGAGCATTCCAGGATTATTAAGAGAGTACATATAAAGCACTTGGCATAGTTCCTGGTACATAATAAGCACTCAATAAATAGTAATTATTGATGTTACTACAGAGAGCTGAATTTATGGGGTGTTTTCTGTGTGGTGCATGCTGTGCTAAATGTTTAGTATGCAATTATCTCATTTATTTTTTACATAATATAGACAAAAGTTGTCGGCTTCAAAAGGCACACCTTTCCTATTGCCCAAAGTTATATAAGGACCTTTTCTGCACTCATAGTCTTCAGAATCACATTCTGAGTCATGTAATCACAAATATGGTTTCATAAAATGCTACTGATACACCTCAGTAGCAAGCAGATGCCAGCGCAGTTACTATCAGCAGCTAACGCACTGGAACTATGCTATATCGCCTGTTTGCTTTTCTATCTCAGTTAAGGAGTGTTTGTTTGTTTGTTGTCTGTGTTTGTTTGTTTCTTTCTTTGAGATAGGATCTCCCTCCATAGCCGAGGTTGGGCTTGAGCTCATGGCAATTCTTAGCCTCCTGAATCGTGGGATCACAGATGTGAGTCACAATACCCAGCTTGCTGAAGTGCATTTAGAATAATCATGATTCCACCACACCCTATTCTGGCCTAGTGTCCTCTAAGAGTTACCCATCTCTCAGAACATCAGGCATTCCATGATGACACTTCATTCATGTATATAACTACATCCATGCTATTGTAACACTGTATACGATACTAAGTTAGAAAATCACTCTAAATGTCTGTTAACAGATAAATGGGTAGAGAAAATGTACCATATATCTGCAATGGAGGGTTTTTCTTTCAGCCATAAAGAATGAGGTACATCATTTGCAGGAATCTAGGTGGAAGTGGAGATCACCATGTTAGGTGAAATAAGCCAAAGCCAAATTCAAAAAGACTGCATGTTTTCTCTCATATGTGGATCTACACTTAAAATTTAGGTATACATATATAACATATAACATGAAAATAAAAATAAGTGAATTGGGGAGGAAGAAGGTAAACAGCGAGATGGATGAGAGGACAAGAGAATAATGGAGAGAGCAAATGCAAGCGAAGTACATGACATACTTATGAAAAGGTGATAATGAAACCCATCATTCTGTACAGTGAATACACACTGTTCAAAAGTGTGATCTGGTCCAGACACTGCCTGTAGAATTAAATCTTGCAAGACCTACAATACCAGAAAGGCGAGCAAGGCAGAATCCATTTTATTCAGCGGATGTAGACCAGTACTAGTTGTGAAGTCTTCAGTATTCTAGTCTGTATGCCTTACACAAAATTAAAGCCAATTGGGTTGAAACAGCCTCTTATGAGGGTTTTTTTTTTTTAATTAGTTTAGTCTAAATTATAAAGCAAAGGCTCTGTGGCCAAACTCTATAAAATGTGCTTTGAAGACTAAGGACAGAATCTTTTCTAGTTTAAATAACCACATATTGAATGTCTGCTTACATGCAGGTTCAGGGGGCACCAAAATGATTCATCTGTGCTTGTTCTTAGTGTATACGCTGAGTAGATTAAAGTCTAGGAAGGAAAAGATGCAAGAACAGAAACTGCTGAGATTTTTAGGAAGGATCAAATGAATATATACAGGGGAACTGGGATGTGAAACAAAGACCCAATTCAGGCTTGAAGGACGGAAGTAACTAACTTTGTAAAGGTGATGCACAGCAGGGTATTAAAGATAAATAAGACTTCCCTACTCCACAGAGAAGTTTAGATGAAAGTGGGGACACTTCTAGAACAACCAGAGTGACACTGCTGATTGGCCGACTCTGTCACTAATGCCGTTAAGCTCAGCTTTCATCATCTGTACTGGCTAAGTCCCCTTTCTTGGAGTGTTAGAAAGTTGGCAGGTTAATTTGTGTCCGTGAAGCTTTCTGTAATCTTTAGGTAAAAGGTGAAGTGGAAGGGAAGTGAATTACTTATTCTCTCAGCTTTACCAGCATTTGATCATATAAGGACAATTCCATGAAAGGTTATTTCTGAGAAGCAATATTAGTTTGATGTTTCTTACTCTTGAATAACTTCCTGGAACAATGCAGAAGGGAAGGGAAAGAAAATGACATCAGCACAAAGAATAATGAACTTAGATCATAAGGCTTACTGCCTCCCTGCAGCTGCTGAGCATGAGACAAGCTTGAACCTTCTAAACTTAACTCAGCCAATGCTTGGAAGCATCTAATTAAAAGTTTTCAAATAAAATCAATAACTTTTGTCAGATAAAAGAGCAGATGGCTTAAGAGAGAGACTGAGAAGCTGCATTAGGAAAGCATTAGGCTTTAATTCTGCTTGAATAAAAGAATCCATGTGGGAGATGACAGAAAGCAGAAAGAGACTGACATAGGTGGCATAGAGAGTCAGGCTTAGGCCCTGTCCTCGCCTAAATATTGCTCAGCAACTTTACTTTGTGGCACCGCAAAACCTTTCTGTTACCAGAATTGTTGCTGTGAAAGGAGAGTCTCAGTCTGTATCCACCATAAAGCAGCCACACTGCATCCACCTCCTGAGCTCGTTTTGCTCACTCTTCCTTCCTCTTGGTTAGCACATAAGTCCGGAGCTCCTCCAAGGTACTGCTGGTACTTTTCTGATGCTGGGATTCAGGATGAGTAAAAATGAGACAAGGATCTTTGTCCCTCATGAAGCCAACTTAATGGGAAATTTGTTAATCAGATGACTGTCTAATTATAGCAAATGAAACTACCATCCGATTTTATAATGTGTAAGCATTTTAAAGTTTTGTATTATTTGATGATGGTGGTGAAAGTACCATACTTGTATTTTGTTAATTTTATAAGAATACTTTGTCATGCACCTTTTTTAAAATATGTTTTATTCTCTGAGAGTCCATATGTGTATACAATATGCTCTAATCATATCTACCCCACCCTCCCGACCCCCCCACTCCTGCCAGACTCCCACCACCATGTGTCCTCCTAACTTCAAGTCCTCTTATGTTTAATGCACTGAGTCTAATTAGTGATGGGTGCAGGGCCATCTTCTGAAGCATGGGCAGCCTACCAAGGAACACATCCGTGAAGAAAACTGACTGTTACTCCCCAGTGGCCATTGTCTGCCAGTGGCTCCTTGGCTGGGGCTCAGCCTCCATGCCTCCCTTTCCTATCTATTCACATGTATCTTAGTTAATCTTTAGAACAAACCTTTAAGGCAGATGTTGAGAACTTTTAACCAACACGAAACAAACTCAGAAGATGAGGGTGTCCCTCCTGAGGTTGGCTCAGTGCAGAGCTAGGACTTACACCCATCTCCTCTGATTCTACGTTCTTTTGCTGCTGCAGGTTGGCCCTTTTGGAGAGTCATTGGCAATTTCAGTCATCAGACAGTTATAAAGCTCTCATCCTGTGAACGATCAGAGAAAAGGCAGACATCAGAACTGCTAATTCTGTGAGATAGATGTGGCCTACCAGACAGAAATATTGAACAAAGCCACAATATGAGCAAAATTAACCAGGGAGTAGTGTCACCATGCCAAGCTCCATAGCTGGTCAGGTGTGTGCAACTGTCAGCAGCTCCTTCCTTGGTAGTTTTCGTATGAGTATCAATCTTTGACTCTTTAGCTTCAGGTTCCTGTGGCCCTCAAAAGCCAAGGTGACACTGGGGTGTAGTATTCCACTTAAGTACAGACCAAGTCATGGGAAAGCTCAAGAACCTCCTTGCAGCTTAGTTCTATGAGGTCCACTCTTGTCAGTGTAGTTTGATGTATAGGGGGTATTGTAGCACCCTTCCTGCTCCACAGCACACATCTGTGCAAATTTCAGAGATCCATTCAATTTGTCCTTTCCAAGGAAGACCCATGTGACTCCTATGCAAGATACACAGCAATTAATAAAGCATCTGTTCCCCAGCCACCAGTGAACATTCAAGAGGAAAAGCCTCTCAGGGACAGCTCAGATGGGGCTCCCATCACACCCTCACTCGGCCTTTGTGCACGAACATCGGTGGCACTACATCACTCTCTGTTGGGGTGTGCCTCTCCCAGCTTTGTGTTCCTAATCTGTCCCTCTCATTCTATAGTCCTCTTCCCACATGTCTGCCATGCTAGCTTTAAACATGTATGTATAACTGTGTGTGATGAACATTTTATATGATTCAATTATATAAAATGTATGTACAGAGTTTCACCGCTATTGTCCAACAAGCGTTGAGGCCAGACATAGCCCTTTCAAGCTCCCTGAAGGATTGCTTAACTGACCTGAAGCTAAAGAGTCCAAGACTGATACCCAGGAAACTACCAAGGAAGGAGCTGTTGACAGTTGCACACACTTGTCCAAATGTCATAAATGTATGGAATGTATATAAAACTGTGTGATTCCTCTGCTCCCCTCAACACATGGGGAAGCGGCATTACCCCCTAGTGGCCTACCCTCACTTCTTTCTCTTTACCCTTCAGCCCTGGCTCCCGCTCCAGCATCCCTCTTTTTTTTTTTTTTTTTTTTTGGTCTTTTGGAGATAGGGCCTCCCTTTAGTCCCAGCTGTCCTGGAGCTCGCTATGTAGACCAGGTTGGCCTTGAACTCACAGAGCTCTGCCTGCCCCTGCCTCTGGAGTGAGTGCTGGGATTAAAGGCATGTGCCCCCACACCTGGCTCCCTCATTTTCTTGAGTTTAGGAAGCACTTTCCTTTTCTGTGCTCCTCATTCATGCCGTTCCCTTTCCTGGGACTTGACTTTTCCATATATTGTCAAAGGCTGGACTTTCACATCCTAAAATTCAAGAACACCCTCCAACATAAGACTCTTCATGCTAGCTCATCTTTCCACTTGATACCTTTATGGCACTTCATTAGCTTATCTCTGATTTTGTTTCTTCCACCTCCACCAGCATGTCAGTGTTGTGAGGAGAAGAACCACATTTGATACATCCCCAGTGCCTGGCACTGTATCCAGCAGAGAGCTTCAGCACACTGAAGGAATAGTCAATGTGTCTTGTCCTTCTCTGCTGCAGCCCACAGTGTACAGTGACCAAGTGTGAACTGTGTCCGAGGCACCCTGCACAGCCTGAGTTCACTCATTTTAAATCCCAAGAAAACTTTCTGGCACTTTCATTATTAGTATCAGACCCATTTTTCGGGTGTGAAAATGAAGAAGTTAAATCCTTTAACAGGTGAATAATTTGCTCAAGACCAAACAGCTTAATTAATGTAATTAAACATTAAAACCGCAGAAATTTGGACACATGCATCTCCCTTTAGCCCCCACAGTTGCCTTACAATCCTCCTGTCCTCGGGTAGCAAAGACTTGTGTTTATTTTTTAGTTCATTGAAAAATGCAGAACACAGATGGATATGGTGGCACATGCCTTTAATCCCAGCACTCGGGAGGCAGAGGCAGAATAATCTCTGTGAGTTCAAGACCAGCCTGGTCTACATAGTGAGTCCCAGGCCACCTGGAGTTACAGGGAGACCCTGTTGAAAGAAAGAAAGAGAAAGAAAGAAAGAAAGAAAGAAAGAAAGAAAGAAAGAAAGAAAGAAAGAAAGAAAGAAAGAAAGAAAGAAAGAAAGAAAGAAAGAAAGAGAAAGAAAGAAGAAAGAAAGAGAAAGGAAGGAAGGAAAGGAAAGAAAGGAAAGAAAAAGAAAGAAAGAAAGAAAGAAAGAAAGAAAGAAAGAAAGAAAGAAAGAAAGAAAGAAAGAAAGAAAGAAAGAAGAAAGAAAGGAGAAGGAAAGAAAGAAAGAAGGAAAGAAAGAAGAAAGAAAGAAANTTTTTTTTTTAGCTACTACGGTTCCATTGTATACAACTGCATTTGCAAGGAAAAAATTTTTCAAGCTTTTATGACTCTTTTGGGCAGGTGTAGGAAAGAAGGCACACTTCGGGGGAGGAATCAGAGAGAGGTGGCAGGTAGCAGTTGGGTATGGAAAAATAGCAACTAACACATACATTGGAAAGGAAAGGAAGGGAAGGGAAGGGAAGGGAAGGGAAGGGAAGGGAAGGGAAGGGAAGGGAAGGGAAGGGAAGGGAGAAAGAAACAAAGAAACAAAGAAGAAATATGCAGAATACACGCTGCAGCCCAGGAAAACAACACACCCGCTGCAGTGCACTCTGTCAGTCATGCCCACTGCAGTGCACTCTGTCAGTCACGCCCACTGCAGTGCACTCTGTCAGTCAAGCCTGCTGCAGTGTGCTCTGTCAGTCATGCCCACTTCAGTGCTCTCTGTCAGCCATGCCTGCTGCAGTGCTCTCCTCAGTCACACCTGCTGCAGTGCTTTCTACCCTGGCCAGTGCAGTCTTCTCGGGCACAACCACTATTGCATGTGCTTTCCCAGGCTTGGAAAGCTGACCAATGGCAGCATTATGTTCTAGTATACCCATCTGAAAGAAACTGCAGATGCTGGGATGGAGGGCATCTTTGTCCCCTCATCAGAAAGATAAGTAGGAGCCCCTCTGCCGTCAAACAGATGCAGCAAATACCGATGCATTTTATAGCATATAAAAGGCCCTGTAAGTATTAGTTATTCTGGAGCTTTGGGGTGCAGCATCCTATGTTACAAAATGGCCAGCTCAGAATCCTTCAGAAAGAAATAGTAAATCTACCCAGTAGTCAAAGAAAAGAAAGGCCTCGAATTTGTTACCACTCATCTTCCTGGAAGCTAAACAGAAATCTATTCTTCATTTCTGTCCTCCAGGGTCAGAGATATGCAAATTTAAGAATGCAAGCTGCTTTTAAAGGATACATGAAGGGGAATTTAAAAATGAATGTACTGGGGCTGGAGAGATGGCCTAGCAGTTAAGAGCGCCAACTGCTCTTGCAGAGAACCCGGGATCGATCCCCAGCACCCACATGGTGGCTGAGAACCGTCTTTGACTCCAGTTCCAGGGGAATTCGACGCCCTCTTCTGACCTCCATTGCATTGCACGACATGGGTGCACAAACCTACATGTACATTCATACACATACAAAAATAAATTTTAAAAAATTATAAAATGAATGTACTGTGATTGGATTTCTGGTCAGTCACCCACAAGGCATCTTGCAGCTAAGCTCTAGACCCAGTTCCACTGAAAATGCATAAGCTTTGGTGCCTGTAGCCAGTGTAACGACAGACAAGGGTCTGGGTTCTCACCTCACACTGCCTTTAAATGGTGGGGACCCTCAGGCTCAATGTGGAAAAAGAAGTTAGCAAAAGTGTAAAAGAAATCCAATACAAAATAACTCTTAAAATACCTTTTCTACAACCTTACCTGATAACACAGACTTTAATTCTAAGCCACCAACAAAACCAGATTTTGTTAATGTGTAACTTGACATTTTCAATAAAGGTTAGCCTTGTCACTTTGAAAAGAACTTGGATGCTCTTTGGGAGTGAAAATGTTGCCAATTGGTGCTGTTCAAATAAAGGTCTCTTTGACCTGCTTCAACATTAGATAAGGAACATGCATAAAAATAATCATTTATTGTATGTGACTTATGCCAAGATGATGATTTTAAGGTGGGAATTGGCCTTCTCAAGTAGGTTCGAGAGTTCCACTGATAAACTTGTTTATTGTTAAACAAATTTTCTAGGCAAGCCTTTTTCTTGGAGGCAACCAGAAGTAAATTCCTGTTTTCTTTTACTTACCAGGAAGGTCTGAAATAGTGGAATAAAAATTACCCCACTAGCCAGGCGTGGTGGCGCACGCCTTTAATCCTAGCACTTGGGAGGCAGAGGCAGGTGGATCATTGTGAGTTCAAGGCCAGCCTGGTCTACAGAGTGAGTTCCAGGACAGCTGGGGCTACAGGGAGACCCTGTCTTGAAAAGACAAAAAAAAAAAAAAAATTACCTCACTAAAGCAGGTATAAAGCCCATACAACAGAATCAGAGCAGGGAAAGCTCAGCTCATCCTCCTCAGTAGCACAATGACCATCTCCGCACATCTTCCAGAGCTCTCTCTGAACATTTGTCTTCGTGTGTATGTAGGTTTTTCAAAATATATAAATTTATGCTCAGGTATATGGTATATTAATTATCAGTTACTTAGTGCCTTGGAATAACAAACATCTCTTGCCTCACATACTTTCTGAGAGCAGGACTCCAAGGAAGACTCAGCTCTAGGCGGTCCTAGTCCAAGAGGCTTTATTCAGGCTGGCAGAATTTGGACAGTCCTGGACAGCTTGGACTGGGCAGGAGGATGAGCTTCTGTGGTGGCTTACTGGCATGGGGCTTGGCTGGTGTCTTCAATCTGCAGCCAGCTGCCACACTAGCCTCTGCGCAGGCCCTTTGATTATTCCTGGCAGGCCACTGCTAGAGGAAAAGGTGAGCCGTCACAAAAGAACCCACAATGCCTTTTTATGACTTAATCTTGGAAGTAGCACGTTGCTGCTTCTGCAATATTTTATTCCTTAGTAATGACTCACTGAGTCCATCTATAGTCACAGGTAGACTAAACAAGCTCCATTTCCTAAAGGAAGGAGTATTAAAGAATAACCAGGCATACTCTTACGTGACCAAGAGCATACTTCACACATACTGCAGCTTGCTTTTTCCACTTACTAATCTGTCTTAGCTCTCCACAAAACTACACTTAGGTCAGTCTAATTCTTTTGAACAATGGTATACTATTCAGTTTAACTATTGTCTCTTATTAAATATGCATTGAGATTACGCTCAGATTTTCGGAAGTACAGATAGCATTGCAAAGGGAGAACTTCTCTGTACACACAGGGATTTCACTAACAAGAAAAAACAATGCATCAAAATAAAATTGCCACGTTAAAGAGTCTGTTTCCTCTAACACGGCTAATTTGGCCTCCACAGCAGTGCTCATCTTCAATGGTTCATTCATCCTTTACCCAACACTTGGGAGGACTCTGGCAGAACCCTATCAGACAAAATATCTTGGGGCCTTACAGGCGATTTGGCCCTTTTCAAGCCCAAGTTTGTGTGAGGCCTCTGAGTTATTCTGTCTGGCACTGACTCTGCTAACAACTACAGCCTCTTTCCTGCAACTCTGCTAGATTTCAGCAAAAATCCAGGGGCTCATTCCTCAGGAGACAGGGAATCTTAACTACTGTTTACCAAAGACTTGGAGATGCTCAGGGACAAGGTGCCCCCAGAGACTCAGGTTGATTAGTGTTAATTCAAAACCACTTCCTCTATTAAGGTGGCAGCTGAGAAGGCACGTGCAGAAATGGAGCATGCAGGTTTCTGTGGGAAGGAAAATGCCATTTTAGCTGCAACTCCTCTCAGGCCTTGGCTCCGCCTTCCTAACAAACACTATTGTATTGTCTCTACCCTCCCACTTGAATCATTTACCTTTAGTTTAAAACCAAGACTCCACTGACTTCTTGATCCAAGCTCTTAGGATGTTGATAACTAATAGCACCACCAATCTGGAGACCACTAAATGGCACAGAAGGATCCCGCCTGCTTTATTTCTATGTGTTTACTATGCCCATTTCTGATAAGAATGGTTGGTCAGCTTCAAGATGGTGCATCATTGAAGCAGCCAGCATAGTTAACATATTTATGTCCTACTATGTGCTGTTTGGGGCTGTGGAGTGGAGTGGGCATATTAATATGATTAATATTCTCAAAGGAAATCTAATGATAATTCTTACCAGAGATTTAGCACTTCTTGCATCCTAGGCACTATGCTAAAGCCTTTATAGACACAACACTGTCATTCTCCTAGCAGCTCTATTGAGTGCATAATCCCAGAATATATGCAAAACTCCCGCTCTTATGTGTTCTGGGTACCCTTGAGTGGTTACACATATGAACCCACAATATTTGTGATAGCATGCACAAGATCTGGACAAACATAAGCCAGACAAAAGTCCAGCATGGACGGGAGAGATGCGCAAGAAGTCACAGTCCTATCTGAGGCTCTATAGGCAGGTGCTAGGAGAGTCATTTTTCCTTACTGGTGTGATGCCTTGTAGACTGATAAGACCCCAAGGGATAGACCCACCCAGGAGCATTTTGAAAACATAGATTTAATTCCATAGGCCTAAAAAAGAAACAAATAATAATCAAGGACATGAAGTCAGGAAGGATTAGTAAGGTGGGGTGGAGAGGGACGTGGTGGTGCACGCCTTTAATCCTAGTACTCGGGAGGCAGAGGCAGGTGGATCTTTGTGAGTTCAAGGCCAGGCCAGCCTGGTCTACAGAGTGAGTTCCAGGACAGCTGGGGCTACAGGGAGACCCTGTCTCGAAAAGACCAAAAAAAAAAAGGATCTAAATATGATCAAATCAATAAAAAGCCTCAAATCAATAAAAATATTTTTTTAAAAAAAGTTTTATCTTTGGTGATCTTCTGATCTTCAACCAAGTTCTTAGCCCAGCTGAACCCCAGAGCATGAGAATGCTGGACTGGTTCGGCTTTTGTCAGCATTCAACATGCTTCTCCTTGCAAGAAGCTCCATGGAACACACATTTCTCAGAGGTCTCTGGTGCTGGCCTGAACGCCTTGTGAGGGTCTCAGCTCTGAAAGGCTTTGCCTGGGTTCCCTCACACAGCGGGATCCCCCAGATGAGGTTTTCATAGCTCCCTGTACCTTTCTTTAAGAATCCATAGCACAGGAAAAGCCCATGTTTATGAAATTATTGACTGGGCTTCCACAAGAACACTATAGACTACACAAGGCTGCAGATGGTGGGGTGTGTGGTATGTGTGTGTTAAGTTCTAAAAAAGAACAATATGAGGGACGTAATGAGTGGTGGAGATGGTTGCTGGCTAGAACCAAGCCTGCCCTCTATGGGCAGGGTGGGGACTACTTGGTCTTTCTTTGTAAGAACTACTTGGTCCTTCTTTGTAAGAACATGGTTAGGGGCTGCTGAGGTGGCTCAGTGGGTAGAGACAGTTGCTGCTAAGCCTGATGACCTGAGTTCAATCCTAGGGACCCACATAGTCAAAGGAGAGAGCCAACTTCTGAAAGCTGTCCTCTGACCTCTACATGTATGCTGTGACATGCCCATGAGTGCCTGCACACACACACACACACACACACGCACACACACAAACACAAACACAGACACACGCACATACTAAATAAATTTTGTTTGTTGGTTTGCAGGCTGGATCAAGTTAGAAACATCTTTTAGGTTTTTACTTAAAGGAATTACCAGAGAAAGGTCTCCGGTTCATCTATAGTAACAGACAGATGCCATGAGTATGCTCTCCTAATGGCTGGACACCTACAACACAGGAATGGCTCCCTAGGAAGGGACTCTCTGAGCCTGGCTGTAACACACCAGGAAAAACAGAGACAGACACTTTTCAGAAACTCCAAATTGCAGTGTGAGATACTCTTAGAAAGGCTAATTCAGTTGATGCTTCACTATGTATTATTTGACCATCATACATGAAGCAACCATTGACAGGATCAAAGAACAGCACAGAAATCAGCTTCTAAACATCATGGAGTGGAGCAGAAAGGAGGCTTCCATGGCTCTCCAAGCAGGTGATTAAAAACAAAGAGCTCTCCAGGGGAGAAGGCTGTCTTCATACTTTCAGAATCAAACCTGAGCCCTTTATTACTCCCAAGTACTTGTGTGGTCTGAGTCTCCCTACTGCCTGCCTTCTCAGCCTTCTCTTTTCTTTCCTCCCTGCTTAATGTGTCAAGATCTTTGCACTTTATCACTTATTCATTTTCATCCCATATATTAACTCAAGAAATACTGATGGAAGATCAAGGGCTGGGAATAGCATTAAGGAAACTGACTCAATTCCTATCCTAATGCAGCTTACATTATAATGGCGAGAGAGAGAGAGAGAGAGAGAGAGAGAGAGAGAGAGAGAGAGAGAACCTACTCTGCCTAGTACAATACCATCTATGAAGAGAAGTTAGACAGTATTAAAGCATGGGGCATAGCTGGGATTGGCGTGGTCAGCAGGGATGTGGGAAGCCTCCTGGTTAACATGTGAGCAGACTTGAATGAAGTCAGGGAGCAAACCAGAAATACACAGGAAAAAGAGATTTCTCTGAGGAGGAAAGCACAGTTGTAAAAGCCTGAAGTGGGATCATATTTGGCTTGTTTGTAAAGTAGCACAGAAGGCAGTATGCCAGGGCAGGGGCACGATGACCAGCGGGGATGAGAATCAGAGGCTGCAGCCTGGCAAGTCTTGCAGCTTTGGATTTCCCCAAGTGCAAGAAGAAACAGAGGAGAGACTCTGAGCAGGGCCTTGGCATGGTCTGACTTACAGAGACAAAGGCTGGAGGAAGTGGAAGCAGAGGAACGGGCTGCAGGCAGGCCACCTGTGCCAGGGACACGTGGCAGTGGCTTGGCCTAATGTGGCAGCAGTTGGGTGGAGAGAGGCAGATCAACGTATACTCTGAAGGTAGAAGTCACAGTTTGCTCTGGAGGACAAGGAATGTGGGAAGAAGGACTTGGAGATGACTCCAGAAGCTGTGCTCTCACTGACTACATTTACTAAGAGGAAAACCAAATTGGTGTCTCTGACTTAAGAGGGCTGCATTATGATTCCGGTCTCAGGCCTTTTTCCCAGGACCACCCCCATCCTATCAGCAGTGCTCAGATATTTTTCATGACTTATAACTATCGGAAATCATCTTACTAATGCACTGGACTAACTGTATTCACTTGTTATCTGGATCAATTACAGGCACGCAAGCCCCAAGGGATAAGGACAATGTCCACCCAGATTATCGCTCTATCTTCAAAATCTAATTTGATGCAACAGTCATGGGATAGGACCAATAAATATTTGTTGAATAAGACTTAAAAAGTGTGAGACAAATTAAACAAATTTCCAAGTTTCAATCATATTGTTCTTTTTTAGAACTTAACACACACATACCACACACCCCACCATCTGCAGCCTTGTGTAGTCTATAGTGTTCTTGTGGAAGCCCAGTCAATAATTTCATAAACATGGGCTTTTCCTGTGCTATGGATTCTTAAAGAAAGGTACAGGGAGCTATGAAAACCTCATCTGGGGGATCCCGCTGTGTGAGGGAACCCAGGCAAAGCCTTTCAGAGCTGAGACCCTCACAAGGCGTTCAGGCCAGCACCAGAGACCTCTGAGAAATGTGTGTTCCATGGAGCTTCTTGCAAGGAGAAGCATGTTGAATGCTGACAAAAGCCGAACCAGTCCAGCATTCTCATGCTCTGGGGTTCAGCTGGGCTAAGAACTTGGTTGAAGATCAGAAGATCACCAAAGATAAAACTGTTTTTTTAAAAAAATATTTTTATTGATTTGAGGATTTTTATTGATTTGATCTCATTTAGTAGTTGTTGAGGTTTTAATTTCTTATAGAAATAAAGTTTCATACTCAGTTTGCTATCAAAAGAGAAAAGGGAGCTCCATGTTCTTAAACCTGGTGTATGAGACCCCTTTTTGGCCAATTAATTTGTGACCTTAGTCCTAAAATAAATGAGGCCTGTCATTTGGAAACTGAAAGCCTAGGACTTGACCATTCACCATGGAAAAGTTATCGACTCTTCCCAAGTTTAATGCAGCTACTTCTGTCAAAATCCTACCAGGATTGCTTTTAAATGTCGTATATAGAAAGCCAAAGGAACTAGAATAACTGCAACAGTGTTTTATTTTTTAAGAAGAAAAAGAGAAGGATCAGTCTACTTGATTTCAAGATTTGAGGTTTTAATTTCTTATAGAAATAAAGTTTCATACTCAGTTTGCTACCAAAAGAGAAAAGGGAGCTCCGTGTTCTTAAACCTGGTGTATGAGACCCCTTTTTGGCCAATTAATTTGTGACCTTAGTCCTAAAATAAATGAGGCCTGTCATTTGGAAACTGAAAGCCTAGGACTTGACCATTCACCATGGAAAAGTTATCGACTCTTCCCAAGTTTAATGCAGCTACTTCTGTCAAAATCCTACCAGGATTGCTTTTAAATGTCATATATAGAAAGCCAAAGGAACTAGAATAACCGCAACAGTGTTTTATTTTTTAAGAAGAAAAAGAGAAGGACCAGTCTACTTGATTTCAAGATTTGTGACAGAAATGTAGGAGTCAAGACTGGGTGTCATTCATGAACTGTTACATCTAGCTCAGTGGAACAGAATCCAGAAGTAGACCTACACAAATACTGTTCCACCCATTCTTTTTGCACAGGTACAGAAACAGTTAATGACAAAATGACAACCTTTTCAACAAATACTACTAAAGTAACTGGATTTCTGTTAGTAAAAAATTAGTCTCAATCTCAGGATAGTTTTAAATAAATATTGACTAAAAATAGATCACAGGATTATATGTAAAGTTATAAAAATATTTATAAAAATAGAAAGTTTTCAGGCTATAATTAGACAGAGTTCTGACATTTGACAACAAATGCAAAGTCAACAAACAGCCTCATCACAAGGTTGATCATTTGCTTAGCAAAAGGTCCCAATAAGAGGATGAAACAAGCTACAGAAAACACCTCAAAATACAAGCACATGTTTTTAGTTATACAACAGGCACTTAAATAGTCCAGTTAGAAAATGGGCAAAAACCATGGGATACTTCATCAACAACAGCAGACAGATGGACAGCACATTGGCACCTGCGGAACATCGTCAACCCTGGTGGAAATACAAATCACAACCACGTCTCAGCAGCTAAAATAAAAATAGCAACACTACCACTTTCAGGAATCCAGAGGAACTCTTACTGCTCATGTGATGTCACTGGGAGTATAAAATGTGAAGCCTCCGTGGGAAACAATTTGCAGTTTCTTATAAAAAAAAAAAGTGTGGCCAGGAATTATACACCTGGACGTTTATTTTAGAAAAAATAAAAACTGGGGCTGGAGAGATGGCCTAGCGGTTAAGAGCACCGACTGCTCTTGCAGAGGACCCAGGTTTGATCCCCAGCACCCACATGGAGGCTGAGAACCATCTTTAACTCCAGTTCCAGGGGAACCCGACACCCTCTTCTGACCTCCGAGGCATTGCACGACACAAGTGCATAGGCCTACATGCAGAAAGTACATTCATACACATACAAAATAAATAAAATTTAAAAAATAATAAAAATTTGAAAAAAAAGAAAACTAAAAACCTATATTCATACACAAAAAAACACATATAAACTAGTACACAGTATTTATAGCAACATTTTACATAATTGCTAAATACTTAAAACAACTCAGATGTTCTTAGATGGTGAATGGCTGACAAACTGTGCAACCTCACATTGGAACACTACCCAGCAACAAAAAGGAGTAAACTCTTGATATTCAAAACAATCTGGATAAATCTCCAAAAACATGCTGAAAAAAAAAAAAAAAAAAAAAAAAAAAAAAAAGCCAGACCCAAAGTTTATGTCCTGGATCATGTACCTGTTCTTTTTTTTTATTTTTATTTATTTTTTTATGTGTATGAATGTACTGTCTGCATGTAGGTTTGTGCACCCATGTCGTCAATGCCGCGGAGGTCAGAAGAGGGTGTCGGATTCCCCTGGAACTGGAGTTCTCCTGGAATTGGAGTTACGGATGGTTCTCAGCCACCATGTAGATGCTGGGGATCAAACCCAGGTCCTCTGCAAGAGCAGTCGGCACTCTCAACCACTAGGCCATCTCTCCAGCCCCCTTGTACTTGTTCTTGACTCCAGGGAACCTTGGGTCTGGTCTCCATTCCTATATCATTCTTGAAAAGACAAAAATTATAGAAATGAGAAGGGACTAGCCATTCTCACAGGATAAGGAAAGAGTGGAGCTGGAGGGAAGTGGATATTGATATGAAAGGGTGAGAGATCATGGCAGTGATAGAAATGTTCTAGCCCTTGCCGGCATTAGTGCCACCATCCTGCTTGTGATGTAGTCCTGCACTTCGTGCAAGATACTGACACTATTAAGGGAAACTGGGTGGAGAGCAGCTACTCTGTGTCACTTCACACAACTCCACATTAATCTACAACTGTCTCCAAATTAATAGCTTGATTGAGAACATCACAGTCCTTGTCCATGCAAATTACAGTCTTGCTTTGCATGCCTGCTCTGCCAGTTGCCCCAGCAGGGAAGCCCCTCTGGGCCCCTCTGAGATGCCCAAGCTGCCTTGCTCACTCACTGCATGCTTGCTCCTGCAGTAATAGTCTTCACATTGTTACTGGTCCAGGAGACATGCGTGGCACTTCTGTCTATTAAGTAGGTAGATCCAAACTACTTAATAAGTGTGTGTGCACTACCGAAAAGGAAATTTTTTGACAAAAAGAATGGTACATACAAATTTAAAGTTCACTCATTTTACATTATAATTCAAAGAAATATGCACACACTCCCCATCAGACTCCACAAAGCCTCTCAAACACTGGAATCTGATTGGGTAACTCCCAGTGGGTACTCCCATTCCTCCCTCAAACTTTGACATACTATACAGCACCCCCTATGAATTTGTCATGATATGCCTTGATGCATAGATTGGGAACAACAGATATACTGGTTCATTTTGGTCTCTGCCAAACAAAACTAAGTAAAATTAGACCAAAAGCCACTATTGGGATCTTCCCAACTAAAATGGTCCACCTGATATATCCACTGTGTCCTCAGGGTGATCTCATTGCCAAGCTCTCCATCTGTGAAGGACAAGAGCCATTTCCTGAGCCAGTCGAGGAGCTTGGATGATCAGGAGTAGGATGCTGGGCTTCCAGTTTCTGGCATTTTAGAAATATGAGCAATTTGAAATGATATTCTCAAACTTTAAGCCCATAGCAGATGACTGATGGTAGTGAGCACTATAGAATAATCTGGGGTCTTGTTAGTAAATCCAGCTTGGTCCCCAGCCTTTGAATAATACTTCTTCTATAGATGGCAGGCAACTTGGTGTAGGAAAGCTTGATGCTGAGAGCCTGCATTTCAATCCACCATGTGAACTAGCTGGGCTGCCCTTCCTGAGTCCCAGCTCACAATGGGGCTTTATAGCATCCCCAACACCATCATATCTCATGGAATCAAACCCAGAGCATTAAGCCAGCATGCAGCCAGCATTCCCACATGCAACCCTTTTAGTCACTATCAATTGAGGCTGCTCTGCCTGCAGGTGAAAAGAAATCCACACAATGAAGTCTGCTTAAAATGCTTCTTAGCAAAGATGTATGGGGGGGGGGGAGAAAATTCCAAAAGACTTTGCAGTTTCACTGGGAAACTACGATATAGTTGTTTTATCCCATAAGTCTGGTTCTTGTTCTTTCCACAAGCCAGCAAGTTCATTCTTTGCTCATCCTCCTGTTCATCCCCCCCCCCCTTCTCGGGATATATCACTGGGGTCAACTTTCTTGCCCCTGCTCTGGCTCTAGTCACTATTTTGTCCACTATTTTGATTGGTGCGTGTCATTCTTTTTACTCCCAAGCCAAAAACTGTTTCCAAGTTAAAGCTAGTGTGTCTTCATAGATGTTGTGCAATGTAATGCGTGCTGCTTAGCCAAGGTAGATCTGATTGAGATCTCTTTCCAAGAAAGCAAGGCAATAGGAGAGACCAGAAAACAGCTGCTAATTTCCTTCTGGAAGCCAGGCGGATTATGCACAGTGGTGAAAGCCTTTCTCTGGGTCCCCAACCTAATTGTTTTGATTAACAGGATGCATGGCCATCACAGGTGTAGCATATAATAGCTCTATGAGGTTTTCATAGCCAGGCCAATTAAACTCTGTCATTGAGCCAAGAACTAACGGTGTGTGCTTCTTAATGCCAAAAGCTAAAGCAGGTTCTCCAAAGGGAAATCGCTTTTCCAGGACAATTCACCGTTTGAAAGCACATCTAAGCTTCCTGTTAACTCATTTTCTCCTGGTGCAGAAAGCAAGCAGTTTAGATGGGGAAACCAAAGTTTAGAGATTCAATGACTTAGTTTAGATGACACTAATCACTGTGCCAGAGTGCTCATAGTAAAGTCCTTAAAGAATTTTCTCCTGTCTCTACAGCAATAACTAGCATTATCATTCACCAACTTCCCAACTGCTATTATATTTATTTTCTTCTCTATTAACTGTTCCCTAAGAAGCCTATGAATTGTGTCTCATCTCATTTATGGAGAAAGAGTTCAAAACCTTGGGCTAGTGGTTGAAATCCTGTTTCTTGTTGTATAGTCGAAAAAGCTGTTGATGGTAAAGCTGTGTTGCTAGCTGGAGCAGAGGGTCACAGACTGGCAGTGCTGGAAAGGGAGCTCAGACCTGCTGACTTTTGACCCCATGTGTCATACTACTATGTCTCCTGCTGCCTCAGGGCCCAGGTTCAAACAGCTGAAGGGTTTGGGTCAATAATTTTGTTCCCACTCTACTTAGAATGGACAAGTTTTATTCCAAACTGAATATAAATTTTACCCTTGGTCTTCTAGTTGCTGGCCATGTGATTTTGGTAACAAAGGCCCACAGTGTATCTAAAATTCTCCAGTGGCTGTGAATGGCCACAAAAGTAGAAGAAACATGTCTCAGCAGGCCAGACAGACTCTGGAGTAGACGGCATGCCTAAAGAAACTGGTCTCAATCAGAGCTTCAAACAAATTGTTGTGACAAATGTGTTGCTTGGTGATCAAGAATGAGGAGGAGCTCCTTTTGGCTCCTCTGGGGGTGGGAGTAGGTCAGGGGTGAGTCCCTGAGCATAAACGACTGCCTGGCCTCTTTCCCAGTGCTGAAGAGTGCACGGGGATGGTTCCCTGGTGACACACAGGACCGGAAGGGTGGGCTTTTGCATTGCTCACTAGCAGAAGGCCAGTTTTCCCCACCTATTGTTCATTCTGAAAGCTCCCTTCAGCCTGTGAGTTCTTGCTGGAGGCAGAAAAAGAATGAATTCTCTGTTCCCTACAGTGAACTCAAGCCCAAGGGCCAGCTTCCTTTAATGTAAAAGCCAACAAGGATGAATTTCAGTTGATGGCTTCCACTGCTTCTCTAGCCATAGAAATATAAATCTGTGTGCTGCCACTCCATCCTAAAACCTGGCGATGGCTGACATGGCCAAGTTTACATAAGCATCCTTCCTTTTTAAAGTGGAGGGAGTATGGAAATATGAGAACAGTCTATAGTCCTTCCCATTTTATTCAAATTGTAAAAGGTAAGAAGGGGCAGATCCTTATTTATGTAAATATACAAGTATCTGTAAACCAGCGTGTGTATTTCTATATAGTTAGGGGTTGCTTTTTGGCAACTTTATGAGGTGATTTCCAGGCATGTTATGAATAACCCTACACCCAGCTTAATGTAATGCAGTTGAATTGATCTCTGCCTGCTAAGCTGTGATTCATTCTCAGTGGGGAAGAATCAATAAGGTCAGTTGGATCCACTTTTGCACGCCATTGGTCCTGGTTTTAATCTTGGTAATCCTGCCTATAACCACTCACTATGGAGATAGATTGATTGGCAGCAATATTTGCTTAATGATTTTGTGACCATCATATTCAGGCACATGGTAACTTATGACTTGTGTGGGTTCTTTTTCCCCTTGGTTTTGTAGTTTAGTACTTGTTTAGTTCCTTGTACTGCACAGAGCCTACTGGGAAGGAGGCTGGGGAAATATTGGCAGGAAGAACTTTTAAATAGGATCCAAAAGTGAAATATTGGTTTTAAAAAAGTTAAGCATGATAGAACTTCAGTGCTTCCGAAATTTGAGTTGCATTAGGTTTGTGGGGAGGATACGGAGAAGCATTAGTCGGAGTTGCTAAGGTAACATTGATATCAATTGCTTCCTACTGCATGTACAAAGGGTCACCTCACCTTTCCCTTCTACTGAAAAGGTTATCTTGTACGTCTCACACTTGGAAGGGGTCCAAAATACGATGCCTTCCTTTAGCCTCACAAGATAATCACATACACAGAGGGAGGGTGTGAATACAACATCAGTACTCACATCCTTTCAGCTCACTGAATTACTACTGTTTGTGAAGAATAGACAAAGGGTTCTTCCCCTACCCACCTGCCATTCATTTCCCACCAATGACTGGTTCACACTGTCTTTAACCCAAAAGACCATTGTTAAAGGAGATCAAACAGAATGAGCAAATGCTCAGCACTGAACCTTGTTCTTGTTGCTGTACTGATTTACTAGGGCTGCCATGAGAAGCTTTGGGTGTCTTAACCAATGTATTATCTCACAGTCCTGGAAAAGTGCAGAATCAAGGTACTGGAAGGGTTAGCTCTGTCTCAAGACTAAGAGATATGTCCATGTCTGGCTCCCAGCCTCTGGCGACTGGCCAAAGTCTCAGTGGTCCTTAAGTGGGAATGCACCACTTCCTCAAAGCCTTGGGTTTCACATACTGTTCTTCTTGTGCACACATGCATCTCTTTCTCACAACCTCTCCTTTTCATAAGGACCCGAGTTACATTGGATTAGAACCCACCCTAATGACCTCATCTTTTTTTTTTTTTTTTTTTTTTTGTCTTTTTGAGACAGGGTCTCCCTATAGCCCCAGCTGCCCTGGAACTCACTCTGTAGACCAGGCTGGCCTTGAACTCACAGAGATCCGCCTGCCTCTGCCTCCCAAGTGCTAGGATTAAGGGCGTGCACCACCACGCCCGGTATGACCTCATCTTAAATAACTACTTCTATAGTGACCCAGTTTCTATATTAGTCCCATTCTAAGGTACTGGGGATTAGAACTTCTACAGATCAACTTTGGGAGGACACATTCAACCCATAGTAATAACTATCATTTACTGTTATATTGTCACCATTATTTACTTCACTACAAATCATTTCTCTATCCTGCACATTAATAAATTGCATAGAAAGGAATGCCATATGAGACTGTCATTGCATGGTATGATTATCTTCATGTAACTGGCCGAAACTTACCATACATGTCTGCAATGCAAGGCATTAAGGGGCCAAGAAAGGACAACTCCCCAGCCTGATCTAGCAAGGCAAGAGAGCTAGTCACTAGTTACACCCAAAGTCATTGAGAGTTTTGGCAGTCTCTCCAATCTTTAAGATTCCGGTATCCTCCCATGCAGTGAGCAGGCAGGCAGCAGCCTGTCCAGCCTCACCAGACGGCGTGGAGTCCCTGGAGCCGCTGGCGTCTTGCACATTTAAAATTTATTAAAAAGCCCATGAAAAAGGAAATACCCTTTGGAGCAATAAAGTCTCAGCCCCAACAGTTTCTTCCAGTGTCACAGCAAAGTCCCTTAGGTTGTTGTTGAGATGGTTAGCCAGTAATTCTTCAGAACAGTTTTCTTCTGACACGTACACATTTTCCTTTGTAAGAATGTGAAGGTTTGATTCCTCCAGTGCCCATTACATAGACAGATTGGCCCCAGAGATAATTACAAGAAGATAGTCTAATGGGCTCGATTAAGAAAATCCTATTACCTCCATGAAAAATCACCAGTGAGGTGTATATCCAAGTAAGCGCGCACACGCACGCGCACACACACACACACACACACACACACACACACACTCAGAGCAATTTCTTATTTTGTATACCATTTCTTATACAGTCTACCATTTATATTTAGAAACTAGGCTGATATCAATTTGCTAAAGTACAATTGTTGACCCAGAATACTTTTTACTCTGCTATTTGAAAAATTATTTAGGATTCCATATAAGAATGCATAAAATATGACATGATAAAATACATTAAAAGTCAGGTGACCTAGCTAAAATCACGGACTTCCAGTATTGGAGCCCAACTTCCCATCCCAGGCAGGAGTGTAAACTCTAACAAACCCACAAGAGGGTGACCCAACCTGACCTTGTTATGACATGATCCTGAGAGCTATGAATGCTGCTCACTGCCAGTTGAGAGAAGTGGAGCCCCCAAGTAGGAAATTCTGACCAGTCCCGGAGGAAGAGAAGGTGGGGTTTCTGTAGGCATGCACTACCAGCAGCTCGCAATTCACATTTCCCCTTTCCTCCACAGCCCTCCAACCTCAGATTATAAGCACCTTTGTAAATGTATAAAAAATATGTTCTGGGGGCTGGAAAGATGGCTCATTGGTTAAGAACACTGACTGCTCTTGCAAAGAACCAAAGGTTCAGTTCCCAGAACCCATATGGTGGATATTAACCATTTATAGCTCCAGTTTCAGAAGACCCACTGCCCTCTTCTTGTCTCCATGGGTACTGAATGCAGATGGTGCACTTACACACACACACAACAAGACATTCATACACATATAAGTATGTCCAAACTTTTTTTAATGTTCTGGAAGATGAAAATTCAGTTTCATTAAGCTCTAATCCTGTATTAAGCTCACCTCTGGCTGATATATATGTGTGTGTGTGTATATATATATATATATTTTTTTTTTTTTTTTTTTTTTTTTTGTCCTTTTTTGAGACAGAGTCTCCCTGTAGCCCCAGCTGTCCTGGAACTCACTCTGTAGACCAGGCTGGCCTTGAACTCACAAAGATCCGCCTGCCTCTGCCTCCCAAGTGCTAGGATTAAAGGCATGCACCACCACGCCCGGCTGGCTGTTATGTTCTTAATGTCTAAATCACATACACTTGTGGAGAAGAAAGTGTGCATGTTGGAGCCTTTCTAGTGGAAAGCGCTTTGTCCTTGCAACTAGGTAGCTTCAAAATGTCTATGGTAAGCATAGAATTTTCTGGGGGAGCTTTTAAAAAGCAGACTCTTAAGTTCAGTTCCTAAAGAGTCTGACTCAAATCTGGAATAGGACCCAGGCACAGGCATTTTTAATGTCTTCCTCTGGTGATACATAGTCTATGAAACTGTTAACTCCTTTTTTATTACTTTTAGGACACCAATTCTTAAAATATTTCTATTGGTTCTTTGAGAATTTTATACAACGTATCCTCTATTATTATTCTTAAGACTTATCCAGCCTAATTTGAAGAACACTAATTTTTTACATTTTCCTTCTATTGTTTCTTCAAAAGCCAGTATTTTCTCCTAAGTGTCTTTGTTCTGGTTTGGATGTGAAATGACTCTCACAGGCTCAGTCCCTGGGTGGCAGTGGTATCAAGGGAACTGTGGAAGCTTGGGCAGTAGGGTCTAGCTGGAGGAAGTGGGTCACTGGGAGGAGGACTAAAGATTTATAGCTTGGCCCCAATTCCAGTCTCTTTCTGCTTCTTGACAGCTGACAAAACGTGATGACTCCCACTCCCTCCCTCCACCACAGAGCCACCTGTTACCATGCCTTCCCCATTATGACTAGGATGGACTTTATCCCCCAAGCCATGAGGCAGAACAAATCCTTCTTTAAGTTATTCTGTCACAGTGATGATAAAATTACTGTCACTATAAAGCAAAATGTATGTATTGTGAAAAAAAATCAAACATGCATAAAAACTATCAACTTTTTAGAATTAATACAGAATTACCACAAATACTTGAATGTCTATCGAAGATTTTCTCTCTGTGTACATCTGAATTCTCATTTACCAATATTACTTTAACTGACTTGGCAAACTCAAATTCATGGAAAATAAAGGGAGGGGAATGACTTCTACAAGAGTTTTAAGAGCTTTTACTTTATTCCTTCCTTTTTTCCCAGTGCCTCATGTATCCCAGGCTTGCCTCAAACTCGCTATGCAGCCAAGAATGACCTCAAACCTTCAATCTCCCTACCTCCACTTTCCAAGTGCTAAGATTACATGCATACACCACCACACCCAGTTAACACAGCGCTGGGGACTGAACCCAGGGCTTGTGTATGCTTGACAAGCACTCTACCAACTGAGGTACATTCCTAGGACCCTATAAGAGCTGTGTGTGTGTGTGTGTGTGTGTGTGTGTGTGTGTGTGTGTGTGTGTGTGGTGTGCACATGTAAGCAATTGCATATGAACCTGCATGGGCATGTGCAGGCTAGAGGTTCACACTGGGTATTGTACTCTATCACTTTCCCCCTTGTTTTTGAATTTGCTCTTTCAGCTAAACTGGCTAGGCCACAAGCCCCAGGGATTCTCTAGCTCTATCTCCTCAGTGCTGGAAGTGCAGATACATCCACCCACCTGACTTTTGCATTGGTTCTGAGGGTTCTAACTCAGGTCCCCATGCTTTCACAGCAAGCACTTTACCCACTGAGCCCTCTCCCCAGCCCCAAGAGCATTATTTCAAGAGATGATGTCTTCCCGGTCTTGAAGTCCTGTCCTTGGCTGTTAAGGGCTCTTCACTTTGAATGGTCTCTGCCCATGGTGATTAACCTTCATACTTTCACTCTGAAGCATCTTACACCTGCTTAGAACATTCTTGTTTAACTATGGGTCGCTGTCAATCATCTCAAAAATTCTTTTCTCTTATAAATATCTTTGGGTTACTTATATGCTGCTGTGACAAATACCTGAGATGAACAGTTGAAAAGGGGAAGCTTACTGTAGCTCATAGTTTCAAAGACTTCAGTGCATGATCAGTTGGTTCCATATTCTGTACCTGTTGTGTGGCAGAGCCTCATTTCAGAAGGGCCTGGTAAAGCAGAGCCGCTTCCAGATGCAGAAAGGAAGAAGGAGGGGCATGGGGACAAGGCACACTTCCAAGACGTGCCTCCAGTGGCCTGCCTCCCCCAGCTAGGTCCAGCCTTCTAACTTGTCTACTATATCCCAATGTAGCACATCCAGCTAGGGAATAAACCTTCAATACAAGCACAAAACCTGTGGGGATCAATTTGTATTCCAACCACAAGTCACCTTGCCACTGTACAACTCTCCCCATCTCTCTCCCTGTGTGCCTCTCTCTTATCCCATGTCTATATCGCCTTTCATGTGGAAATTTTAGATCACATCTATCTCTGCCCATTCATTTTCTTATTTTAGATGTGAAATGTTATTTATCTAATTATTTGCCTTTCAGAAGCCTTCTCTCCCTAGAAAGGGCTCCAAAACTACATCTCCCAAGAATCCCCTTTTATTCAGTGCTTCCTAATCTTGGAGATGTTGGATCTTTTAGAGAGTAGGATGAAATTGATTATCCATGACTATTTAGACAATGTGAATATTTATACTCAAATTTTTGCATGTAATTGCTAAAGTCCAAGAAGTCCAGATGAAGCACCCTCTTTTCCTTCCTTTAGGTAATACAATTTCAAGTAGGCTCAGACCTCTCAAATATACCAACAATTCCCATCAACATAGCCTCTAAAACTAAGTGTTCAGCATCAATTTTGCAGCAGATATTATACAGGTACATTGGACATATAAAGAAAAATAAGGTATTGAGGAGCCCAGTACAGATAGAGAAACAGTAGTCATAGAATGTGGGGCATGCCCAAGTAAAACACACAGACTACAATGAAATGTTCTTAAAGCACAATTCTGATTTCTTCCTACCATATATAGGGGCTCTCATCAAGAGCCCAAGCTCCTTCCCCAGTGTCATCCAGACATGTTTTCTTACTTTGCAGCCATGGAGCCTCATGCTCCCCTCACATGAACATCTCTACAGGGCTCAGTGTGCTGTGCTGTGTGTCTTGGGTGTTGTCCTTCTTCTATCCTTTGCCTTTGCCCAGACTGACTTTCATTTGACTTCTGATGTAAGACAAGATGCTCCCTCTAGGGAGAGTACCCTGGTTTCTCTAGTTTCTGTTTTGATATACTGCCTACATATTACATAGCATTTTGTCCTTATCCATATCTTAGTTCCCCTCACATTGAATTTTTATACTGCACAATCATTACTGTGCATAATTTACATATATTGTATGCACTGTACAATTGTATTGCTTCTTCGTATGCCTGAATCCTAACTATATCCTTAAAAGCAGGGACTGTCATATTCATAGTTCTAGTCATACTAGAAATGACTAATAGTTAATAAATACTTGAATTAGGGGCTGGAGAGGTGGCTCAGCAGTTAAGAGCACTGGCTGCTCCTGCAGGGGACCTTGGTTCAATTCCTAACAGCAAGATGGGAACTAACAAATGTCTGTAACTCCAATTCCAAGAGATCTGATGCCCTCTTCTGACCTCTTTGGGCATTGCATGATACAGAAGCACTTACACACATACAGATAATATACTCATATACCTAAAAAAAAATAATAAAACGTTTTTAAATAAATTGAATTAATTGAATTACTAACTAATCATTTTATTAGAAAGCTGTCAAAATAATCAGTCTAAGATTTTCTAGTATGAGCTAGAATCAAGAGCTTACTCACCACCTGTTTCCCTAAGAAATGTAGACTATAATTAGAGCCTTCCCAGTATCTGTTCAGGCCACCCTTGGCCTGTAAGGAACCTAACTCATAGTTACTTGGCTTACAAGCAGAAACAAAACTAAGACCAAATGACTGAAAGGTGTTTAGTTGTCATTTGTTTAGCAATATGCAAAATATCTTGGGGGTATTCCTCTTTCAAGAATGCATTGTTGGGCCTGGAAGATGGCCCAGCAGGTAAAGGTGCTTTTAGCACAAGACTAGTGACCTAAGTTTGATATTAAACACCCCATGTCAAGTCTTCCAAGTGACAGTGAAGATGAGGCCCTTGTGTTGATGATCTTTATTCCTCCAAAGCTGAGCACAATTCCAGGTATTAGTAGTTATTGAGAAACTCTTTGTGAAACCACACAAAAAGAAGTCATAGATGGCAGTAAATATGACATCCAGACAAGAGGCCCCATCTGTAATTCACTTGATAAGACAAAGGGCCTGTCTGCCTAGTAAGAACTGTGAATTCTCTGTCCTTTGCCTTAGGGGCTATAGCAGCTCTCCAAGAAACAACATGAAAGGAAAGAATTAAAGGGGCATGGGTGAAAGAGTATAAGCCTTTATGTTAGATACACCTATTTCACCTCCTAGCTCCTCTGCAGACTTGCTAAGTAACCTTCTGCACAGTCCAAATATGTGAGGAACTCTGTGAATCTTTAAAGGGGTGAAGCAAATCTTCCCTACAATTTTGGGGCCCCCAGTCACTGTCTTCAGTTTCTTCATCTGTGATGTGAGATCAGCCAAGCCCCTGGGAAGATAAAGTGATGAAAATGCCCAGTACAAGCCTTGGCATGAGGTAGACACTCAGTAAATGCTACTAAAAGGCACAGCTCATAAAATCTAGTCAGGACAAGTCAATAAACACAAACTGCAATGAAAGCTCACATTCAGTGATGTACATATAAAATGCATGCCGGAAGTGCGAAACAGTATGAAAGCAGCAAAGCTCAATAATACTTTGTGTTCTTCTATTTCTTCTCCTCCTCCTCCCCCTCCTTCTCCTCCTCCCCCTCCTCCTCCTCCTTCTTCCTCTTCTCCTCCTCCTCCTCCTCCCTCCTCCTTTTTCTTCTTCTTCTCCTTCTTCTTCTTCTTCTTCTTCTTCTTCTTCTTCTTCTTCTTTTTCTTCTTGAGACAGGGTCTCCCTGTAGCTCCTGCTGTCCTGGAACTCACTATGTAGACCGGGCTGGCCTTGAACTCACAGAGATCCACCTGCCTGCTTTATATATGTTACATGGTATAATGACATTTCCAGCAAATTTGATTAAATAAAATATTGCTTACCTGTTCCTTTTATGTATTACTATTAGAACATTTAAAATTATAAATGTGACTCACACTCCTTCTGTTCGACAGTGCTGAGATAGAGAATACTAGGGAGTTATAGTTCTAAAAATAACTTGTTTGAAGTGCTCAAAGTGACCTGAGCATGTATCTCTTGGTAATGACAGCGAGAATGAAAATGTGAAGCTGAAATCCTGGTTTTGTCACCTCACAGTGGTGTTAATATAAGCACCAAATAACACCAGAGTTAGAACATTCTATTTTCTCTAGATCATCATACACAAGTTTTGAAATGCTCATATATATATATATATATATGGCAGATGGTAATATCAGAGGTCTCTGGGAAGCAGAGGCAGAAATGTCCATACTTCTTATGGTAGCTACTGTGAATGACTTCCTCCTTTGAAGGCACTAGAGAGCTGAGGGCTGAGGACAGGGTAGGGGAGGTTGTACATGGATATAAGGGTTATTCCTTCCTCTATGTGTAGGATAATTCACTTTTTCTTACTGAGCTTTGCTTTGTTTGTAAAATGATGGGGGTAATAGTAACTGCATGGTAAAATTGCTGAGGATTGAAGGAGCAAATGCACGTAAACCACGGGGCCTGGTATGAATGTTCCATTGTTCATGACTATCACCATCACAGTCTGTTCTATGTAATGATGTCTCCTTAGATCCAGGACAATGCCTGGCATGTATTCCTTCAATAAATATTTGGTGACTGAATGAAATCATTCATCATTCGTCAAGCAATGGCTGATTATGAACATTCCAGTGTTATCAGGTAGGGTACTGCTTCTGTCTTCAAGGCCAAGTCTCTGAGTAAGGGCATTCATCCAGAAAAAATAGTCCCAACTGCTGAGAATGTGCCATCAGATGACTATGGTGCTTCTGTTGTGACAATATCCTTCAACATTGATTCCACCCTCAGGCCACTGACAGTGTGCATGGTTTTGCAGTCCCTAATTCTTTTCAACTTTCCATTATACTCAATTGTGATGTGTATTTTCTTTCTGTCCAATTTAGTAATATAGAGCCTACTCTGATTTAGAATCTCTTTTGTAGCTAATCAAACCTTACTATATCCTGTTAGTTCTTCCTATTTTCTCTAAGCCTCCTAGAATCATCTGGGATTATTGTATAATAAAACCAAGCTCATTTCTGGTCAGTACATAGCATCCCTCTGCACTCTGCCAATCCCCTCTGGCTTCTTCACCTTGAAAAGGGTGGGAAAAAACATTAAAAGGGTTGTGCGAGGACATTTGATGGGATAGGACTGTTTGCTAAGAATTATTATCCCACACTTATCAGTATTAAACTGGATTTGACAACTCCTAGCCTAGGATTTAAATGATCTAAATCCTTCTTCATTTGGCAGCCTGGTTTTACTCATTATTTATTGTGCTACCCAATTTATTTTCATCAGTGCGCTTGGAGGCTTGGCCCTTGGTGTCTCCAAAGCCAAATGATTTATACAAATAATAAAAAGATGGGGGTTTCTGGCAATGGAATTCAAGGTACTTCTCCCACTCCCTATCCTCTGGTGTGGCTCAGTTCATCTCCTATGCATTAACCCTCAGACCTCTGCACCTCTTCCTGTGGAAATGCACCTTCATCTTCTTTGGGCCTGGGAGGAAATGGGTAGGGTGGTAAGTCTGGTGCCTGACTTCCAGGCGTTGCTCTCAGCTCTTTGCACAGGAGGCCCTACGCAGGCCCTTCCTGCATCAGGAATTCTGATTCTGGCCGTCACACCAGCCCTGTGAGTAGGCATTGGTTTCTGCCCTGAGTAGGCATTGGTTTTTATCCTATCCAAGAGCTGACGAACCTGAGACATGTTGCAGCCTACTCATGAGGAGAGGCAGAGTGGGAGAAGAAGCCCTGAGGGGAGAGACTGGTTGTGGCCATGTAAAAGGAAGCATTGGTACCAAAAGTATTAAGTGGAAGTTCAGAACTTCAGCTCTGCAATCAAACAAACTTGGCAGTGAATTCCAGTTGTGTAGACTATTAGCATTATGATGATGTAGCCACTCTGTGCCTCAGTTCCATCGGCTGCAAAGTAGAAATAGTAAAGTACATCACTAAGTATAAAGACTGACACTATTAGGATACTCAACACAATTTCTCTACCTGATAAACAACTGAGTAACAATGCTGCCTAACTTATTTAATTCACACAACAACCCTACAAAATAATATATGTAAAGCAGTTAAAAACAGTGCCTGGAGGGGATGGAAAAATGGCTCAGTGGTTAAGAGCACTGCCTGCTCTTGCAGAGGACCTGGGTCAATTCCTAACACCCACATGGTGGCTAACAACCTCCATTTCCAGGGGATCTGACACCTTCTTCTGACCTCCACAGGCATTGCTTGACATGGGTGCACTTATGCACATTCAAGCAATACACTATACACATAAAACAGAAATAATAAATAAAATATTTTTAAAACAGTGCCTAGATGAGCTAAGGGTACCCCCTGAGTAGTAGAGTACCTACCCAGCATGGATGAGGCCCCGGGTTCTGTCCCCAGTACTGCAAGGAAGGAATAACACAATGCCCAGTCATGCTCAGGAAGTGTTAGCTATTTTAGAGGTGCTAGTGTAACCTCCCTACCACCTCTTCCACCATCACCACTTTGCCCTCTATTATTAGTGTCATAATTCAATCTAAACGTCAGTACAGAAAGCCAACCACTGAGTTGTAAAGGCCTTGAAAGAGAAGGCCTTTGACAGACAGAATTCACCCAGAGTAGTAACATGTTCTCCTGAGTAAATGATAATATTTCCCTCTTTCTCTTCGCTTCTCTTTCTCTCTTTCTCTCTCTCTCTCTCTCTCTCTCTCTCTCTCTCTCTCTCTCTCTCTCTCTCTCTCTCTCTCTGTCTCTGTCTGCCTTCCTTGCCTCAAATCTACCCAAGTAACACACACCAGTTAACTTCATATCTTGCAAAGTATTTTTGTTGACATTGGTCTTAAATAACCTTCAGCAAACCCATAAATGCTACTGTTTTTTACTGTTCAGCCCTATATTTTCAAAATTCTGTAAATGGCCTCCCATGTTCCCACAAACATGCACTGACATTACTGCTTGGTTGTTGAAGTTTGGATGTCAATTGATAGATGGTAAGGACAGGATGTCTGCTGATTGTATTTGTACAAGAACTGATGCTAAGAGCTCCAAGCGATCCAGAAGTCCACGTTTGGCCCAAAATTTCACTCATATTCCATATCTAAATTCTTGGCTCTAGCCAAGAATACTGTTCAATGTGTCGATTCTGAGTGACTGTGTATCAGTAATTTATGAGAAGTGAATGGTGTTGCTTTCAGTGCAACTTTTCGTTGCTGGCGTGGCAATAGTGCAGGATGGGCTTTAGAATCAGCCTATTCAGCTGTGTACTCTCAAGCCAGTTCTTCGGCCTCACTAAGTCTCGAGTTCCCCAGCCACAAACTAGAACTAAAGGGACACACAGTCTCATGATGCTGTTTATAGACTGAACAAAACAATGCATTTAGACTTTGTAGCTCAACCCCTGGTCCCAAATAGTCAAACAATCATTAGCTAGTACGATAGTAAATCTCCTTTGTTTTCACATTCCAAAGTTCTTGCATTTTGGTATATTTTACTGATGTTGTATTTGATGGTGATTATAGTATAATCAGTGATTTTATTGATGATGTTATAGTTTGTGGTGATGCTTATAAAATTTACTTTTGCCGTTTTACAATCCCTTTTATGTTTTGGGAAGGTTGCCCTTTATTCTTGATTTCAAGGCCAGAGCCTCTATAGAAATTCCAGATCAGGCCTCCTTTCTCGTTCTGTCTGTCCTCTCCTTCCACCAACTGTCATTTTGTTTCTCTTGCTCTGTAGGGAAGTGGTAGGTTGTGTGCACTTGGAGCTGAAGGCCGGAGCATCCCACAGAATATTAGCATTTGGCTATGCCTTTGCACTTGCATTAAGGAGGGCCTTGCAACACTTTCATGAGTGCATGTATATTAAAAAGCCTTTTTTCTCTTGTGGTCAAAAGGGCATTATGAAATTCTTGATTCACATATTCACCATGTGCTGAGTGGCTAACCTTTGACCTCTTGCCATCACTGATAAGCAGAATAAATGAATGATGGTTTCAGCTGCCCCTTTCTCTCTCAGGGTAACGAATGAGTCAGCATCAGGGACTTTGCCAGGAAGCCTGAGTCATAAATATTCCTGTCGTCCATCAAGTATTTACACAAAAGGTTGTTTGCAAACACAAATGGGGAGAGAGTCCTTGGCCTGCACCTTGATCATCAAGTCATTGGGAAATATTTATAGTTCTGCATTTGGTATAAAAAAAAAGAAAATCCAAAACCAACTGTTATACAGATAGAAAAATTAGTTTGACCCCCATCAGATGATAAACCTCTGCTATGGAAATCTAAAACATGTCAGTGAACATACCCATCTGCCCCCAAATCCTCGTCATCCCTGTTGTGTTGTTTTTCTTTTTCTTTCTAACGTTAGTAAGGACTTACTACATGCCAGGGATTACGTTAGCTCCTTTGTTTACGTAGCCACTTTCATCCTAATGCATCCATAAAAGGAGGGATATTTTTCTGTACTAGCTTACAAAAGAGAAAATTGGCTCTCCCAAGGTCTGCCAGCCAATACAGGTGGCAGACTATGTTTTGATCCCCAGATCCAACTGACTTGAAACATGCAAGTTATCCTCTGCTGTCTAAGGTGCTAATTACTTAATACTATAGTACACTGTAGTGAAGGGCTCTGATAAAAATCATTTCACATTTTTTTCCTTGCTTTATATATATATATATATATATATATATATATTACAAGATTATCAAATCTAGACCCCTGTCCCCCACCCTATCCCCCCACCCCACCAGAGCTCATGCATTCTGCCAAACATGCTTTTCATCTCTTTCTCAGTCTTTCTCAAAATTCTCCATGTGGAAGTNAATCTAATGCAAGTATGTTGATTAACAAATACTGAAATCCCCTCCTCTCTTTGCTTACTCTACCTCCCCATGTGTGTTTCAATAACACTACATTGGCCTTTTTCCATGTCCCTTTGGCAAATATTTCTCCATTGATTCAACTGTTCTTATAGTTTACTCTTCTTCCTATCTGATTTTCACTTCATAGTTTTGATACTCAAACACCTGTCATATCAGTCAGAGATTGCACTTTAATAAAGACCTATTCTAAGCAAACTCAGAATAACAAAAGTAAAATAATTGAAATAATTATCCTTTTCGAGTTCTTAGTTTTAAAAATATCACATCCAAATGAGCTCTCCAGCTTAGTCATACTTCACCATCTTTCTTTGCTGCCCATGGCTTGATTAAAACACAAGAATGTAATTATCTATTAGTTTGGAGTCTCAACTGATTAATATAGAAAGAACTTGCACAGGTCAGAGGTTATCACAGTGCGTAATTAATTGTCTAACATCATCTTAATCAACATCTCTTCAGTTTGAGCATCCTGCATTTCTTGGACAGGAAGGGGGAGGAGAGACATGCGATTTAATCAACTATGTTGTCAGAAATGGATTTGGGGAGGAAGCAGCCACTGGTTATTCAAGCAGGATCTGAAGTGTTCAGCCTCCAGTGATGGACCTTGCATTACCACGTTTGTAAGATACAAAGTGCATTATTGAACACAAGTCTTCCGAAATGGGGTGTAGACCCAGCGCTCTGCATCAATCTTGCATTGAATCAGAAAGTGGGCGACAGTAATCGCCTTTTGGGAGCTGGACGATACAAAAGCATAAATGTAGCCGCGGCTGTTTGACATATAGCCCTCTCTGAAAGAGACTGCATATCGAGATTTACTTCACAGTTGTTAAGATTATTTTAGGTGCTAGTGACATATAAGCCATATCGTGATAAACATAAAGAACCTTGGGAGCCCCTTTTTTACAACAGGTATGTGCACCTGCCATGTTAATTATAAGTGCAACATAGGTCAGAAACCAACTCGATATAGTTGAAACAGCAGTAGTTACCGATATGATGATGAGCGCTGTATGGGCTGCATATGTAATAACTATTGATTCCTCGTATCTTGTCTGACTCTAAACCTATCTGTACACTCTTTATCACTACTGGGAGCTGAGGATATCAGTCATGCATTTTCTCTTTTTTTCTACCACAGTGATAACTGTTCAGAGGCGGTCCTACATGACTTTGTTGACTGAAACCTAGCAAAACTGAGAGTCCTGCAGTATACTGCCTTTCACCATAGTGTCTTGCTCGTAACCTGCACCTGCTGAGTCTCCTCTGCTTGGGCGCCAAGTTGGAGCCTATACTTTTTGGTATTCATATTCTAGTACTTCGCCATCATATCTCAATAATGTTACTTACTGACTCCTCATGGATATTATCCATAGCAGCTTTATCTAGTCTTTGCATCCAGCATCCAAAGAATTTGAAGATCTTTTCTCTTGAGGGAATAAGGGTATCTTTTCCTTTCCTTTGATCTGTATTTCTAAGCATGTGCTATCTGTGGGTGATATTATCTCAATTAAATTGTTTATAATAATTTTAAAGCTTAGAATCAAGTATACCTTCAGTACATAACTTGGGGTGGCAGCTCTGTGGTCAGTTGACATATGACACTAGTGTATGGGGACGAGAAAGTAATGTGCCAGGTAGCAGTACAGGAATCAGTAAATGATAGTTCTGTATAAGACTATGCAGATCAGTGGCGTAACACAGAGCTCAGTTTGTGCTGGCAAGATGGCTCAGCCCCTAAGATCACATGATGCACTTGTTCTGTCTGAGAATTGACCACCAATTTGGTTTCCAGTCTACATTATTACTAGTTACGGAGACTTTCTCTGCTTATACTATCACAAGGCTCCCAAGTGACTTCGTAGGCTCTATTCTGGAGTCTCGATAGTACTGTCACACTAATGTACCTTTCTCACCACAGGCCGAATAAACATAACTAAAATTAATGAAAATGCCACTATAATAAAATACAATCCAGGACAGTTCATAGAGTAATGGAGCTCTGTGCTTAGCAACACAATCTTCTTTTATTGTAAGGTATGTTCTCAGATTTCTAATCCCCAGCAAGCGGGTTAAAACTGCGCGGGTGAATACAATGAACCTAACTCTGCTGCTGAGGGTCATAATACCCGACTAAGGCCGCCACAGTCAAACTCTGTACCTATATATCACCATCCACCACCCACCACGGGATACAAATGTATCACATAATTAAAAATAAAGGTCCAAGTCTTAAAACAAAAAGAACAGTAAATGGTTTTCTGGAATAAAACATGAGTGATGAGGAGTATCTTAGAGAAACAGACTGGAATAATCTTACATTAGGATGCTTTACTTATTACCCGTAAGCAGAAAGCTCTGAGATCGCTGCCTCGAGTTTATAATGGAATCAATTCATAACCTAAAATCTAGCTACTGAGTGATATAATTAAGATATTAAAACAATTACCCAAGCCCTTCTTCATACAGCAAAGGTCCTGCATTGGCACATCCCTTTGCCCCACAATGCTTTCATATACAGCGGCACCCAGAAGCTCCTCTACTGGGTGAGACCTCAGCTACCAGCAGGGAGTGTTTATGATGGTTATTTGTTTTTTAGATAAATTGGGAGGTGTTATAACAGAGATTTCACGACGCTCACAGATAAGTAGTATGATGGGTGGTTGGCGGGCCCAAGAGGAGTATAAATGGTGGTGTATACTATGCTGTCCTTAAGATCAGTACTCTACTGGCAGATTATTCGGGGCCGAGGCCCATCGAGGAGTTAGTAAATGTCGCAAATAAGTTCCTACAAGAAAATAAAAATAACAATACTCAGAAAGTTGTGAGCTCTTTATGTTCACTAGGTCTTTTTTGTGCCTTATGTATTTTAAGTTAAGATTTTGCTCTTAACTATACTTATTTCTGGCATGAAAGTAATACATCAAGAATAACTATCCAGAAAACACGCCGAGCATGAGTCCTAGAGACAATGGCTCAGAGGTTACAGAGCAGTTGCTGCTTCTTGCAGAAGACCTGAGCTCTGTGAACATGTGTTGTCCAGCTCACAATCCCCTGTAACTCTGTCTAACACAGGAGCATAGTTATCATGTAGAAGTTTTGTGAATGAGAAGTAGTTAGGGTTAAAACTAATAGTAGATAATGTGTGAAATGCTATAACTTTAAAGAAAAATTAGCAAATGTTAAACTTAGTTCAGCAAGAGACCTGCTTACACTCAGGGATGCTTGAAGGAAGATAGACACCTTGCAGCTAGGCCCCCGCACACTCGTGAGCGGGCTCAGCAGAGCCCAAGACTGACCTACTCACACAAACTGATTGGTAACCAATAAAGAGGTAGGAACACCCAAGGACCGATGAATATACCATTCCTGGTCCCCTCCGCCTTGATCTAAAGCCATGACCCAGGAGGAACAGAATAAGCCCACCTGCCAATGCAAAGGAGGACCCTGGACCCAAGCAGGAGATTAGCAACCCTGAGACTCCAGGCTGCAAATCCGGCACATCTCCCATCTGAGGCCTATTTAAACCAGGAAGTGCAAATGGTTAGCACTCATCCCCCACTCCAGGCAACCTCCACTGTGTGAGACACACGCAGCTAAGAACAACCAGGCCATGCTGCTTCATTGACATCTCATTTGCCTGAAGGACATCCTGACTCTGTTGGGCCCTGACACTGGGCCCAGACCAGCTCCATTGGAAGCTGCTCCAGTACCGGACCTTGAGATCCCCTGGAGCCAATCATCCAGCTTCTTGGATCTCCCTGGTGAGGACCACAGCTATCTCTTCCAAGGGGCTAAGAGATGCCTTAGGTGAGAGGCCTTGGGTGAGTAGGCCAGTCTAGGATAGGATTAGGATTTTTTAGAACTATACAGAAGTATGCGATTTTGAGTGCTTCAGGCTTGCTATAATTCTACACGCGCCGATGAGAACTTACTTACTGCATGCATATATGATTCTGATTATGCAAAGCTCTTTATATTACAAGGATGGATTGAACTTTTAATATTTTTCATACCATTAACCACGAACCTTCTTGTTGAAATAAATGAACTGGGTTCATGGAGATATTGAGTTATATATGAACATTAAATACATATCCTGGAAACTGGAATAATTGACCAATGAAAATGCACAGGTTACAGGTACAACGAGACAAACCTGTGGCAGTATATGGTATTTTATGGGAACACTATTTCTTTGAAAAAAAGCCGAGAGTCCATATAGAGGGAAGTTTTTTTATAGATGGCCATCGGCTGCTTGTTGTTTAGCGCTACTCATGTGAAAAACATCCACGAAAGCAGCCATCATAGTGGAATGATTGTGATCCTAATACACTACCATTTCAGTTCCAAAAGCACTTGGAGGGAGGCAGCAAATCTAGATGAACCCTAATCGCATACAGACAGGAAGAATACATAAAAAAATTCAGAGCAGACAATCAAAGGAAATCAGAAACAAAGAAACATACATCAATGAAAAAATCAATGGTATCCTGCATAAGTTGGTTCCTTAAGTGGAAAAAGAATAGAACAGATATGATCTGGAGTCGTCTGTAAGGATTCTTCTATCGCCTCTAGACCCAGGTTAAAACACAATAAAGAAAGAAGGAACAGAATCTCCAAATCGATTACGCTGACGTGTTGATGAAGGGAAAAGGGTGAAGATATTACTACAACAGACAAGGAAAAGAATACCAGAATCCATATGGGGATCCGACTTCAAGAAACAGCTATACCGCACAACAGTCTGGTAGATTGGGTTTTGTCGGACCGAAGGATGCTCATGACTCATGGATTATCACTTTAGTTAGTAATAACATGAAAAAACAACACTGAAAAAGATAGCAGGACAGTTATGGCAGAATCTGATCTGGGGAATGGGGTGGGGGTGGGGGGAAATGAAGGGAAGGAAAATATGCTGATCTGAATCTCGGAAATGATGTAGGGGCATATGGTGGCTTGTTGTCATGACTAGGACAAAACCTATGTCAGGTGGAAAACTGTGACATAGATGCAGAGTAGGGACATATGGGTAGCTATTCAAGAGAGAGTGATCCACGATGCAGGTAGTGAATCAGCGACGGGGACTGGTACTAGAGACCGCTAAGATACATACAGATAAAAAAAAGCAACGAATAAGATCATGCTGATGGCTGGCACCAATGGAAACTAATAAGCACTCTGAACACTAGAGGCTAGTTCTTGCACACGATAGATTTATCGAGTATATGGCTGTGAGTACCAAAGTACGGCGAGTCGCCCTATATGGTGGAACAGAAGAACCGCTTGGAATAATTTCTGTTGAATAGGCGTAGATCTCTAGGCGAGTCACTTTTTGCGTTTAGTAAACTAGTTATTCTCTTATTATGTTTTCATTTGGGTCATTTTGTAATGTAACTGTGAGAGAAGTAAGTTAACGGGCATCTAAGTACGTGTGCGTACTGTCCGTATTCTGTTACGATCGGATGTTACTTTTAATAGGGACGCAATCGGTTCATATAACCGAGCGATTTATAAGGAAAGAACCACTTCCGGGCGACAAGCTATAAGTGGATAATCCATGAGTATAAAGCATCCTTCGAGCAAAACCAATCTACAGACCTGGCGTTGTGCGAGTAAGTTTTTGAAGTATTTCCCATATGATTTTCTCGGGATCTTCTCTTCCTGTCTGTTGTGAATATTTCCCCTTTCAGTCACGTAAAAATTGGATTTAATGATTTTGGAGTTGTGTCCTTCTTTCTTTTGGTTAACTGGCCTAGAGGTCCGTCTATCTTGTTTATTCTTTCAAAAGACCAACTTTTGGATAACATTGATTTTTTTTTTGTATTGTTGTTCTTGTTTTCTATCTATCTTTTTTCTGCCTGGAGTTCTTGTTATATTTCTTTCCTGTTTCTGTTGCATTTAGGGTTATTTTTTTTTTTTATTACAAACTTTATTTTTGCTGTTAAGTTTTAGATCATTCACTTGTGTGCTCTTTCTGTGTTTTCTCAATGATAGGCCGAACACAGGGCTGATAAGACTTCCCTCTTAGGACTGCTTAAAGTATCCCATCAGGATTTTGTTGTGTTGTGGTTGTTATTGAGTGTGACATTGTCCATTCCCAGTGTCCAGGAATGCTTTTATTTCTTATCTCTTCCTTAACCAATTCATTATCCAGGAGAGTGTTATTTAGTCCCCATGAGTTTTTTTGTTACGTGTAGGTATGTGGACTGTATAACTGGCGTCATGATGGTTGAGCTTTATTGCACTGTGGTGTGATAGAATGCATGAAATTATTTTTTTTTTTTTTTTTTTTTTTTTTTTTTTTTTTTTTTTTTTTTTTTTTTCTGTTTCCCAGTATGTGGTTTGTTTTGGAGAATGTTCTGTGTGGTGCCTGAGTAGAAAGTGTATTCTCCAGTATTAGGGTGGAATATGTGGCGTGAAGGTCTATGAGGTCCATTTGGTGTATCATGATCGTCAGTTCAGAATGTCTCTCTGTTTATTGTGGGAGTGACCCATCTCGTATATCTCTGGTTTTGCTGGTTACTTCCAAAGGGCCGTGTCTTATTGCTCGTTGGAGATCGGAAAAATAGAGATCGAAGTACCACTACCATGCCGCTGTACTTGGGTTGGTGTGTGATTTGTGGTCCTGTAGAATTGTCCTTATAAAGTTGTGTGCACCAGAGTTTGGTGAAAATATGTCCATATTGTTTGAAATCTTCTTGTGATTTTTCCCCTTTGATAAATGTAATGGCCCTTACTTTTTCTCTTCTGATTTCTTTTACTTATGAAGCATTTAAAAGTTTTTACTGATATTAAAATAGCAAATACTGTTTTCTTCCTTAATGGTACCATTTGCACTTGGAATATTCTGTTCCATCCTTTCAAACTTTTTAGGCTGAGTGCCCCTATGTCCTGAAGGTAAGATGTAATGTTTTTATAAGACAGCATAATTGAGGAGGCTCTGTATTCCAAATCAATCTGCACAGTCTATGACCTTTTGACTTGGGGATTAAGTCCATTAATATGTAATGGTCATGACTGAATAGGTCATGTGTTGCTTCACTTTTGGACCTTATACATAACCACATTGTGGTTTTGGTTTAGGTTTCCTAACTTCTGCAGTTATGGCTTTTCCTAGGATTTCTCTTTCTAGGTGCCAGAGGATGGCTGCACTCCTTTCTTCTGTACTTTGATGCTTCAAGTATTCTCTGCAGGGTTGGTTTTCCAGACATGTATACTTTCTTTTTATTTTTTTTTTATTAAATTAGTTTTTTTTTTTTTTTTTTTTTTTTTTTTTTTTTTTTTTCTTTTTCTCTTCCTCTCTTTCTTTCCATCCCTCCCCCCCCCCCATCCCAGATCATGGCATTCTGCCATACGACTGGTCTGCATTGCTTCACTCTCCTCCAGTTTTTTATTTTTTTCCATATAGAGTTTTTAGGCTATAAGTGATAATCCCATGAGTACTAGCATCCTTCATGGAAAACCTATTTGCTAGGCTGTTGTCCCAATACCTAGCCCACCATTCACCATTCAGTGGGGGTGACAGGTTGTTTGTTCTTTTTTTTTTTTTTTTTTTTTTTTTTTTTTTTTTTTTTTTTTTTTCTATATTGTTGTAGTTTCAAATTTCACCCCAATCTCAGCTCTTATATTCTATCATGCCTCTTCTTCCGCAGGTTGTTCCCTAAGCTTAAAAAAGGAGCACAGGTGGATGAGAGGTAACACAGTCCACACTCTCTGGAGCTGTTGACTTTGGACTCTGGTCAATTCTGGCTGCTTTCCTTTCATGGGCTGACAGTTTGTCCAGGAATAGACCTTTCGATCCTGGCCTGGCGTGTTATGCCGTCTCCCCAGACATGTTCTTTCTTTCATCTTGTTTGTCATGGAAGGTTTCTCTCTCCTTCAACTATAATCTCGACACTTTTTTGCTGGTATAGTAACTTTTTGGGTTTGGCATCTATTTCCTTTAACACTGGGAATTGCTTTGCTCCATCGTTCTTGCTTGCTTTCCCATAGTTTGCACTGAAAAGCAAGCTGTAATTCTGAATAGGTTTCACCCTTATAGGTCCTGTGTTGTTTTTCTCTTGTGGCCTTTAACGCCAGATTTTCGTCTTTGGTTTTGGGTGTCTTAAGCATTTAACTATGTGGCATGGAGGAGTCTTTTTCTGATCCTCGTCTGGTTTGGAGTTCTATGTGGCTTCTTGTATTTGCTCTATTGGGTTTGTCTTTTTTGGGGAAATTTTTTATTTTCATCTATTATTCTGTTGAAGATCTGATCAATACCATTCTCTTGGGATTCTTCTCCTTCCTCTATTCCTATGATGTGGAGGTTTGATCTTTTCATAGTGTCCCACAGTTCCTGGTTGTTCCACTTTTGTGTATTTTTAAATTTTTCATAATCTTTCCTTGAGGTTTTTAGTTGTTCTGTGTTATCTTCCAGGTCTGATATTCTTTGTTCTGCCTCCTCCATTCTGCTTCTGGGGCTTTTTTCCATTCCTTCCCTCTTGATTGGATGAGTGTTTGATTTCCTTTTTCATTTCCTCTTCTGATTTCTTTAGTATTTCTATTTCTTTTTGGAGTTTCTCAATCTCTTCCTGTAGCTCTTTGCTTCGTTTGTTGGTTTCCTTATCTTTTTCAGCATGGGATCTTTTCAGTGTTTCCACTTCCTTCTGGAGTTTATCATTCTCTCTCTCTAGGTCCTTCTTGAGTTCTTCATTCTCTTTTCTTAATTCTCTGATTTGCTCTTTATAATCTTGTAGTTCTTTAAGTATGTTCACAATTGTGCTTCTGATATCTGTGTCCTGGGCCATCCCCAGGGGGATGTAGGAATCTTCCACAGGGTTGGTAGAGCTTGGTGTGGGATTATCCTGCCCCTTTCCCATGTTGTCTCTTCTTCATGTTCCTGGCATATGGGCTTCTCCTTGCCTGTATTCCAATGTGAGTCCCAAATGTCTCTTCACTGTGTTGAAGGCTTGCTTTGCTTGCCTCCTTCAGATGCCTTCATAATCCCAGTTAGGGGGGTGTCTCTTACCTGTGCTTCAGGTGGTCTTGGGAGATCTCTGATCTCAAGACTCATGCAAACCCACCTTTTATACCAGCTGGGAGGATAACTCCGCCCCACAGCCACAAAGGCCAGTCAAGCCAAAGTCAACTAGATTAAATCAATCAACAATCCATCTTGCTGAAGCACCCAGCTCCTACCTACCTGTGCTTCAGGTGGTCTTGAGAGATCTCTGATCTCAAAACTCACACAAACCCACCTTTTATACCAGCTGGGAGGATAACTCCGCCCCCACAGCCACAAAGGCTAGTCAAGCCAAAGACAACTAGATTAAATCAAACAACAATCTGCCTTGCTGAAGTACCCAGCTCCTACCTACCTGTGCTTCAGGTGGTCGTGGGAGATCTCTCCATTTTACATTTCTATACAGCACTATAAATAGAACAATATGCATCATCAGATCCTAAAAAAGAAAGAAAGAAAAAAAAAAAAAAGAAAACAGTGAGTGGCTCTATTCCTGAGGCTGCACTATCAGATTCCAAACAGTCCTGCCACTTTTGCAGACATTTTAAGGCCCAGTAACCAGCAATCCTTATGTAGTCCTGAATTGTCACTGCTCTGCTTTTTTGTTTTCATTACAGTCTTTCTTGGAATACTGTGTGCCATCAAGGATGTCTTCGCAATATTATAACATTTTACTTGCTAGAAGATTAAAAAACATGATTGTTGCTGGGCATGGTTGGCTCATGCCTTTAATCCCAGCCCTCGGGAGGCAGAGGCAGGCAAATCTGTAAGTTCAAGGCCAGCCTGGTTTACATAGAGAATTCCAGGATAGCTGAGCCTGCAGGGAGACCCTCTCTCAAAAAGATCAAAACATAATAACAACAATAAATAAATAAATAAATAAATAAATAAATAAATAAACCATGATTGTTGGATTATCTAAAACAAGGAGATGGGGCCAGGACCAGGCAGCTGTGGTCCTAACTCCAACAGGAGGCTACATTGGCTTTGTGTTTTAAGCTCCAAACTCACACCTCATTGATGCCTGGAACAGCCCCTCTCCCTCTCCACTGACATCCACAAAGACCTCATCAGTCTCTTAACAAAGGGCAGAGAGTATCTCTGGCTATATTCAGGGCTTTTTACAGTGCCCTGAGCTCCCAGAATTATAGAATTATATATAGTCTTCCCAAATACTGAGGTACCACTGTGTATTTGGAGGACAGAAAAGCATACTCCACAGACTCTGGAGTCCAGCAGCACAGAGACATGTTGACTTTGTGACCTGGGAGATATAAAGAACATAATCACTGTGTCCCATTCTGTCCTGTGGGAGAAAAAATTTAAACACGTTTAATGTTTTTGCTGCTCAAGAAAGAATTTCTCTTGCTGTTAAATATGAGGAAGTTATCTAATGTTCAAGTTTCCTTCTACAGGAGTCATGGAGCATAAAAATAATGCTGGAGGTGAGACTTTTGTCCCTGGTCCTAATGGTGAGCCCAAAGAGATGACACTCACTAAATAAATCCCTAACTCTCTTCCTGCCTTTGCTCTCCTTTTCTTAGAATATTACTGTATCTCAAAAATGCTAATTATTTGGTGATATTTAAAGTTATAAATGCTTGCTGCTAGAAACATAAATAGAACTGTGTCAAAGAAGCAAAAATAAAATTGAAAAGTTCACTCAGGCATAAAAAGATAAATATTGCATGAACTTACATGTGGAATCATAGAAGAGAGTTAAATGGTAGTTGCCAGGAGCTGGGGGAGTAAGTGTTATTTTAAGGATATGATGTTTTCATTTGGCAGGAGAAAGAAGTCTTAGCAATCTATTGCACAGTGGGGTAATTCTGGATAATGATAATGTATGTATATCTCAAAATTACTTAATGAATAGATTTTAAATCATCTCACAATAAAATATATATGTATGAGGTAATGAATATGTTAATCAACTTGATTTAATTATTCCACAGTATAAACATATAGGGAAACACATTATAATACTCCATAAATATAGACAATTCTTTGTCCATTAAAATTAACATCATATCCCACAATCTTGCCCTTTAAACCACAAAGTGATTCCTTCTGTCCTTAAAAATTATATGTTTGACAGAGCTGAGGGGATAGAAGGGTCTCAAATGACAAATGTCCAGGGGCTACTATACAGAAATCTGGCTCTTACCACTAACTGCAGTGGGGCAAAGCTACAGCTAATACATCTTGAGTTTGAGCAAGAGTTTCAGAAATGAAGTGCCTGCCCAAAGAACTCTCCTCAAAATACAGCAGAATGACATTTCTGTAAGATATAGCGACACACACCTTACTTCCCAGCCCTTTTGTATGGAAATGTGAACCCTGCTGTGGTACTGTGCATCCTGATGACAGGGATGTGAACCCTAGCATTTATACAGCCATTGCAATGTTTTTCCTTTTGGATTCTAGACTTTTCTGTGGCCCTCTAGGCATTCTGATGATTGCTCAGGGGCATTTGGAAACGTAATGTAGTTTGGTGATTTACGTAGCCAAGAAGACTATAGCTCTGATCCCAAGAGCCTGAGATCCACAAGGGTATAGTTAAGATGTTGATTCAAATACCAGGCTGTGTGGATTTGAATCTTAGCTCTACTACTAACTGGATTTAGGATGTTAGACAAATTACTTAGCCTTCCTAAGTCTCAATTTCTTTATATCAAATGAAAAATAGTAACACTAATGCATAAATTTGTTATGAAGATCAACAAATTCATGTTTTTATGGTACTGAGCATGGCTAAAATCAGTTTTAATCATCTAGTGTATATGCTTGCACTCAACCATGACAGCGTCCTCATGATCTCAAAAGAATCCTTCCTAAGCTATAAACTTCCAAGGATCAATCACTTTTCCATTCAATTCTTTGTCGCCAGCAGCACCTAAGGCAGTCATTCCTGGTTTGAAGTAGACACTGTATACTCACTGGTTGGCTCCAGGTGGCTACAGGCCCAGTTTTCTTCCTGATTATTGGTGGCTGGTGACAACTTGGCTCCGGGCTATATGAGTATACAGTGGTGGAGAAGGAGCTTTCCCTAGATGGTGCCTTCCTCCTACACATGGATTATTCTTTAAAACAAGAAAGAACAGGCAGCAGAGAATCGCATACTAGTGGCTGTTGCTGGGATGTGTTTCTAGTTTACATAGAGCAGGCTTCCGTGCCTCAGTGTTATCCCACATAGATTTCCTGTTATAATTTTCTGTTGCGTGCCTTGCCCCATGTACTGAGCCAGACAAAGGGAGAAGCAGTGAATGGGATGGACAGAGACCCTGCCCTGTGGAATCTAGTGGAGAAGGGGAACAAGTGGTTGGGAAGTATCAGGGCAATAAGCTCTTCTTTTTTTCCAGGAAATTTGGGTTGCTGTGGGAGCCTTAGGAAGGTTGCCTAAGTATTTTGACAAATGAAGAAGCCAATGGATTTAAGAGAAACTGGAACTCATCACAATAAAACATTAAGTGGATGTGATATTGTGGGTTTGAAGAGTCTCTTGTTCTGTATAGTTTGTAGGTGCTGTGCTGAGGGAAGGTAGTATTAGTATATTGAAAAAATCAAGGCATTTCTTGTAACTCAGGGTTTCTCTGGTCAGTTTATAATGAGCACCTTCAACAGTTGAAGGAATTAAAATCTTTCCCTCCTGACATAGGGTTTCTAACATTTTAGCACAACGCATACATGTCCTAACTTCCAGGAACCTGCATCCATTTCCCAGCAGCTGGCTGTTTATTTCTGAAATATTTTAGTTCTCCTTCATGACAGTATATAGCCAGAAAGGTACAGTTTGTTCACACTGTGCTTTTACTTTCCATTTTCCTGATAAAACTGTATTTCTGCAGAGGAAATCAAATCTAATCTTCAATATATTTAGCATGAAAGCAATAAGAAACATTAATTCACTCCAGGAAGAGTGAAATACAGTTGAGTACTCAAAGGAAAAATCACCATGGAAACTGTTTTCTTGAGATGCTGAACTCTCCAGGCTCCAGGCATGACTAAGTGTAGAAAGGAGGGTGAATAGAAGAATATCTTGCCCTTTCTGTTGTCACTACAAACGCAGCAGAGGAATCACCATGAATTATTGATTGCATGCAAAGAAGTGTATATGAATTAGAATTATTAAACTGTTGTCTTGTAAATGAGTGTGTCAGAACACAATAGAACTTGTTCCTCCGTGTTCTCATTTCCTACCTGTCAAAATTCTGTTGAGCAATCAAAGAGCTATCCTAAGGTCAAAAGTTTGAAGGGGAGCTCCAGGAATTAAGATGATTAAAAGGTTGTGTGAGCTTATGTGAGCGAGGGCTAAAGCGGAAAGCTGCAGTGACTCCCAGATACACTTGCCTTTGTATACCATTTCAAGATGATTATGGTTTCAGAATTTTTGCAGAGATATTAAATAGGTAAAGGCCAAAGGTCAACTCTTGCCTTTGGGACTGAGTTAATGGAATGTGATGGAATTTCCCTATAAGGAATGTCTAATGGATTAAGTTCACTCTTGAGTGCACATGTGTATAGCTCACAATGAGTCCCCTCTTCCTGCTTGCTTCATTTTTATGTCCCGATTCACAGGCCTTTCTCTCTGATGCTTTATTCTGTGTTTAATAACTCTGATAATGAGGTCTAGCATGTGTTCAGTGTTACTTAGGAGTCAGTTAGCTATGCCAAATCCTACACTTGATAGTGTTGAGATCATGTGCATCTGATTGGGTTTGATTGTGTTTTATTGATTGAAATAACTAAGCTAACAAGCATCAACTAATAAAATAGTTATGTTCTTGTGTAATTATAACAGTAGCCTGTGAGAAAGTCCCCACTGTATAAATGAAGAAATTGAGTGTCAGTAACTCCAATTCCAATTCATTGCACTGGTCGTGAGGCTAATGGGTGGCAAAACCTGGGTTTTAAACCTCATTTGAATCCAAAGCTAATATCCTTAACAGTACCACCATGTTTTCACTTTAGAGGACACAGAAACCCTGCCTTGTTAATCTCTATTCAAGCCTGCAACTTCTGAGGGGCTAGGAAAATAGGTCAGCTTTCAGTATACACAACAAATGTATATTGAGCACCTAACCATTGTACCAGGTGCTTTACTACATATAAAGATACAAAATGTGATAAAATTCCTGCCTTCAAGAAGTTTACCATCTTCAAGAAAATTGGGCATGAATGAACCAGACAAGAGACAAGTGTTCAGAGAAAAGAGGTTGATGAGACTGAATGAACCAGACAAGAGACAAGTGTTCAGAGAAAAGAGGTTGATGAGACTTGTGTATTTGTGAGATTAGGATGGATTTGTCATAGTCCTTCAAGAGTGGAGAGAACTTCTCGGAGGCGAAGGGAAGAAAATAAGACATTTAGAGTATGATTTACAGCATGATTTTAAGTATAGACATAAAAATGAGTGAGAAGAATTTGAAAAGACCAGGGCATACGTTTGAGAAAAGTTTGAACAAGCAGGTGGATATTGGCCATTTAGTTTCAAATCTTCAATATGAGAAGCAAAGAGGTTTGGGTTTTATCCTATCAATGTGAGTGAGCCATCAAAGCATTGATTTATTTACACTAAGCTATTAATTACTTATAGGAAATAGCAGTATTCTTCATGTCTATCTTGATTGTTTTGATTGATATACATATGTATATCCACTTACTACCATCCAGATGAAGATTTGGGATTTAGGAAGAAGAGAAGGGGGACCATAGGAGATGGATATTATCAAGGGTGAAATGAGGAAAATGAAGATACTTTAAGTGAGGAAGGAAGAGGAAGCATAAGAGAGAGAGAGAGAGAGAGAGAGAGAGAGAATCACTACATGATTTTATGAAATACACAAAAATTCAATAAAAATATACAAAAAATAATTAATTTTAAAAAGATTTAGGATGCTTTCAGGACTCCATAAGCTCGAGTGGCCCCTTCTGACTTAACCTTCCCCAGAGATTATCACTATTCTGATTTTTATGCAAGTTTTCAGAGAGAAATGACAATGAAGCTTAAAGGGACACTCAATAACTTCTGGGATGTAACATTAATTATAAAGGTGGGAGATTTCAAACAGAAAGACCAGCCAAAAGCATATTGTCAGGTTCACAATTCTTCCCTTCTATTCAGTCAAGTATTTATTCAGTGACATTATGTAGCAGCCATTCATTGAGTTACCATGTTTGGCAACATGCTGTCTCAGTGATACCAATAAGAGTCACTTGTAGTAACTGCTACAATGGGAAGAAATAAAGGTGACACTTAAAATGAGCACTTAACCAAGAATAAGGCACTCCAAGAAGTCTCCCTGGAAGAACCTATAAACTGGATGCATAGGGGTTAAACAGGCCAAGGGAGAGCCTGAGCTGGGGTTGGCAGAGAGGGAGGAGGTAGAAGGGTCAAGAGAAGAAAGGTGTCTTGACTGTTTCAGGATAGTGGTAAGAAAGAAATGAAAGGAAATAGGTTTTTCCAACAAAAGAAATGGTCAGACTCAGTAAATCGTAATCTGTCACAAGGGCTGTGTCAGACCAGGTTTATTCAACACCAGCATATAACTGTGGCAAGTTGACTGTTTCAGGAGTCTCCATTCATTGTTCATACGTTTTCAGATATTCATTGTCACAGGCTTTTGATTGTAGTGGATATTACTGACAGCCGCCTGGTTGTCAGTCATCTTCCTTTGAACCCCAGCCAGAAAAACCAGTCAGGCAATGAGCTTTACAACATCTTTCACCTGCCTCTTGAAGATGAGGCTATTTTCTTGTTCTCTGTGCATTCTTCAGTCTCTCTCTCTCTCTCTCTCTCTCTCTCTCTCTCTCTCTCTCTCTCTCATTGGTCTTTGCAGGCTGACCCATCTTCTGACTTGTCCTATTAGTCCCAGCTCAGCTTTGAGAAAGCTATTTGGTTCTCAGAGCCCCCTCCTCTCTTGCCCACCAGCAGGCAACCCTGAGCAGACAGTGGCCTTTGTACCCCACACACCTGAAGTCAGCTCCAGGCTGCTGCTGGCTCTCCCTGTGACCTTCACTCACTGTTTCAGATCATCAGCTTCCTTGACTGAACGCAATACTTCTCACTGGATAAGGTGTGGATGTAAGTTAAAGCATAATGCAATGAAGTACCCAGAATAGAGACTAGTACATTCCTCAATAAGTGGTGTCAAGAGAGTGGCAGCCAAGTGGTGGGGAGCAGACTCTTGAGTTGGAAGGTGGATCCTGTGAAAGCTAGGCTGGGCAACTGTGAGAAATTGTAGGAAGTCCTGGTGCCTTGATATATTCTTTGTAAAACGGGAGTGATCATTAATATCTTCTCTGTGAGGATTGAATGAGTTAATGCCTGTAAAGTGCTTCGTGTGTGTGTGTGTGTGTGTGTGTACATGCGCATAGCTTTGTATCTCTTATTAGTAGTACTCATGTTAATTATTATTTCATGTTGTGCTCTACCATATCTGTGTGACTGGAAGAACAGCGTCTACCATTCTACAGGGCTGTTGGCCAAGAGCAGCTGATGAAGAGGTGCATGTGGCCCAGTGCCAGGCACACAGTGGGCCCCCAGTAAATGTTTGTTGAATGAATGAGAGCAAAGTGCTTTTCTCTAAATGTTTTCTGTAAATGTTTCATCCTAATGATCTGTGGGAGCTTCCATTCAGAAGAAAGTGCCAAAGAAGCTCACAGGGCGGCACCCTGGGCTTGGGCCTGGTGGATTCTGATTATGTTGAACAAAATAGATTCAGATCAGTTTATTTGGTGCCATTGAAACTGTGCCAGTGAGCAGCAAAATGTGATTTTGAATTGGAGGGGTGCCAGGATCAAAATGTGCAAATCAAAGTGAATCCTACCTGTGTCTAGCATCCTTTCTCTTGATATTTGCTGTGGGTTTTATTTTTAACCTCATCAGAGCTTCTGGTGTCTCAGAAAATCAGGCCCCAGATGCTTGAAAGACTTTTGCAGACAAGATAATCAATCCATTTGGTGGCCAGATGCTGTCTGAAAAATGTTCCTGTGACAGCACTGTTTCTAAATTCATTAGAAACATAAATTAATTAAATCTAATCAACAGTGGGTGATGCAGAAGATTAAACAGTGAAAAACAAATACATTTCCAACTGGGTCGTATTAGAGGCAGGTTAGAGAAACAGCTCCACTTTGGCAGTGAAAAGGCAAGTAAACCCTTCCGGTGGTATTCTTAGGAAACTTTCCAGAAAGAGCCTGCGGTTCTTCCCAAGTTAAGGCTACCCTAGAGTCCTTGGCTTTCATGTCTAAGAGGCATTCTGGAGTGGTCTTGTGTTTCCTTCCGAATCATGAATGTGACAATCTCTGCTGTTTCCCTGTTGGGAAGGGTCTCCAGAGAAAGGCTGTGTGCTGGGCTGTGGACCATGCCTAAGCAAGTGCTCAGTGCATCCATCTGTGACATAAATGGAGAAACAAACGGGGTCGAGCATCCTGCTTTGCTCCACACTGAAGAAGTTACCTGAGCTCAGAGAGAGACCTTGCACAGCCAGCCAACACCAAGAGTGAGCTCCGGCTCACAGTAGGTTATCAGCAAATATTTTTAAATGGAGATTAGAAATTGTATATTAAGCCCTTTCTTCTAGGACTTCTGAATCTTAAACTCAGTGCAGTCCTCAGTACAAGGGATAGCAGAAGAGCAATTTCCCAAAAGCCCCTGGCATTTTTTTCTCCCAAGTAACCTCATCTTAAGGGACTGATGATAATCTCTAAGATATATTTTAGAGCCCCGCTCCCAATCACTGGTGTATAGCACTCTTCTCCTTTGTCCCTTGTCCTCTACCCTCAGTCTAGATCAACTGAAGAAGATTTGGGGTGAGCTAATAAAGAATTTCTGGAGTCAACTTCTGATGAGCCTTTAGCTGCAATTCACTGTTCCCTCATTCTACACTTTGCTTGCCGATGCAGACGAATGGCCCAAGGCTGTGAGAATCAAGGTATTGCTTCCTGCATGCAGTATCATAGAAAGGCAGAGAATGACAGTGAAGTGAGGACCTTCAGTTGCTGAGTCAGATGTCCACAGAAACCAAGTAATGTGAAAGATGGGTATAGAGAGATCAGAAATCCCCAGGAGCATAAACGGTACAGATAATGTGTCTCAATGCTGGGTTTGCACTAGAAAATGGTAGATGAGCCAGTAACTCAAGGCCCTATGAACTTTTAAAAGAATAAGCTTATTCCAAAATAAATAAATAAATAAGCTTATTCGTAGCTCTAGCAAGAAGTAGCCAAGTAGGAATGCCAGCACAGTGTCGCCTTTTCTGTTGTTTGTAAAGAAACTGAAAAATCAGGGCTTGAGAGATGGCTCAGTGGTTAAGAGCCCTGGCTGCTCTTGCAGAGGACCCAGGTTCGATTCTCAGCACCCACATGGCAGCTAACAACTATCTACAATTCCAGTTCCGGGGAATCCAATGCTCTCTTCTGACCTCTTCAGGCACTGAACGACATGGATGCACCTACTTACATGCAGGCAATATACATAACACCTAAAATTAAAATAATGAGTAAAAATATTCAACAAACTAAAAATCTAGCCAAGTATGGTGGTATATACTTGAGAGGCAAGTTCAAGGCCAGCCTGGGCTACATAGCAAATACCAGACAGTTTAGTAAGATCCTGTCAAAAAGAGAGGGGAGGGGAAGGATGTGGATATTTTAATGAAATTTTGTCACATTTATTTATTTATTTATTTATTTATTTATTTATTTATTTATTTTGGTCTTTTCAAGACAGGGTCTCCCTGTAGTCCCAGCTGTCCTGGAACTCACTCTGTAGACCAGGTTGGCCTTGAACTCACAAAGATCCGCCTGCCTCTGCCTCCCAAGTGCTAGGATTAAAGGTGTGCGCCACCACACCCGGCTTTTATTTTGTCACTTTTAAATGTTGATGACTTGTTTGAAAATTGGAAAACTATGGCCTAGTACTGGAATATTATTAAATAAAAGAAGGCCAATAAAACAATGCTGATGAGATGTAGTGGACCCACTGCAACTAGGCTGGGTATGTGGGGCTGTGGAGCCCTGCACTGCCCTTGCCGAGACTCAGGAGAGTGACCCACTAGGAACAACAGTGATAAGTGATCACAGCTACTGACTCCTCCACAATGTACCAGCCACCGTGTTAAGGCCCTCCCCGCCTTACCTCACTTAATCTTCTTCAGTCCTCTTTACTTGTTTTACAGATAAAGAAACTGAGGTTTAGAGACCTTGAACAACTTTCCCAAAGGCATATTGCTTACAAATGGCAGAGCTGAACTATATCTGTCTGACATCTAAAACCATCCTGTTAACCATTCACTGTATAACTTCTAGGTAAAGTGTTATTCTAACATTAATGCTTATGTATGTCTGGCACCACTCTAAGTCCTTTGTATCAGTTTATTTATATATGTACATGCGGTAATATCGCCTCCATTTTATAGATTAGGTAAATGGGAGAAGAGAGAAGTTAGGTTATATACCCAAGATTAGCCAGCAGGTAAGTGCTGAAGCTATAATTTGAATTGGAATGAGAACTCCTGACTCCTCTTAGAACTGTTTCTCAAGGCAAAGTCCTGGGATAGGTATGAGAAGATGCTAGCTAGCAAACAGTTTTCATTCGACCACATACCTCATGCTCAGCTGTGTGTAATCTTGCGCTCTTGAGCCTAAGGGTGTGCTAGATGCCTATGGGTAGCTCCTTATCACAATTATTCTACTAGACTCATGGACAGATGCCACTCAGACAGCCTTCACTGCATCACTGTGCTAACCGTAGGCACACAAAGCAAAGACCAGCAGGCCCTTGAAGCGGTTCCTAACTATTAAACTGTCGAATCTAGAAATCTCTTCTTAGCAATTGGGCAAGCCAATGAGGTTGTATGGTTGTCTGAAGTTCACTGAGTATGATTTTTGGCATAGACACATCTCTCCACCCAGCCTCCTGGGTTCTAAAGCCTTTCTTCAGGAAAATAAAAAAAACTAGAGATTGTTTCAAACAAGGGCTGGAATTTCAGTATCAGAAGAGTGTGTACCTTTTATAATATATTCCTTTTCTTGAATGCTGTTAGCTTAGTAGAACTCATTAAAGAGAATGAGGTATATGTAGATGTATGTTTTTTTTAATCCCACAGGTCTGCTGTACCTGCTATGTGTGTGAACAATATCAGAGAATATGAATCCAAATTATCAGACAACATTTTACTAATGAATTTCCTAAGAAGCCATACTTCCACTTAGCATTTAAAAGTAAAGAGATAGTGGTCAGAGAAGAAGAGTAGAGAGGTTAGGCAGAAAGACAGCAGCAGGTTTGAACACTCCAAAGTAGGATGAACAGGACATTTCTGAGGTCCTAAGAGCAAGTGCAAGATCAGAATTTAGTGAGATGGGGTATTGGGGGGCCATGCCAGGTCACAAAAGTTCCTGTTAAATAACAAAAAGCTTATATTAGACCGCATCTGCCTTAAAACAGCCTCTAGTACATTTTACTGTTGATCTCCATTCTGTTGAAAAAGAAGGTGCACTTGAGATTGTGGCCAGTATCGAATCACTTTTAGTATTTAATCTGTTGATTCCTTTTACTGCCAGATAAAATATTGACATTTTATTTCCCCCAAGAACTTTCAGAAATTAATCGATGCATCACAATCAAGGATAAGACATTGATCTGGACTGTATTAGAATTTTGCTGCTGTGTTTAGTACTGATTGGTTTTCTTTAAGCCCTTCGCTGTCCCATTCTCTTCAAAAGCAATATCGTGAGCTGTAGGAATCAGTAGCTAAAACTTTACCTAAAAGCAGAATTCTTTGGCCTCCACATACATTCTGTGGCAGGTGTATGCCCACATGCATGTATACATGCTTAAAAATAATAAAGCAGGTTTTGAAGTCAGATGCTCTGTAATTCCAGAACTTTGGAGGCTGAGGCAGGAGGACTGCCATGAATTTGAGGCCAGCCTGCACTATATAGTAAGCTCCAACCTAGCCTGGCCTACAGACTAAGACCCTGTTTTGAAACAAAAGCAGATTTTAGAACTGCAGCTGGGTTCAAATCTTAACTCCCCTAACCATTAATTTTCCAAACAAGTGCAAGTTACTTAACCCCTCTGAGCTACTATTTCTTGATCTGAACAATAGAGAAAGATCTTAAGGTTAAGGAATTTGAGTCACAATTAAATGACATTATGTGAAACCAAAATCACAGCTTCTGGCAAAAGGAGGCATTTAGCATAGCTAAGGATAGTGAGGGACTTCGGAGGATGCCTTCCCCGCCTGCGGTATAGTAGACCAACTCGGTAAATGACATTTTCAAAAAGAAACTGCCTTTCGAATCTTCAATACTAGTGTCTTCCTAAGACTGAAATCTCTTGAAGCCAAGTCAATAACTCATTAATTTCAGTGAGTCCTCTTCATGACAATTACAATCCTTTCCCCATAGACACAGCACAGTAAAGGAATGTACATGCAGCTAGAAGTTTCCATTAAAGACAGACTTCCTGGAAGGCATATGCACAAATCACTTGGACTGCTCCTGGCACCGTCACCCAGGTCTGGCCATTTGCAAAGTGTCTATAAATCTCCCACAGGTCAAGGATGAGTGTGTAGGCATTTTTTCCACCTCTGTCAGACTTGTTTCCATAAGACACTAGGAGTGGTGGGGAAAGCTGCCCGAGAAAGGCCGTGAGCAGGTCAGACTGCCCATGTGGAAGTGATCCTGTGGTAACTGCTCATCACTTCAAAGCACACAGGTGAGCAGCCTTCTGCTTGGTAGGCAGATGGGAGGGAGCGATAGGAACAGACCCTTTGTGTGCTTGACTTCAAAAGAAAAAGGAAGCAAAAGAAGGGAGATGGAGTGGAGGGAGGGAGAGCAGGAAAAGGAAAACAGCAGAGTTTGGTTCCCTGAAGCAGTCACAGGGATCTACCTCCAAAATGCCAAAGTACAGAGGAACTCAGTTCTCTCCGGCAGCATTCCACTCGTTTTTAATGTAATAAAATGGTGCAGTGTGGTAAAATATTCATGATGTAAAATGTACTGTTTCAGCCATTTTCAAATGTGCAGTTTGGAGAAATTAAGCTCAATGTTTTGGGAGTCCTGTTAAATATTATATGAAGATAGGCTTTCAGTAACTTTTGTGTGACTGCATCTTTTGACGGTAGGTAGAAATAGATCCTGTACAGATGTCCCTTCAGTGTTAGCAATGACCAGTCTTGTCCACTGGGCTGCTCCTCCAGTAGATTCATTTCTATATTCATTTGTTGATTCCACCTTGTGAATTTTTCCTCAGTGTCTCACCCTTCGCGTTGCTATATAAGCATGCTATTGTGTTATCTCCTTGACAGTATAAACCACCCTCTTGACCCCACTCCCTTCACCTTCCTTCATTTCTCCCTCCTCCATTCCCCTCTCTATGCAGTCCTAGAGATAAAACCCAAGATCCCACACATGCTAGGCAAGCACTCAGCCACCGAGCTATAGTGTATGCACACATACACGCACTCACACATTTTCTTATTCCTTTGTTATTTTTTGCAGGACAACTGTCTTTGAAAGAGTTGCTTATAGTTACTATCTCTGATTCCTCTCTGCCTGTGATTTCTGAAATCCACCCAGTCAAGTTTCACTACCACAGGTCCACAGAAATTATACCATCAAAGTTAAATGTGACCTCCACGATGTTAGCTGCAAAGGTCAACTCTAGCCTTTGCTCCTGCCTGTCAGCAGTGCTGGACAGTGTGGGCCTGCCGTGGTTTCCAGGGTACCAAGCTTCCTGACTTCGCTACCATCTTACTGATTATATCTTCCTTATCTGCTTCTTGGTTCCTCCTCTTTTCCCAACTTTTTAAAGTTAAATGCCCCAAGGTTCAGTTCTTCTCCTTCAAACTATCCTTTCTGTAATATAGCACCCATCTTGTGCATTTAAGTACCACCCGAATGCTAATAATTCCTAAAGCCCTTCTCCTGAACTCCCCTCCCATCTCCAGCAGCCACTCACCTGCTCCACTTAGCAACTCTCACATTTCCTATGCATGAAACTGAACATCTGCTTCTCCCTGCAAAAGCCCAAGTCACCCTCAAAACTCCCAGACTTTACAATGACAACTCCAAGGCAAAACCCTTAACCTCACCCTTTTCTTCTTTTCTTGTACCCTGCAGTCAGTCCATCAGCAGACTCTGATGGGTTGTGCATGCGTGCAGAATCCAGCATCTCTCTGCCTCCACAGCCACTGCCCTGGCCAGAGTAGAATCCTTCACCTGGATTATCTCATGCATTTCCTGCTGCACCCTCCTTTCATAGCCTCTCTTGACTAAACTTATTCTTATAAAACATAAAAAACCTACCACTCCTCTGCTGAATATTCCCCAGTAACCTTCCTTTTCACTTTTGTAGTAAAATGTGCATAATAAAATGTACTGCTTTAGCCATTTCTAAATGTGCGGTTTGGTGACATTTTAAATACATTGCATTGTTGTGTGCATGCCGCTTGTAAGCCAACATGCTTGCTGTGGTGTGCAAGTCTTGGCATGATCTGACCTCTCATTGATAATGCTTTATTTTCTCCTTCTTTGTCCTACTCTACACTGGTTACCCTGTTGCCGTGACATGGTGCACATGGACCTTCTTAGTTTCTTCTCTTTGTCTTTTCAGGCTGGAACATTCTTCCTATAGAAATCATCCTAGGGAACTGCCTTCCCTCCTTCAAGCTGTCCTCAGAGGCTGTCACTACCACCCTCTTAAAGGCACAGCCTCCCTCCAACCCTCAGCATTGTCCATCACCCCCTACTCAGCTCTATTTAGTCCTTACAACATATAGCATATCACATAATTTGTTCTGCTTATTTGTTGTTGTCTTTTCCCCATAGAAGAATGTAAGTTCCACATGAACAGGTATTTTCTACTTTACTAATACACCTCTAATTCCTGAGAGAGTACTTGGCATATATTGGTGTGCTTTATGTTGAAGAATGAATGAATGAGTAAATGAATCTATCAACATTGGGTCCTATTTGTTTTTATATATTTAATATTTTTGTCCATATCATAACTGCATGAGTTCCATATGACTTCCTGAAGAGTCAAACATAATGAGTTTTCTACATTTCCAGTTATTGATGGAGAGAGAAAAGTATGTACTGCAATGTATTTGCCTCATGAATATTTATTAAAACTTGGGCTCCACTGGTAATGAAAATCATCACTATTTATTCTATCTTCCTCCTTACCTACTGTGCATCCAGTGTTGCTTTTGAGGTGCAAAATGCTATCTAGAAGAGAATATGTTCTATCATGTTTTTCAAACAATAGTACTTTTGGCCAGAAACAGAGTAATTTGAAGTGATTTGTCGATTTGTGTTGGCATCTTTATTCTGGATATTGACCATTGAAAAACCATCATACCGGGGGCTGGAGAGATGGCCTAGTGGTTAAGAGCGCCGACCGCTCTTACAGAGGACCCGGGTTCGATCCCCAGCACCCACATGGCGGCTGAGAACCGTCTGAAGCTCCAATTCCAGGAGAACTCCAGTTCCAGGGGAATCCGAGACCCTCTTCTGAACTCCACGGCGTTGCACGACACGGGTGCACAGACTTGCATGCAGACAGTACATTCATACACATACAGAAATAAATAAAATTAATAAAAAAAATTAAAAAAAAAAGAAAAACCATCATACCACATCCTATATACTGCCAGCTTTATGTGACATACAGACTCAAGTTCTGGAGACAAGTTCCAACCCTTTTCCTACTCTACTGTCTTTCATCTCTTTAGGTCCATTTAGAGTTTAAGAAAGACAAACTGGGCTTAGGGTTCAATTTATCTTTGCTACATATGGTAGAAATCTCTTGAATGTAGGTAGGGATATGGCAGAGGTATGCCACTTTAAGTTGCACTGGGAACTTCTTACTGCTTTCTAAGTGAAAAATAGGATTCATATTCTAGGATCCAAAGACCACCATTACTAGCATCTTGAACATCCATTCCTCCAACTCTGTGTATATACACTCATGTGGTATCTGCTTTGGGGTTTTTTTATTGAATTTTTGTGTATTTCATATGTAACATCTTAATCATCTTTAATACCCCCTTCCCCACTGACCCCTCCCATAATGCCCCTTACTGGATTTCATGAATTCTGACATTTATGTTAAGTAAGACCTATCAAGTCAAACTAGTGTCCCCAGACATCCCTCAGTACAAGTTTATCTACTGGAGGCTAGTCAGCCTATCTAGACTCACTCCCTTAAAGAAGATCAGCTAGACTAGACCTCGGTGGATAAACTTGCACTGAGGAACATTTAGGGACACTGATTTGACATGATGAACCTTGGCACAAATGACAGACTGTATGAATTCCAACTGGTTGGGGGGGGGTGCTGTGGAAGGGTGCCAGTGTGGAAGGAGGCAAAAAGGAGATTAAGATTGAGATGTTCTGTATGAAACGCACAAAAAGTCAATAAAAAATAATAAAGAAGATCAGCTCTTCCTCACCCACCAGTAAACAGCTGCCAAATCATTCCACAGCTAAGATTAGAACCTGCTGCCCATTTCTACGGTTCCATGCTAGATCTTTGTCTGCTTGAGTTTGCATGGGTCTTGTGATTGTTTTTGTACATGTTTGCCTCTGTATATATATGTGCATGTTAAGTCCAGAAGTCAACTTTGGGTGCCTTCCTCAATCACTCTTCATCTTATTCTTTGAGACCAGACCTCTCACTGAATCTTGGCTAGAACAGCTTGTCAGCAAGCTCCAGATATCCACCTGTCTCTGCTCGCACCCACCCTAGTATTGGCATTACAAGTAGCACAGCTTTGCAATGCTGCAGCAGATCCAAACTAAGGTCCTCACGTTTGGTGGCAAGCACGTTACCATCTCTCCAACCCCTCCTCCAGAAATGTTTTACACTGCCTCAGTCTATCACTACTTCTCTCAGTCCTCTACACTGAATATTCCCAAACACAAGGACCTATATTTGGGTGATTCTTTTGGGTATCTCCCTGTACCTAGCTAGGTAACATGTACAACATGTATATAGCACATATTCATCCAACAGTCCTTCCAACTCACATCTGTATGCTCACATTTCATTGAGACTCCTATTGTTGCTTCCATGCCATCTCTTGATGAGTATCGTGTCTTGGTCTCCTTTCTTCTCTAAACATCTGTGCTTCCTACCTGTGACTAACAGGACCCCTAAGTCCCTCTCAATGGTTGCAAAGGATTTTTAGGATAAAACCTATTCTTCACTGATCCATCTGTCTGGTCAGACGTCCATTGTTCTAAGTAATAACTTCCCTTGACTTCATATAGCTTAAGAAAATGCTTTGTGCATCCATCCAGAGTATTTATTTGGTGTCCATTATTTGAAGCTTTTCACTCTATTAGATGGTCTGCTTTGGTTATTGGCTCTCATTCAGAAGTCCATTCAAAAAAAAAAAAAAAGCATTAAGAAGCATTTGCCCTATGCTGCAGACACTTCAGCTAGGCACTAAGGGTTCCACAGTGAGCAAGTTCCTTGTGGAGTTTATAATTTAGAGCATGAGATGGGCATTTCAATGATCCCAAGAGCGTCATAATAAGTGATAATGCCAAGAGATGATAACTTATGAAGGGGAAGTAAGGGGGCAATGAGGCTGCAAATTAAAGGGAGAAGTCACACAAGGCTTCCCTGGAAAAGTGGTATTTGAGCCAACCCACAAATCCAGGGGCTTTTAGTTTCCATGGAGTGGACACCTTGCTTTACTGACTTCAGAGCATCTGGCACAGCAAAATTTCAGACTAAAGATATGCCAAGCAGATGTCATATTAAGTGTGGCACAGTGCCTGCTCGAGAGCTCCTGTTCCTTTCTCCTTTTGGACCTGAAGTCCTGCCAAGTGTGGGGTCAAATGCAGATGCCCGTGCTGTGCAGATAGTAAATCTGAAGGATTGGCAGGGTCTGGATCACCTGAGCAGTTGATTGCTCCTCTGTGTTTTGAAGAGTGGGTGACAGATGGAAGACACCATGACAGCAGATTCCACGGTAACCCACACAGGCACACAGTCAAGTCTGGACGGCAGTTACTTCCCACTAGGTTTTTCTGTACTTAGAGACTTGTCATTTTGAAGACTCCCCTGTGTTTCGGGCGAGTATTATTCATCCATAAGAAAGCTCTCTCTTCTGTCAGCCTGCATGCACCTGCATTGCTTCTGTCTGGTTTGTGCTGGTGATTTGGTCATCCTGTGGAAGCTGCATGCCTTTTAATGGAAACAGCATGATGTTCATTACTCACCTGCCTCCCGCCATCTGGATTCCCACAGCTCAGCAAGCATGGTGGGCCTCCTGCATATGAGCGGGGAGATCTTGACGCCTGAGGAGGGTGTGGTTAGGACCCTTTGAAGGCATATTTTATAATGGACCCCTTGGTAAATAGAGTGGGAATTCCATCAAACTGAGCTGCTTTGATATTTGCTTGGTCAAAAAAATCATGCATATCTCTACATCAGGGAAAAGAGGAAACAAACTGTTCAATACATCAAGCAAATGGAATGGAAAATGGATTGTGTGAAAGAATGAAACAAATGTGTGTGCACGAAAGTTGGAGCAAGTAGATGTCAGGGCAAGGAGCCATGTTTGCCAATTCAATATTCATTAAAAACCTAGCCCTGTACAAAGTATTATGAGGAGGACAAAGCAAGTTCATTAACATGCTCTGATGTAGTAGAGTAGATCATTTGCCTAGCATGCACAAAACCCAGGGTTCAATCCCCAGCCGCAAAAAGAAAAGAAAATGAACTTATATTTAGATTCAAATAGCAGAAAAGTTCCCATAATAGTGGATTAAACTTGTGTCTATTTTTTTTTTTTTTTTTTGAGACGGAGTCTCCCTGTAGGCCCAGCTGACCTGGAACTCACTATATAGAATTGGCTGGTGTTGAACTCAGAGATCTGCCTGCCTCTGTCTCCTGAGTGCTAGGATTAAAGGCATGTGCCACCTGTGTCAATTTTTTTAATTGAGCATTTATACAACTCATACAATGGTTCCCAATCAAATTCAGTCCCCCCAGTGCCCCAACCTCACCAGAACCCGTCCATTACAACATCCAAGCTAAGCCCTACCCAGTCAAGCTCCCAAACCCAGATGTCCTGTGCAAATGGATCCTCTGGAGTCTAGTCAACACATGTAGGAATCCTAGGTAAGGCATAATCTTCCTCACCCAACAGTACTTAGTCTCTTATAGTTTTCAGTCCAGGGTCAGTCCTCTACCCATTTCTCTTGCTCTACTTTGAGACTTTGTGCCAGTTGGCATGGGTCCCCTGTCTGATCCCTACATGTGAAAGCTCACAGTTTATTTAAGTCACTGCTTCTTTACTTTCATGCACCAGCCCTGGCTCTTACAGTCTTTCTGCCCCCTGTTCCACATGATCCTTGAGCCATGGGTAGGTGAGGTATAATATAGGGGCTACATCCAGGGATACACAGTCTAGAGGTTCCCATTCTTTGGAGGTTGAATAGTTGTGGCCTTCTGTTTGCTTCACTCTCGATTGTGTGCAGGATTACTGGTGAGATTAGAGGAGTTCTTCTCTCTGCCCCTCATTCTGTGTGTAGAGGTTCAATTGTAGATGTATCTCTTAGGAATGGGGATTTTTCAGATGTATATGTTCTGTGTCTGACCAGTTGTCAGATCCTGCAGTGGCCTCCATCTTTTGTATAGAGTACCTTTTTTGATGAGTGCCATACAATATGCTTGTCTGTAAATACAAGATTCCATAGTTAGTGTATGGTAAGAAATTTCATTTGTCTAGAGATATGACCCCAATAGGCTTTTCTGTAGGCTCTATGTCCTCTCCAGCCATGTGCATTTGGCTGAGTTTATAGTGGTTCTCATGAGTTCACTCCCATTGAGAGGGTTCCAAGTCCAATTAGATAGCTGTTGACCATCCCCCAGACAACAGTGCCTCTACTGCACCAATAGAGGTAGTTTGCTGGGCAGCCCATCGTGGTTATTAAGAGTTTGGCGCTGGGTTGTACCATTGATTGATTTTCTCTCATAGGAGAGTGTACATTGTCTAGCATTATGAACACTTAACTTCAGATAAAAAAGTTGCAGGTCAGTTCCTATTCTATAATCTAAGTACTATCCCTGAAGTATGTCCTGCTCTGAAGAGTAGGGTCTTATTTTCTATTTCTGGTAGGTAATAAAGAGCTTTGGAGATAGCCTGAATTGTTTTGAGAGTCATTTGGATCACTCTGTCCAACCACTCAAAGGGAGGTGTCCTCTGTCTTGCACTGTGTTCCCTGCTACAAAGCCACCAGGCTGCACCACCTGTGCAGTGTATGTGATTTTCAGACAGTGTATGTGATTTTCTCATGGGGCTTCTGGGGTGTTGCATTGCACTCCGGGCCTCCTAGCTGCTCAAGTTCCAATTATCCCTATTCTTTCTTCTTCCCTTCCTCTTCCCTCTCTAGCCCCAGCACCCCCATCAACCCCACCCTCTTCCTCTCCTGATATCCTCCACCTCCCATCATACCCCCATTTGTCTCTTCCTCCTCCCCTCCCAGCCCAACACCTCTATCCTCCCATCCTCACCCCTAGTATCATCTGTTCCTTACTGATCCCCTGTTTTGGGATTTTTCTTTTCTTTTACCTCCATGTATCCTTTCCAATTTCTTGGCTCCTAGTGTTACATCAGGATACGTACTCACATAAGGGGATTGGTGCTTGTGGTGGTTTGAATGAGTGTCCCCCATAGGCTTTAAGTATTCAGACATTTTGTCTCCAGTTAGTGGCACTGTTCTTGGAGGTCTTAGAAGGTGTGGCCGTGCTAAAGGAAATATGTCACTGGGGGCAGGCTTAGTGAGTTTAACAAGCCTTGTGGTCTCCAGTCACTCTCTCTGCTTCCTGTGCTCATTGGAGATGTGACCCTCGGCTTGCTGCTCCAGCCCTGGCCACCACGCTTCCCACCACAATGGACTCTGATTCCCTGGAACCATCAATTGTAAGCTCAAATAAACTCTTCCCTTTATAAGTTCCTTTGGTCATGGTGTTTTATCACAGCAACATAAAAGTGACTAATACAGTTATTTGGTACCAGAAGTGGGGTTGTTGGCTGTGAAGAACCTGACTATGTGGATGTTTGGAGAAATGTGGAAGACTTTGGAACTTTGGACTAGAAAAGCTGTTGACTACTGTAAGCAGAGCTTAAGGGGCCATTCTAGCAGAAGCCTGGAAGAAAGCATTGCTGCAAAAAACGTAGTTCCAGAGGAAAATAAAGACTTAGGCAGCAACTGGGATATTTTGATAAAGAGTCTGGCAGCAGTTTGCCCACAGCCCAAATGCTTGCCTGATGCTAAGTTGAAAAGCAATAGACTAATGTCTTTGGCAGAGGATATTTCAAGACAGCCTAATGTAGAAATGGTGGCGTGGCTTTTAATGGTGAATATTGTACAGATCTACAGTGAAGAAGAGCAGATGGGGCAGAAAGAAATGCAGAATGTACAGTTTGGATCTGAAAACTGCACTAGGAAGATTAAAGGTGGGGCCAAGGCATGTGAAGGAGAGGTTCCCTTTCATAAGGAGATTAAAGCCATTAAGGAGAGGCCTGGAGATTTACAAGTAAACAAAAGAATCAGTACCTTCAGGGCAAGACCACACCCAGCTAATCCTCCAGCAAGTCCAGGGCAGAGAAAAGTTACAAATGTGGTTGAAATGGGCCAGGGTCCGTCCCGAACTTGCAGCCAGATTCGGCAATTTCATTCACGTGGTGCTGGCTTTAGAGGCATGAAGTTTGCAAGAGTGAAGGGGTCATCAGTTCTTCCTCCACGGTTTCAGAGAGCTGCCAAGGTCAGGCAGAGCGCAGCAGGGGTGTCCCTGCATAAAGTAGGCCCTGATGGGCAATTGTGTGAAGCTGTGAATGTGAAGCCTGGTTGGCAGCAGAGACCCCAAGAAGACATTCGAGATGCCAGACCTGTGAGATATTTGCCAAGGAGAGCTGCATACAGGGAGTGGTACCAGCCTAAGAAAGAGATGTATGTTGCAAGCAAAGCTGGAAGAGCTGAGCCATCTAAGCCCTTTGGAAGTCAAGTCCCAGAAGTTGCATGTGGAGCTACTGGACTTGGCGTTTGCCCTGCTGGTTTTCGGTCTTGTTTTGGTCCAGTATTTCCTCACTATGCCTCTATTCCTCCCTTTTGGAATGGGAATGTACATTGGGAGTATGTAATTTGTCTTTTGATTTTACAGGAGCTTACAGTTTAGGAGATTGGCCTGAGTCTCAGAAGAGACTTTGGACTGTAGACTTTTGAATGGCATTGAAACTGGTAAAGACTATGGGGACTTTTAAGGCTGGACTAAATGCATTTTGCATTTTATATGGTCAGGAGCCTATGGGGGCCAGGGAGTGGAATGTGGTGGTGTGAATGAGTGTCCCCCATAGGCTTTAAGTATTCAGGCATTTTGTCTCCAGTTGGTGGCACTGTTCTTGGAGGTCTTAGAAGGTATGGCCATGCTAGAGGAAGTACGTTATTGGGGGCAGGCTTAGTGAGTTTAACAAGCTTTGTTGTCTCCAGTCACTCTCTCTGCTTCCTGTGCTCATTGTGAAATGTGACCCTCGGCTTGCTGCTCCAGCCCCGGCCACCATGCTTCCTGCCACAATGGACTCTGATTCCCCAGAACCGTCAATTGTAAGATCAAATAAACTCTTCCTTTTATAAGTTCCTTTGGTCATGGTGTTTTATCACAGCAACAGAAAAGTGACTAATACAGTGCTACAGTCCACAAATGAGGGAGAATATACATCGCCTATTTTTCTGTCTTTGTGCTCACATCATCCACTTATCTGCAATTTTCATAAGTTCATCTTTTCTTACTGCTGAGTAGTAGTTCTCCATTGTGTAGATGTACCACATTTTTATTATCCATTCATCAGTTGTGGGACATTTAGGTTGTTTCCATTTCTTCACTATTGTGAACAGAACAGCAACAAACATGGATGTACAGGTATCTTTACAGTACGATGAGTCCTTTGGGTATGTGCCAAGGTGTGGTATAGCTGGGTCATATGGTAGGTTCATTTTTAGTCTTTTGAGAGTTCCCCACACTGCCTTCCATAGTGGCTGCACTAGTCTGCATTCCCACCAACAGTGAATGAGTGTTCCCATTTCTCCACATGCCCTCGCCAGCATCTCGTGTCCTTTGTTTTCATGATCTTAGCCAGTCTGATTGGGGTAAAATGGAATCTTAAAGTGGATTTTATCTCCATTTATCCAATTATTAAGGATGTTGAGCAATTTTTAAGTGTTGCTTAACCATTTTTATTTCTTTGTTTGCGAATTCCCTGCTGATAACTGTAGCCCATCTTTTTATTCAGTCATTTATTTTCTTGCTACTTTGTTTTTTGAGTTCTTTGCATATTCTGGATATTAACACCCTGTCTGATGTGTAGCTGGTAAAATTTTTCTCCCATTCAGTGGATTTCCTCTTCATGTCCTTGGCTGTTTCTTTTCTGTACAGAAACTTTGTAGCTTAATGAGGTCCCACTTACTGATTATTGTCCTTAATGCCTGAGCAGCTGATGTCCCTTTAAAGAAAAAAAAATCCAGGGGCTGGAGAGATGGCCTAGCTGTTAAGAGCGCCGACTGCTCTTGCAGGGGACCCGGGTTCCATCCCCAGCACCCACATGGCGGCTGAGAACCATCTTTGACTCCAGTTCCAGGGGAATCCGATGCCCTCTCCTGACCTGCACTGCATTGCATGACATGGGTGCACAAACCTACATGCAGACAGTACATTCATACACATTAAAAAAAATCCTCCAATTCAGGTGATATGGGTATGTATGTATATATTTATGTATATATATACTTATATATATATATATATATATATATATAACTATGTATATATGTGTACGTATATTGAAGTAATATAAGTTAGAGAGAATAAAAACAACAAAAGAACTGGAAAAAACTCTGGAAAGACTCAGAAAAATATGCAAGACATGTATGGTAGAGTGCAGGGACTCAGGTGTGGTGGGGGTCATGGAAAGGGAAGTGACTCTAAATTCAATTGAAAAATGATGTATGATTTATGGAAAAAGTTTAATAACAATATAAAATAAATTTTTAACAAAAGTCCTTTGGGGGCTGGAGAGATGGCTCAATGGTTAAGAGTGCTGACTGCTCTTGCAGAGGACCTGGATTCAATTCCCAGCACCCACATGGCTGCTAAGAATTGTCTTTAAGCTGGATGTGGTGGTGCACACCTTTAATCCTAGCACTCGGGAGGCAGAGGCAGGCAGATGTCTGTGAGTTCAAGGCCAGCCTGAACTACAGAGTGAGTTCCAGGCCACCTGAGGCTATAGGGAGATCCTGTCTCAAAAAGACAAAAATAAAAGTCCTTTCCTACATCTTGGATGGTACTGCTTATGTGTTCTTCCAGCATTCAGAGATTCAGATTTTATATTGAGGCATTTGATCAACTTGGAGTTGACTTTTGTGCAGGGAGAAAGATAAGGGTCTAACTTCATTCTTCTACAGGTGGTGATTCAGTTCTGCCACCACAATTTGTTTAAGGTGCTGTTTTTCTCCTGTTGTTTGTTCTTGGCACCTTTGCCAAATATCAAGTGGCTGAAATGGAATGTACTTGGATTTGGGTCTTCTATTCTGTTCCACTGATTTACCTGTCTATTTTGTTCCAGCACCATGCTGTTTTTATAACTATAGCTCTGTAATATAACCTGAGATCTGGTATGGTGATGCCCCCTGCATTGTTCTTTTTGCTCAAAATTGTTTTGGCTATCCAGGGTATTTTGTGGTTCCATATGAATTTTTGGATGACTTTTTCTAGCTCTGTGAAGAATGTTGTGGGTATTTTGGTTGGCATTTCATTGAATCTATAGATTGTTTGAGGTGAGATACTTATTTTCACAATATTGATTCTATGAGCATGGTAGATTTTTCCATCTCCTAGTGTCTTCCTCTATTTCTTTCTTTAAAGTTTTGAAATTTTCATTATAGAGATCTTTAATGGTTTTGGTTAGGTTTAGTCCTATGTATTTTTATATTTTTTGAAGTTAATGTCAATGCTTTTTCTGATTGCTTGTTGTTGATGTGTAGTAGGACTACTGATTTTTGTAAGTTTATTTTGTAACCTGGCACTTTACTGAAAGTTTTAATCATTTCTAGTAGTTTTCTGGTGGAATTTTCTGGATCTCTTATGTATAATATCATATCATCTGAAAATAGGGATAATTTGAATTATTTTCCAATTACTATTCCTTTAATTTCCTTCTCTTGTCTTATTGCTCTTGCAAGGGTTTCAAACACTGTATTGAAAAGGAGTGGAGATAGAGGGCAGCCTTGTCTGGCTCCTGATTTTAATGGGAATGCTTCCAGTTTTTTCTCCATTTAGAATGATGTTGGCTGTGGGTTTTATATATATATATATATATATATATATATATGGCTTTAATGATACTGAGATATGTTCCCTCCAGATCCGATCCTTCTAGGACTTTTTTTTTTTAATTAATTTTTATTGATGCTTTGTGCATTTCATACATTTTTTCCAATTCAGTTCAGGCTTATTTCCCTTTNACAGATATGGCTGCCTCTGCCTTCCCTGAGTGCTGGGATTTAAAGGTCGTTTTGCCACTCACGGAAACACAACATCTTCCTTGACTCTTGATATGCTGGACAGTCTTGCTTACTTAGGGACTCAGAACAAAAAGTAAACTACGCTATCATAACAATACAATCATATCAAAACTCATAAACAAAGCCTATTAAACAGAAAATTATTATGGTCAGATAACCAATAAAGAGCAGCCATATGCCCCAAAGGCAGTGGCAAAAAAACACAAATAATGAAAAACTAAAGAATATGTCCCCAGACAACACCACACCACCCTGCCTCCAGAAGGGCACTACAATGAAGAAAACCATTGAGGAAACCAGACTGCAGAATCTAGAAGTTAAGAATTATAAACATGATCAAAGAAAACAAAGACAAACACTCAAGAAATTGTGGTGCATGACGCCTCAAGATTATGTAAATATGTGGCTTAATGAAATATCGAAAACATTCATGATTGAAAACTGAATTCCCAAAGAGCTAGCAGATGAGGAAAACCCACAACAGAAATCTGCATGAATTTGAAGAACCCAATAAGCCAACTGGAAACAATAGCAGAAAGCCAACAGCAGAATGAATGAAAACAGAAAACAGCAATCATCAAGACTGGTATGGCAAAGTCACAGACAATGGAGACTTAATAGAATAGACTATAAAATTTAAAAAATCCCACAAAATGGAATACACAAGGAAATCTTGGGACAGCTATGAGAAGACCAAATCTACGAATTGTATTATGCATGATAGGAAGGAGAAGAATCTCAGGCCAAATGGTCTGTTGACCCAATCTTCAGCACAATTTACGAGCAAAATTTCCCCAAAACTTAGGAAAGATAAGTAGGAGATAAAAAGAATGACGATAGAGATTAAGAAGAGACCATAGAACACTAATTAGACCTATACCAGAAACAGAAAATCACCATGGCATATCATAGCAAAACATTATATACAGAACAAAGAGTAAGGTAGTGAAAAGGCTGCTAGAAACAACAGCTTATATATAAGGAAACCCATCACTAAATGACTTCTCAGTGCAAACTATGAAAGCCAGAAGAGCCTGGACAAAAGTACTTACAGCATAAACACTTAGGATCCAACACCACTGAACTACATTATCCAGCGAAATCTATTAGGTTGAAGGGAGACAGAAAAATTTCCATGGCTGAATAAGGTGAAAGAATGTCCTACTGCTAACACAGCCCGCCCTCACAGAGAATTACTCAAAACAATACAAAGCACCGAAGACACTGAATGTACATACTCAAGAGGTACAGGAAGAAAAAAAGGAGAGATAAAAATGGACCCTCAGGGGGTGGAGAGATGTCCTAGCGGTTGGGAGCGCCGAGCCTGCTTCTTGCAAGCGCAGTGACCCCAGGTTCGTCCCCAGCCACCCACTGGCGGCCGAGACGCCGTGTCTGAACTCGATTCCAGGAGATCCGCCACCCTCTTCTGACCTCCAGGCGTTTGCACCAACAGGTGCCGACTTCCACCTGCGGACCAGTGGCCATTCATAACTACGGCAATACACTAAAACCTAACTAAAAACCACCATGGAAAACATCAAACATCGTCCCATAAATTCGGACATTACAATTGACCTATCCATACCACACTCTTCACATATTCTATTATATCCAATGGCCTCACCCCCTGTGCAAAAGACACAGACGCAACAAATGCGCATCAAAAAAACAACCATCTTTTTATGTTGTCTTACAAAAACTCATTCTCACCTTCAAGGAATACCCTACCTTAGGGGGGATCAAATATCCTCTTACCGAAATGCTCTAAAGCACGCAGGTGTACTGCCATTTTAACAATCAGCACAAATACAACTTCAACTAATAAACTACGTCACGACTGCCGTCAAGAGGGTCCTCTTCACTTATATCACCAGGAACACGTGACTCAGACGCTATATTCCATCCTGCATCTCGATGTCCAATTCTGTGGCACTGAAATTCATAAAATAATACAATACTTCAGGACTATTATAAGGACAGATTTACTCCAACAAGTAACTACTAGGGTGACTGTGATTAACCCCATGACCCTTTCAGGAATATGATCGGACGGAACAGACGATAACAGAAGGACATCGGAATGTAAATAACAGCCTTACAAATGAAATGGACCCTATATGGACTTTGCAGACCGTATTCCACTCATGCACCAAAAAAATTCACCTTTTATTCAGCAGGTGCATGCAAGCCTTTCTAAAATTGAGTAATTCTGGGATACAAAACAAAACTCAACAATAAAAAACAAACGGAAATCAATCCATGCTTCTCACGACCCCAGGCAATTAAAGCTTTATACTTCAACAGCAAAGGAAGCTCTAAAAACCACACGGACTACATGGAGATTAAACAACCAGCAGCCCTGAACACGATACATATAGGGTCAAGAAAGAAATTTAAGACAGAAATAAAAGTATTCCTGGAAGTAAATGAAATATAATGAAACAGTCAAAACACTCTTGATTAAATCAGTCTAAGAGGGCAAGTTTATAGCTCTTTAGTTGCCTACATTAAAAAAATAGAAAAGCGCACACGTTAAAAGATTTTAACAGCACAACTCAAGACGCTGGAAAGGCAAGAACAAACGAACCTCAAACCTGTAGAGGAGAAGAATTAAAATAGAGAGGAAATTAATGAAATAGAAAACAAAGAAAACAACAAAAAAATCAACTTGACTAAGAGCTGGTTCTTTGAAAGGCCTTAAAAACAAGATAGTCAGACCCTTGGCACAGCTAGCCAAAAGAAAGAAAGAGCAAATACAAATAACCAAATCAGGAGACGAAATGGAAACATCAGAACAGACCACACACACACCACACACACACACACACACACAACTACATGCAATCCAGAAACTTTCAGGAATATTTTAAAAAAATCTATGACTCACATTAAATTCGAAACCTAAACAAAATGGATGAATTTCTAGAGACATGGACACCACCAAAGTCAAATCAAGAAGAGATCAACACGCTTAAAACACAGACCCCCATAACAAAACAGGCAGGGAAGTTTTAAACCAGTAATATGAAGACCTCCCAACTAAAAAATGTCCAGGCAAGATGGCTTTACAGCAGAATTCTACCAATATTCAAAGAAGATATACAACCAAATACTGTGTGAGAAACTAGTCAAAAAATATAAAACAGAGGCAAGAATTCTAAACCATTCTCGTGAAGCAACATCACTCTAATACCAAAAATAGAGCAAAGATACAAACTAAAAGCAAACTATAGGTCCGTGTCCTTAATGAATGTAGATGCAAAGATACTCAACAAAATACTCTCAAAACGCCCAATTCAATGCATACAAAACAGATCATCCACTGACCAGGGAGGCATTATTCCAGAGATGCACGGATGGTTCAAATAGGTGAGTCAAAAATGCCAGTTAAAAAAATATAAAATGGACTTGCCAAGACAAAAATCACATGGTCATATAAATAGATACAGAAAAGGGCCTTTGACACAAAATCCAACATGCATCATGTTAAAAGTCCTAGAAGGAGCCACAGGGGGATGAGAGCGTCAAACAGTCCACTCTCCTGGAAGCTGTTGACTTGGCGACTCGGTCCAAATTCTGGCTGTTTCCTTTCATGGGCTGACAGTTTGTCCAGAATAACTTTCGATTCCTACTGAATATAGAACCACAGCACTTCAGATAATAGGTACTGTCACAGCAGCACTTATCATAGTTTGGTGCCCCTTTTTCTAAGCCTATGAGGAACAACTCTGGGAAAAGAGGGTGGTCGTGGTAGAATGTAAAGGCTGCGATTGGGTGAATGGTGGATGAAATCTAGCAAAGTAGTCTGGATCCACTCATTGGGAGGTCAACGGATTGATTGAACAAACAACCTTCATCCCCCACCTGATGGGTGGGGCGGTAGGTGTTTGGGCACAACAGCCTTCAGCGAGGGTGTTTTTGCCATGAAGGATGCGCTTGTACCATGGATTATCACTCTATAGCTTAAAAATGAAAAAAAAAAAACTGAGAGAAAAGATGCAGGACAGTATGGCAGAATGCAGGATCGGGGATGGGGTGGGGGTGGGGAGGTTGAGTCAAGCAAGACTCCACCGTCAGCACCAGCTACACCTCACCTGCCTGGAAATACTGTGCAGCAGAGGCAGCCATGTGCCTGTATATCCCAAATCTAATTGGCTATTGGCTCTCTCCTTGGAGGAATAACCCATGGCTGATGCCACAAGCTTACATCCTCTACAGGTTAGGAGATGTTATAAGCCACAGTAAGACCCTGTCATATTTAACAGGGGGGAAAATTGTAATTCATGGATTAACATATCCAAACATGTGTCTATGCTAAAGTAACCTACCATAACTATTAGTGCTGCTTAAATACCTATATATCTAATTGCTTGTTCTTCATTAGTAGGATCGAAAGATTATTCCTGGACAAACTGTCAGCCCATGAAAGGAAACAGCCAGAATTGACCAGAGTCCAAGTCAACAGCTCCAGAGAGAGTGGACTGTTTTACCTCTCATCCACCTGTGCTCCTTCTAGGACTTTTAACATGAATGCATGTTGGATTTTGTCAAAGGCCTTTTCTGTATCTATTTATATGACCATGTGATTTTTGTCTTCAAGTCCATTTATATTTTTTACGGCATTTATTGACTCACCTATTTGAACCATCCCTGCATCTCTGGAATAATGCCTCCCTGGTCATGGTGGATGATCTTTTTGTATGCATCTGAATGCAGTTTGAGAGTATTTTGTTGAATATCTTTGCATCTACATTCATTAAGGACACGGACCTATAGTTTTCTTTCTTAGTTGTATCTTTACCTAGTTTTGGTATTAGAGTGATGTTAGCTTCATAGAATGGGTTTAGAAGTTCTCCCTCTGTTTCTATATTTTTTGACTAGTTTCACCAGTATTGGTTGTAGATCTTCTTTGAATATCTGGTAGAATTCTGCTGTAAAGCCATCTTAGCCTGGACATTTTTAGTTGGGAGGTCTTATATTACTGGTTTAACTTCCTCCTTTGTTATGGGTCTGTGTTTAAGCTGTTGATCTCTTCTTGATTTGACTTTGGTGGTGTCCATGTCTCTAGAAATTCATCCATTTTGTTTAGGTTTTCGAATTTAATGGAGTATAGATTTTTTTAAATATTCCCTGACAATATTCTGGATTGCATGTGTGTGTGTGTGTGTGTGTGTGTGTGTGTCTGTTCTGATGTTTCCATTTCGTCTCTGATTTGGTTGATTTGTATTTGCTCTTTCTTTCTTTTGGCTAGCTGTGCCAAGGGTCTGACTATCTTGTTTAGCCTTTCAAAGAACCAGCTCTTAGATTCATTGATTTTTTTGTTGTTTTCTTTGTTTCTATTTCATTAATTTCTCTTATTTTTAATTCTTCTCATCTACTAGGTTTGAGGTTCGTTTGTTCTTGCCTTTCCAGAGTCTTGAGTTGTGCTGTTAAATCTTTTACGTGTGCTCTTTCTAATTTTTTTAATGTAGGCACTAAAAGCTATAAGCTTCCCTCTTGCGACTGCTTTTAAGGTGTTGCACTGTATTCTCATTTTCATTTACTTCCAGGAATACTTTTATTTCTGTCTTAATTTCTTCTTTGACCCATTGATCGTTCAGGGCTGTGTTGTTTAATCTCCATGAGCTCCTGTGGTTTTTAGAGCTTCCTTTGCTGTTGAGTATAAGCTTTATTGCACTGTGGTCTGTTAGAATGCATGGAATTATTTCAGTTTTTTTTAATTAGTTGAGTTTTGTTTTGTATCCCAGAATGTACTCAATTTTAGAAAGGCTTGCATGCACTGCTGAATAGAAAGTGAATTTTTTGGTGCATGAGTGGAATAGTCTGCAAATGTCCATTAGGTCCATTTCTTGTAAGGCGTTATTTAATTCAGATGTCTCTCTGTTTATTCTTTGTCCAGTCGATCTATTCAAGAAAATGGGGTATTCATGTCACCTACTATTATTGAATTGGAGTTAATCTGTCCTTTATAGTCCTGGAGTATTGTTTTTATGAATTTCAGTGCACCAGAATTTGGTACATATATATTCATGATTGTAATATCTTCTTAGTCACTTGTTCCTTTGATTATAATGAAGTGACCCTCTTTATCTCATCTGACTAGTTTTGATTTGAAGTCTATTTTGTCAGATATTAGAATTGCAACACCTGCTTGCTTTTTAGAGCCATTTTCTTGAAATATTTTTTTGATCCTTTCACCCTAAGGTAGTGTATATCCTTGAAGGTGAGATGAGTTTTTTGAAGACAACAAAAAGATGGTTTTCTTTTTTGATCCATTTTGTTAGTCTGTGTCTTTTGACAGGGGAGTTGAGGCCATTGATATTTAATGATAATATTGAAAGATGTGTATTGGATACTGTCCATTTAATTTCCTTAAGTTTATGGACCTATTTTGAGTTTCCATTTTTTTTTATTAATTTTATTTATTTCCGTATGTGTATGAATGCACTGTCTGCATGCAAGTCTGTGCACCCTTGTTGTGCAACGCCTTGGAGGTCAGAAGAGGGTGTCGGATTCTCCTGGAATCGGAGTTCAGACAGCTCTCGGCCGCCATGTGGGTGCTGGGGATCGAACCTGGGTCCTCTGCAAGAGCAGTCGGCGCTCCCAACCGCTAGGCCATCTCTCCAGCCCCCTGAGTTTCCATTTTTATACTCTCCTTTTTTTCTTCCTGTAACCTCTTGAGTATGTACATTCATGTCTTCGGTGCTTTGTATTGTTTTGAGTATTCTCTGTAGGGCTGGCTTGGTAGGCATGAATTTCTTTCACCTATTCATGCCATGAAAATTTTTCTGTTCTCCTTCAACCTTAATAGATTTCGCTGGATAAAGTATTCAGGGTTGGCATCCAAGGTAGTTTAGTGCTGGTAATACTTTGGTCCAGGCTCTTCTGGCTTTCATAGTTTGCACTGAGAAGTCATCTGTGATTCTGAGGGGGTTTCCTTTATATATAACTGGTTGTTTAGCAGCCTTCATTCACTACCTTCTCTTTGTTCTGTGTACATAATGTTTTGCTATGATATGCCATGGTGATTTTCTGTTCTGGTAATGTCTTATTAGTGTTCTATGTGCTTCTTGAATCTCTATAGGTAATTCTTTCCTTAGTTTTGGGAATTTTGCTTCTATAAATTGTGCTGAAGATCTGTTCAACACCATTGGCCTGAGATTCTTCTCTTTCCTATATGACTATAATTCTTAGATTTGGTCTTCTCATGCTGTCCCAGATTTCCTGTGTATTCCATTTTGTGGGATTTTTTTAAATTTTATATAGTCTTTGCTTAAGTACTCCATGTCTTTGACTTTGTCATCCAGTCTTGATATTCTGTTTTCTGTTTCATTCATTCTGCTTGTTGGGCTTTCTGCTATTGTTTCCAGTTGGCTTATTGGGTTCTTCAAATTCATGCAGATTTCTGTTTGGGTTTTCCTCATCTCTAGCTCTTTTGGGAATTCAGTTTTCAAGTCATGAATTGTTTTCAATATTTCATTAAGCCACATATTTGTATATTCCTGGGCTTGCACCACAAGTTCTTTGAGTTGTTTGTCTTTGTTTTCTTTGATCATGTTTATAACTGTTCTTTTAAATTCTGAGTCCAGCTGTTCCTCAGAACGGTTTTCATTGTAGTGCCCTTCTGGAGGCAGGGGTGGGTTTTGTTGGGGACATATTCTTTTAGTTTTTCATATTATTTGTGTTTTTGCACTGCACTTTGGGCATATGGATGCTCTTTATTGGTTATCTGACCAGTAAATATTTCTGTTTAATATGCTTTTGTTTAATTGAGTTTTGATATATTTGTATTGTTAGTATAGCTTAGTTACTTTTTGTTCTGAGTCCTAAGTAAGCAAGACTGTCCAGCATATCAAGAGTCAAGGAAGGGTCCGTGAGTGGCACACACCTTTAAATCCCAGCACTCAGGAGGCAGAGGCAGGCATAGCTCTGTGCGTTCAAGGCCAGACTGGTCTACATAGTGAGATCCAGGACAGCTGGGGCTACAGGGAGACCCTGTCTCAAAAAGGACCAAAAAAAGTCAAGGAAGATGGGTTTGGGATGAACTGAGGAGGTGCTTAGCACCTGTACTAGGATGATTGGCAACTCAGGGTAAGGGAGTTGGTCCAGGGAAAAGATTGGTGTCTGCAGGGCTCCTAGTCTATGTGAGAACAGGGTCAGGGTGTGAGAGCAGGACTGAATGGTATGGCTGGTGGGTGAAGTCTGACTTACCAATCCTCCAAGGGGCAGGTCTGAGAGTCAGGTTAGCACCAGAGAGGTTGGGAGTGGGGAACAATCACAAGAGGGTACTTAGTGATCTGTGCTAGGGTGTTTAGTCAGTTTGGGTTAGGGAGATAAATCAGAGGTCCCAGGTTGAAAATTAGGTGCCTGTCGGTGTCCCAGGCTGGGAGGATGGGGCCCCGGGGGGGGCTGTGAGGAAATGAAAGGCAGGTTTTGACTTAATGACTTCCTAGGTGGGCGATGTGTCTATTTTTTAACAACTCCGGATATAGCAATCCCAAGGAGGTCTTAGTTGCTCAATGATGTCATCAAAAGTGTCCCATTTCTCCAACTGTCACATGTAGCTTCTTAATCTTTAAGATCCTCAGGTTTGTTACCCCATAGTCACATGATAGATGGCCACAGCTCCATAAGAAGATAGTAATCAAATAGCTGGTCCAGCTGAAGGCCTCTGTTTATTTGCCTCCTTTTATTAAGAAAAAAAGACCCTTCCCTCCAGGAGGCTAGAGAGATGGCTCAGCTGTTGAGAGCATGAGCCGTTCTTGCAGAGGACCTGAGCTTGGTTCCCAGAACCTGTTTTGGAGAGCTCACAACAACCTCTAACTCCAGCTCCAGGAATATCTCGGTCTTCTGCAGACAACTACACACACGTGTACATGTACACACACACACACACACACACACACACACACATAATTAAAATAATAAAAATAAATCCTTTAAAAATAAAAAACTGCCAAGCCAGGTACAGTGGTACATTCCCTCAATCCCAGCACTGGGAGGCAGATCTCTGTGAGATGAAGGCCAGCCTGGTCTACATAGTGAGTTCCAGGCCAGTTGATGCTACAGGAAGACCCTATCTCAAATAAGCTAACTAGCTAACTAACTAACTAACTAACTAACTAACTAGCTAGCTAAATAAATACATACATACATACATACATACATACATACATACATACATACATAATTATAAGATCTTAGGAGCTGAAGCTATTGTAACCTTCTGCTTGTAGTCTTTCCTGTAATAGAAAGACCAGCACTAGGTTTAAGTTAAAACCAGCATGCATGCACAGAATTAATGATGTTCTAATAGAAGAAAAAAAAAAGATTCTTTTTCCAAGCCCCAGACACTGTTCATGTAAAAGAAATCTAGTCTGGGTTAGACAGGAAGTATTTATTGTACATAGTAGGGCAGAAACAGCAAGCATGTAGTATATGCCTTGCCTCTTATTGGCAATAACCAGATTTGTTTTCACACACACACACACACACACACACACACACACACACAGGTACACTCCTATATTGTTTGTAGGCAACATGTTCTAATGCACTATTTCAGCTATCAAAGCTTATATTGGAAAATCTTTCCTGAAAAGCATGGGTGCTGACTTAGGGCTGTGACTCAGACCTCAGGAAGGAGACCACAGTCTGACACAGATAGGAGGAGTAATTGTGATCCCCATTGGGAGGCCCATGAATCCCCCCATGGCTTTAATGATCCACAGGACTCCTCTGCCAGTCTGGCTAGCAGTTGGAAAGGTAAGGGTGCATAAAGCCTTTCTTCTGATGGACTCATTGTCAGAGAATCAAGGCACTTCAGCCTAAAATGATGCTCCAAATTCTCTACACAAACCTTCTAGCGACTGCCATGATTCACCACTTAGTCTTCTGTGAAGTGAATTTTCTGTCCTTAGTGGAGATACAGAAACTCACCGAGAGCTGATCATCAGGAGACAACCCCAGAATTGAGTGGGCTGAGCTAGACAGTGGACACAAACAGAGCAGGTGGCTCTGTATCTGCAGAATGTGTCCTAGATGAAAATAAAGCTCAGTCATATCACCCTTTCGTTTCCATCTCTGTGACTGATGTTCAGAGGCAGGGCTGGTATAGTGTTTTCACTGTGGAACTCAGCTAGATCCATCTGAGTCTAAGCTGAGTTGTCCTTTGATCAAAATGCCACTCTAGTCTGGCTGTCACTTAATCACCCAGGTGTCTCCTTTGACCAGGTGCATTATCCTGACTTCAGCCTGATGTGACACTGTGGGAGACTATGTCACAGGCTCAGGGTTCCCTCTGTTTCCTTCAGCCTCATACCATGTGAATTGACTGGTAATTCAATATCTATCATTCAGGTAAATGGAGACTTGCTGTAGGGAATTACTAGTCTAAAACTTTTGTAGGATTCTGAGATTCATTTTTAAAAGGAAAATGTCAGTCTTAATAGTGCTTATTGAACTAGAAATGGGGTTAGCAGGCCACCGTGTTGTAGAAATTAAATCAGCACAAATAGATATGGAGTACAGCCAACCGTATACCACACAGGGTTTCCTTTAGAAACCCCTTAACTACATTTGACCTCTAGCACGCTTTTGAGCTTTTGTTTTTAGTCAATGTGTACTTTATCCATATTCATATGAAAATCAGAGGAAAAATGCATGGTTTACAGTTTCTTACTCAGCAGTGTAGATTGAAATAAACTTTAATGAAATGTAGAGTTGTCTTATAAAGTTACTTAAGGGTGAAAGCCATGTTGAACAGGAAGAATTGATTTCTATTGATCATGATTTGAGATGAGGTTGTTATCTCTGAGTTTGCTAGATTATTCTTACCAGTTCCTCTTTCTAGACTCACAAAACTTCTGTCTTGAGCAATATATGTTGTAGCGTTTACTAACAGCATACTTTAAAATGAGTACCAGCTGTCTTGGTATTTTGAAACTGGAATGTGGAAGGGATTCACAGGTTTTGTATCAAATATTAAGCAGTCCTAGATGGAGATGTCTAGAGATGGATGGGGCAATAAAGTATTCCAGCCACACCTAGCTGCTTAGCGATGAAAAATGAGTCAGAGAGCAAGAAAGGTCAAAACAGATAGTAACTCGAGCTGCAGCAACCTCATACAGACTGGCTGGGAGGATTAAAATAAATATATAAAGTCTTTGCAAGAGGACAGAGGAATTTCACAATCCTGCCATGCTAAGTCAACCTGTCTCCTTGCACAAGGTTCCTGAGGAAAATATAGCACTGAGAGATGATAACAGTTGGAAAATAAATGGCAGATATTTTATGGTCTAGGACAGTATTTAATATATCACAATAGAGGGTTCTGATGATACTGGCTGGGATCATATAATTTGAACTTGAATTCTACCCTATTTTTACCTACATAGATTTTAAAGAGAGGGCTGGAGAGATGGCCTAGTGGTTAAGAGCACCAACTGCTCTTGCAGAGGAGCCGGGTTTGATTCCCAGCACCCATATGGTGGTTGAGAACCGTATTTAACTCCAATTCCAGGGGAATCCGACACCCTCTCTGACCTCTGCAGCATTGCACGACACAGGTGCACAGACCTACGTGCAGACAGTACATTCATACACATAAAAAAAAAATTAAAGAGAGAGTGAGGACATGCCAGGGTCTGTATAGAACAATGTACATGTCACCTCTGGGAAAGTAACTTTTGTTTCCCTGAGAGTGGCATTTTCTTTGCAGGTGAGCCAAGGGCTCACATTAAAAAAGGCCACTTGAGCTGGGCTTGGGGCGCACGCCTTTAATCCTAGCACTGGGGAGGCAGAGGCAGGCAGATCTTTATGAGTTCAAGGCCAGCCTGATCTACAGAGTGAGTTCCAGATCAGCTGGGGCTACAGGGAGACTGTCTCGAAAAGACCAAAAAAAGAAAAGAAAAGAGAAAAGAAAAGAAAAAAAGAAAAGAAAAGGCCACTTATTTTAATATGTAGCCTCACCAAAAGGAGAAGCTCACCTTTTCTCTCTCAGTAGAGGGGTTCTTCACCTCATGCAGAACTCCAGAGCTCCATGTGCTAACATTGCTACCCAGTGGAAGAACATGGACTGCACAGAACCAGGAACTTAAAACTGAGCCCCAGGGAGCTGGGCATGGTGGTACATGCCAGTAATCATGGCACTCCTGAGGCTGAAGCAGAAAGATCACAAGTTTGAGGCCTATCTGGGCCATGTGGCAAGATCAAGTTCAGCCTGAACTACATGTTAAGTTCTGTCTCTAAATAAATAAATAAATAAATAAATAAATAAATAAATAAATATAAGATGATGTGGAATAGGCACTGTTTCCTCCAAACTTGCCTCTCTCTCTCTCTCTCTCTCTCTCTCTCTCTCTCTCTCTCTCTGAAATGTTAGTATTTGAACAGTTTGAGAGTCATGACTCATTTCTCAGTACTTGACAGAGTAAAACAGCTCTGCCGGCCCTAGGTTCTACCCATATTTGGAAGCTATGGTCTGCCCTCACCGGAACACCAGAAGCAGTAGAGATGTTAGCAGGGGGGATCTCAGGAGCCTAAAGGAGCACTCGGCATTGTATCATCATGTGAGCATTTTAAGGCAGCTTCAGAGAATTAACAGCCACCTTTTCTCCTCCAAGCAGAGAGGAATTTGCTAAGGTATACAAGCTATAAGGAAGGGAAGTGGTCAATTTCTATGCACTAGTTCTCCAGCCATACTGGGCACCTGTTATATAAATGAACCTTCTAAATTTATATCAAGAGCTTAGCAATCACATAGCTTATTTGTTTTTCTTTAATCTTGATTATAGGAGCAAAATTCCTGAGGAAATTGATTTCCAGTCTAGATCAATAAGGAATGAAGTAGCCTTATCTAAATGAACACTGTTATAGGTCAGAAATAATAGATGAGTGACCCACAAACACTATGCACCCCATAGACAAGATGTGGGTGGCATATGTGCACATGTGTGCATGTGTGCATGGTATTTGTGACTGTGCATGTGCCAGCATGCATGTGCCTATCAAGGCCAGAGGTTGACACTGGGTATCTTTCTCTATCACTCTCCACTGTATTTTTGAGACAGAGTCTCTCACTGAACCTGGGGCACGTCAATTGGCTAGACTGGCTGGCCAGTGAACCCCTAGGATCTTCCTAGCTCTACCTCCAGCACTAGGGTAACATGTAGGTACTGCCACACTCAGATTTTTATGTGGGGTGGGTGCTGGGAATCCGAATTCAGATCCTCATGTGTGTACAATAAGTACACCCACTGAGCCATCGCTTCAGCCAACAGACAAGATTTTCTTTTTAGCACTGGGCTTGGTGCCACAAACCTATACTCTCTCTGTAGAGGCAGGGAGATCTCAAGTTTGAGACAAGCTGGTGCTATGAAATCAAGTCAAACCTGGACTACCTAGAGAGACCTTGTCTTATAACAGGAAAACTAAAGGGGGCTGAAGAGCTGGTTCAGTGGTTACAAGCACTGGTTGCTCTTGCAGAAGACCCAGGTTTGATTCCCAGCACCCAGATGGCAACTAACAACTGTGTGTTACTCCAGATTCTAGGGGATCCCATGCCCTCCTCTGACTTCCATGGGCATTGCGCGACACTGTGTCCTTACATGCATGCAGGCACTGTACATAAAATAAAAATAATAAATAAATATATTTTTAACTAAAAGGAAAAAGCCACAAACAAGATTCTTTTATTTTCATATATTGAAAAATAAACTTGTCAGAATACAGAATTTAAGAGATGTTCACATAAACATCTAGATGTCGGGGCGCTACGCCCCACAAACCAAGCACACCAGGCAGCACAAACAGTGTTTCATGCCCCGATTTCCTTCAGCTGAGTAGTCATGTGTTCCTTAAAAACAGATTGTTCTGGGGCTAGAGAGATGGCCTAGTGGTTAAGAGCGCTGACTGCTCTTGCAGAGGACCCGGGTTCGATCCCCAGCACCCACATGGCGGCCCAGCCATCTGAAACTCCAATTCCAGGAGAACTCCAGTTCCAGGGCAGTCCGACACCCTCTTCTGACCTCCGCGGCATTGCACGTCACGGGTGCACAGACTTGCATGCAGACAGTACATTCATACACATACGGAAATAAATAAAATTTAAAAAAAAATTAAAAAAAAAAAAAACAGATTGTTCTATTCATGTTCCTTCCTGGCCCTATGCAGTTTGAATTAACTTTTGGTAGAGCCAAAAGAAGAAATTGTGAGTTATTCTTGAGCCTCACTTGAAAGCGGTAAGACTTGTGCCTTGTTCTTTGTACTTCAACACAGAGTGAGACTTGGGAACATTTTCATATATGGAAAAAGACACTATAGTGTGAAATGGAAAATTTTATACCGAATACCTGAATAAAGCAGCTATACCAAGAAGACCCTGAAATGAGAGGGTGAAGTGAGAGCTGTGATTTCAGTTCCCTGGGGCCAGGGGCCGTGCTTCTCTGCTCACCCTCCTGCCCATCTTTTCCCTACGTCTATGAGCTTCAGCCTCTCCATCGCCTCTTGCTTTTCTTCCTTTCTTTCTTTCCTAGACTTTTCTTTTTGTTTTTAAACTCATTTGCACTCTTGGTAGCAATTGTTGGAGCCCTGCTGGGGAATAATTATGGGAGAATTAACCTCTGACATTTTTCTAAAAATAGCCCTTATAAATCCAATCATAGGTAATTTACCTGTCCTTGGTCCTCCGGGGGTAACCAGCATCGAAGAAAGACTTGGCAGGCTGGCATTCCTTCAGCAATTACGTGTGTTCCAAGTCCCTGGAGCCTGTACCATTTCTCCATTTAGAAATACTCCTCTGACCTTGTGACCTTGCTGTTTCAGCACCCTTTTCCTGAAAAAGGTTGTGCTCTTCCAGGAGGATGTGCTGTGCTCACACAAGGAGGGGGAGCCCTGGTCAGGCTGGGACCTCAGTGGGGTCCTCAGTGGGGACTTTCTTTGTATGGAAGACAAGGAAAGTAGTTAAAAGGGCTGTGGTTAGTAGAAATTATCAGAGAAAACTGCTGTGTCCCTGAGCTGTAAAGAAATTCATTTTCTCTTACCCAAAACAAAAGGACTTGAGCACGCTCTTCCCGTTTTGTTTTCTTCGGATGTTCCGAGAGACTGCAATGCAGCCTGGACATCTAGGAAATCCACCCCCCCAAGTGCCGTGTCAAGTGGCACTTAAATACACAGCATAAAACCCTTGTAAATTCCACTGCACAGCCAAAGCTCTAAGCCCTTAAATGCACAGAAAAGTGTGTCTATTATCTATCCTTTCAAAGTAAGTGTGCTGTTACTTAAATTGTCTTTGTCTTCTTCTTTTCAGCTGACATTATCTCCACGGTAGAATTCAACCACACAGGAGAATTACTAGCGACAGGGGACAAGGGGGGTCGGGTTGTAATATTTCAACGAGAACAGGAGGTAAGTGACAGCCAATGCAAAGTGCTCATTTTCTTCCCCTTTTAGAGGAAGTCTCCTACTGCTCCTTAACCCTCATGTGTCGTCCTTAACCCTCATGTGTGGTCCTTAACCCTCATGTGTAGCCCTTAACCTTGCTACCTTGCTTGCCAGCATTAAACTGCCAAAAAGTCGTCAGCCCGAACAGTTCCACACTCAAAACTCACAAACCACCCAAAAGAGGGTTCTCTCTGGGTATAGCCTTATCTTTCCAAGTCTGCATAGGGCACGTTCAAAAACACCTCAGTTCTCATCTGACCTGCAAAATTCCACAGGTGACTCCTGCTGTTATCGTGGGATCTGTCCTCCGAGTGTTGAAACTCAGTCTCCCTTCAAATCAGGTACTGCCAGAATACATAGAACAGAAAAAGCAATAACTTTATTTGACAACAGTTGTGAAGAGGGCATATGAATGAAATGAAAATTATAGCTCTCTCTAGCAAAGGGGTTATATCCCACCAAACAGCATGTCACCCCAGCGTATTGCACCCAAGTTAGTGTGGGTCGCCGAAAGGTCCCTGGAGCTGGATATAGCATGCAGTGCCATTTCTGAGCAAGAGTTGTAACTTGTCGCCAGTCTGAAAAAGTCTGTTTCTTCCTGACTTGGGCTCACTAGTAATTCTTTCACTCTTTCATATAATTTAAGGCGCACTGGGCTCTCATTTCTGTTTTCTCAGAATGGAATTATAGCCCAATTTGGTTTTCATGTCCTCTCCTGGCACATACTCATCCTTCCAGCAGGGTAGTCTGTGTGCTAGTAACTCTCCCATCTGCCACTGCCTGCCTCTGAGATTCACCGGGCACTGGGGAAGCGTGAAGGGAGCCCAGTGTTAGAGGAAGACTCCACAAGAGACTTCCCTAGCAATTTGATGCCTGCTTTGTGCCTCTAAGCCATTTGCATTACACCTCCCCTCAAAAAAGGGAAGCCTCATTTAGAGGTGATATATTTGGTAATTGCACATTATTTGCAATTAATTTCTATAAGGGCATCATGATCCCTCGGGTTCTGTATAAATTCAAGTGCTCAGCATTAAATCAGGCACCCAGCCTATTGCATTGGCCCTGAAAACATGAAAATGTGGTTGGCAAGTAGGAACTAATAGCTCTTCGTGACCTGGAATTTTTCCTGCTTTTCCAGAGCTGCCTGGTGCTAATTGGTCTGGCACATGCTCCACACACTTGACAGTCTGATTTGGATGGTAGCAGATCAACCCTCTTATACCTTTGCTGTTAAGGTGGTCTGGCTCTCTGTAAGCAAGCAGAAGAGTAGCAAGGACGACAGCTTCTAAAGTCCTTTGAAAACTGATTTTCAAACCTCCAATTTAAAAAAAAATCCAATTAGTTTTACAGCAATGATAAAGAGGACATGGAAGAGCTATTTAGCATAAATTACCCAAGGCAGCATGTTGCCAGTAATGTTCCACCCCACGTTTTCTGCTAGCTATTTATAGATTTCACCTATTTTCATTTCCTGAAATATTTGGGAAGTCTGATTCATTAGTACAATGATGGAGATTCACTTTCCAAAGCAGGGTGGTTTGCTTCACTGGAAAATAAATGTCATTGAGGATAACAAGCACCCAGTAAAGTGTTCAGCTTTGGGGGAGTTGAGGGATTCAAATGCACACATTGTCTTGTAAACAAAGCTATGTGACAGTTTGGGGCAATGACTCTTCAGGGAGCCTGGTCCTAGACAGGCTGCTTACAGCCTCCTCAGTGCCCTCACCACAAACTTCTACCTCCTCCCCCCACTCCCACCCACACACACACTTAAAGGCATGCTGAGATGTGGCTTTGGAAGTCCTGTGTCCACCTAGGATCACACATTTTAAATTGAGACTTTTCTTAAATACCAAACTTTGACTTAAAATGTTTATTGAGGTGGGGCGTGGTGGTGAACGCTTTTAATCCTAGCACTTGGGAGGCAGAGGCAGGTGGATCTCTGTGAGTTCAAGGCTAGCCTGGTCTACATAGTGAGCTCCAGGCCAGCTGGGACTAAAGGGAGACTCTGTCTCAAAAAGACAAAGAAATGTCTATAGAGTCCCAGATTTGAACTTTTGAACAAATTTTCAAAAGCAAATCTCAAAGCTTTTGATAACATGGTGCTAACCCTCCTGAAATCCAGCCCCCCCCCCTTGGCCTTTCTTCCCTTGGCCTCTTCTATGCCCTTTTCTCCTCTAGCTCTTTGTTCTTCCTTTCTGCAGGCCCTTGCCTTTGTGTTCCAGGGTCTCATCATTTATTTAGTTCCTGCTGTTTGCACTTTGCATAATTAGTGCTAGGGGACAGCCATAGGTAAAGTCCCATCCTTTTCCTCCTGATGCAGATGACACTCTATGCAGATGTCCCTTTTATCACTTATTCTGGATAAAAGGCAGGAGGGAGGGACTGGTGCCCAAATCTGCTTAAAAGCTGTATGACCCTGGGAAACTCCCTTAATATCTCTGAGCCTCCTGTGTCCACCTCCCTTCCCCACCCACCTCTCAGAGAATCTGTGAGGACCAGATAGGAGTTCAAAAGGACTGTTATCACAGTAAAAGACAGAGAAGGCTACAGTTGCTACAACTCTGCACCTTTCATAGGGGTTGATATAAGCATGTTGGCGCCCCACCATGGAATGATTTCCTCAGCAGCTGCTAGAACACAAAAAGAGACTATTAGGCCTTCTGTTTATAGAGATTGTAAAGTCTTCTATATTAACTTTTATTTATATGTACATGTTATGACATATTTGTATCAATACAGAAGCTTAAGTATATAATTTATAAATAAATACATATATATTAGAGGTACTGATATTTGCCAACAGGGTATATGCTTTGGGGGCCAGTACACTAAAGCCAAAAGTGTGGCTGTCATGATTTTGGCTTCTGACCACTCAGATGCAGCCTCCCATCCCACCCCTAAATAAATGGCTTTGATCAAATGGGAAAAAAAAGAGAATTCATGAGTTTGCACTTGCCTTAAGTGGTTTAATCTTTTGTGTATTTTTCCCTCCCTACAGAGTAAAAATCAGATTCATCGTAGGGGTGAATACAATGTTTACAGCACATTCCAGAGCCATGAACCCGAGTTCGATTACCTGAAGAGTTTAGAAATAGAAGAAAAAATCAATAAGATAAGATGGCTCCCTCAACAGAACGCAGCTTACTTTCTTCTGTCTACCAATGGTACGTGGAGACAATTTGTTTCCCTGTTTGGTATTTTCAGACACAGTCAGCCAACCAGACTTGCCATTCTCTTTTAGCTTCGGTTTTCCTCTACCTTGTGGGCTTGTGAAAAACTTGGAGACCCCCTTAACAAGGTGCTTAGCAGAATGCCTGGTGCACATAGAGTTGGCCCTCAATAAATAGAAGCTATTCTTTTTATAAATATCAAATTTATGACCCAATTATATGAAATCCATTCTCTGCAGCTTCCAACTAATGTAGATTACTTGCAGGTGTTTCTGGAATGTGACTTCCTGTCTTAAGATTCACTGGATGTTATTCTGGGAATACATTTCAGGAAACTCGACATGCTATTGGCATTTTGAATAGAAGTTATTAATCCTAGAATATATTTTAGGGTCTGCAAAGCAGATGGCTGAGTGTCTGACAAAATCAAGTTCTAAGCTGGGAGCACAAGAGGCCCAACAGAGATGGGACACTCCCAAGGAACTATCAAGAAAGGATTGCTTTATCTCTCTTGAAACTCTCCTTGACCTGAGTGGTTTAGGAGAAACTGATATAAATAGAAAAGAGAGAGGATGTGGCAGCTGAAAAGAGCAAGGTCACATATTTACTCTGTGGGTGAAGTTGCTATACTTCGGGTTCTTAAACTCTTTCAGAAAGAGCCATCTACGTTCCAGTAGTTTAGAATTAAGTCATCCCTGAGGGGTGCCAATTGATGAAGGTAACAAGAGAAGCCAGGTAGAAAAGCAAGCACCATTGCCCAAGCAGGTAAGTTGGTGAGTGATTCATTTCATCCTGTGTGAGCCTATGATGAATACACTTATATTCATATGAATGTGCTTATATTCATGTCTATGACATAGTCAAGCATATATTCTGTTTAAAGAAGGGAAGGGCACAAACCAAGAGATTTGCCATCTCTGACTCTCAAATGTGCATTAGGAGTCACTTGTAAATTAGTTTCTTTTATCCTTTTATTCTGTAAGTATATACAGTGAGACATAGATCAATCTTATGGAAAAAAAAAAGAGAAAAACTGTAAAGTACACGACCTCCAAATCATTCAACTGTAAAGCCAATATACAAATCTAAGATATGACAATTCAAATTATCTCTTTAGGGTCATCTAAGCCTATCTCAATATGAGCAGACCTCTACATCTCTGTTTTCCAAGATTCCAATTAATTTAATTCTTCCTCATAACTGTATTTACTGTTCTGTTTGCTCTTTGCAACCTTGATTTCTCAAAAGCCAAACCACCTCAACTGGGTTCAGTTTCTTCCATTCTGATTTTGCTGTTGACCCTCACTCAGAGGCTCTGTCATCACTCACTGCTCAGAATGAAGGAGATTTGTGATAGTTTTGACTTAATTACTTCCGGCAGTGGGGAAGTGTCTGATTATCTTCTATAGCTAGATTACGTTATATTATGAAATTTAGCCTATTGATTATTGCAATAAAATTCAAAGGCTTATTAACTACTTTGTAGGGGGGATGGGAAAGAAAGTGAAATTCGATGAAGATTAATTATATAGCATAATGTTCTGTTAATTGAGTTTTTAAATAGTTTTTTGATTAACAAGGATATTATCTTCCCATTTGGGATGCTATTTCACATGCCAACAGCATCTCAAAATGATTCTTACAAGAAAAATTCCCATGTTCTTATGCAGTTTTCCTTCTTATACTAATATTGAAATTGAGATCTACCCCCAGGCCAAATAGGTTAACATGCAAAAATTAATGGAAGACAATTGGAATTATTGCATAAAAGGGAAAACAAAGATAAATGATAAGGTTGTGTTTAAAGCTTCCGTGGGTGCTGATAAACTACTCAGTGGACAAGGCAAGAGAAAGGAAAAAGTATTTCTCATACTAACTGCCACATGTTTCTTGGACTTTTTTTTTTAACACAAAGCTTCAAGATTCTGAGTCGAATGAAAATGGTGTGAGATAATAAAGTCAAGAATGACCTCAGGCAACACAGCCATGGGGAATTGGATTGAATTCTCCATCAATTATCGTTTTTTAAAAAAATGTGGTTATCTCATTATAGTTGAGTACAGTTTTTACTTTCTAATAGAATGTTTTTAACTTCATAACATTTCATGAAAAATAAAACTGACACTCCATTGTCGATCTAGATCTTGGAATTGTTTGCCACAATGAAAACACATTCCGCCCAGCTTACTGCTGCTGCCTCACTGCTGATGGTGAGGAGTGGAAGAATGCTGTGCATGTTCATGAAAATTAAGAAAGCACAGAGAAGCAAAATGAGGGCAATATGTATTCCAATACAGAGAGAATTGCTGTGAGCGTCTTTTAGAGGAAAAGAAAACACATAGATAATTTTGTTTTCAACGGAAACGTGATATATTCTACTATACTACTAAATTTAAATATATTTAAATTTAATAATATAACAACACAAATATTTTCCTTACTGATAAAAAAATAACATAACATTTTTAATAACTGTATTTGGGTTGATTTTCTGTGGTTTAGTTATAAGTCTCACACTGTTAAGTTTTTAATTATTTACAAATTCTTACTACAAATTATAAGATATTTTATTACATATAATAAATTATATAAATATGTGCATAGGAATAAATGTTGGTATAAATAGATAATTGGGTAAAATACATATATCAACTGTATATATCATAGTGCTTGTTGGAATCCAAGGAAACATAACAAAAGATTATACAGACAATTTACATAATGATCTATTGGAAATTGAAGGAGGTTTTCCTCTTTTAACTTTTCTGCTCATTTCCATTTTCTAATTATAATGACCTGTACTGTTTGTATAATTAAGGAAAATTAAATGCAAAAAATAAACATATGTAATGTCTATAACCATGTAGCTCCCAAAATGTACAGAATATTTATAAAAATAGACACAGAATATTGATCAGAGATTATTCCTAACTGGAGGTCATAGAGGTCATGTCTTGTCCTTCTGTTTTGCCTGTGATTACTCTATTTAGCTCTATAGAAATTTATCATTTATCATATGAAAAATGTGGATAAAATTGTCTTCAGATGGAATTGGACACATTTCGAAACCAAGAAACAAAAGATATTCAGTGTTAAAATTCACTGACTCATGGGTTGTTCTCAGCCTCAGCAGATCAGGAGCAAATCAAGTGACTATAAATATGACCTGTGTTGACTTTCTTAAAAGCAGTTTCCTATTAGCCGGATGTACCCCCAACCCCCAGCACAAGTCAGAATGAGCAAGTAGATCAGAGTGTGCAAATCTCACACTTGGCATCCTGGACAGGCATTCCAGTGGCCTTGGAAGCTTAAATAATGCCCAGGGCAGGTAAAAACAGGGGTGATTACTAAGGTAGCCCCGTTGCTGCTGAAAGCCCACCATGTTGTGCATTTAAGACCTCTGAGGACAAGACATGATGTAAAAGTACTGTAAAGTCGTGTACCTTTGACTCCTTTGGGTTCTCCCAAAGGTGCAGAACCCAAAGGTGCAGAACCCAAAGGTGCAGAACTTGAGAAGTAGTGGTAGATAGCCTGGTAAGAGGTGAAGGACAAAGAAAGTCCCATTAGAGACAGGGAGCGGATGCCTTTTCTCCCCATAAAAGACAGATGTGCAGGCATGATTGTAGAATGAAGCTCAGAGCGTCAGAGAAACATGTTATTACTGCAGAGTAGTTGCTCAACTTGCTAGTTCTAATAACAGCTATTATTTGGATACCATCATTAGAAGCACAATGTAGTTAAGCACTCTGAATACTGTAATTCATTAACCCTGAGACCCTATAAGAAAGATATCATTTCTACTAGTTTACAAATAAACTGGAGTAAATGACTCTATTTGTAATGTTAACATATGTATATAAGCATATACCAAAATTGAGATTTAACTGGACATTATGTATTTCCTTGTTTCCTGCTGATGATTCACCATTCTTGGACTACTTTATTTTGTACCTTCTGCTCAAGGATCATAGGCCTTGGCCGTGTGGCTGGTTAGAGAAGTAGTGAGAATTAGGCCCAACAGTGCCTCACTCCAAAACCTGACAAATACAGAAAAATCAAGTGTGCCCCTACTTTTCAGAAGAGAAGGTAAAAGCAAGTGTGATCTGATAAGAAATGTGTACACAGGCATGTGGGCCTCAGATGTGACAGATTTGACCCAAACTGTTTCCTGAAAAGATAGAACTGAGAACCTGAAAAAATGGAATTGAGAGACTGCACAGAGCATGTGTTGCCAGCTTGCCAAAGTAGTAAACCCCCTCCGTCACCATCTTAGGTTGTCTGACCCGGGAGGCATTGGAGTACTTTAAGATGAGTATCTTGGTTTCAATGCTATAGAAAAAGGCAGGGATCCTCATGGGATATAATACACTGGGACAGTCTAAAGTTTACAAAGGTAGTTTCTGGTTGGGAGCTATCAGGAGACAGACAACAAGAGGAAAGGAGTCATGTCTGTGTGTGTGTGTGTGTGTGTGTGTGTGTGTGTGTGTGTGTGTGTGTGTGTGTGTGTTGGTACTCAGGGCTTTGTGCATGCTAGACAACTGAGTTATGTTCCCAACTTAACATTTTCATTCATCTCTGTATCATTTTCTTTCCCTAAATATTGCTGGAGTATGCACTTATATTGAGGAAATTCACTTATTTTTTTCCAACTAGTATTTTATTTTGATTTTGATATTATTGAGCTTCTTCCATGCCCCAGGCACTCTTCTAGGTGCAGGGAATATAGTGATGAACACAGCAAATGTCCCTGACTCCAGAGATTTCTAGAGAGAAGCAGATAATAAATAACTGACCAAATAAGAATTTGCTAGTGAAAACTAATATTCAGAAGATGAGGAGGAAGAGGAGGAAGGGGGCAGAAGGGGGAGGAGGCGGAGGAGGGGGAGGAGGGGGAGGAGGGGGAAGAAATGAGATATGGACAGAAGCAGATGGAGAATGGTGATGAGGCGGTGTTTTATGTAGATGCTACGCAAGCTTCTCTGAGGTTGGGACATGAACAAAGAAAACAAAGTTGGGTGAAAAGTAGGTGAAGGGGCCTGGGGAGGCAGTTCATTGGTAGAGCAGTTTTCAAGCATCTGTAGACCCTGGTTTCAACCCAATGTACCAGATGGAGAGAGAGAGAGAGAGAGAGAGAGAGAGAGAGAGAGAGAGAGAGAGAGAATAATTTGATTGATACATAATAGTTTGATAGATAGGTAGATAGATAATAGTTTGGTTGATAGATACCAGACAGATGATAGATAAATAAACTGGCAGATAGATAATAGTTTATTTGATAGATAATAATTTGATTAATAGATGATAACAGATAGATGATAGTTAGATAGCTGATAGATAAATAGATGATGGATGGGTGGGTGGATGAATGGATAGTGTATTAGTCACTTTTCTGTTGCTGTGATAAAACCACCATGACCAAGGGAACTTATAAAAGGAACAGTTTATTTAAGCTTACGATTGACAATTCCAGGGAATTAGAGTCCAATGTGGCCGGGAGGCCTGGTGGCCAGAGCTGGAGTAGAAAGCCAAAGTTCACATCCTCCGATGAGCACAGGAAGTGGAGAGACAGAGAGACTGGAGACTGGCAAGACTTGTTAAACTCACTAAACCCACCCCCAATGACGTACTTCCTCCAGCATGGCCACACCTTCTAAGACATCTCAGAACAGTGCCACCAACTGGGAACAAAATGTCTGAATACTTGAAGCCTATGGGGGAACACTCTCATTCAAACCACCACAGATAGATAGATGATAGATAGATAGATAGATAGATAGATAGATAGATAGATAGATAGATAGATAGATAGAGATAGATGATAGATAGATAGAACAGACATAGATAGATAGATAGATAGATAGATAGATAGATAGATAGATAGATAGATATGATAGATAGATAGGACAGACACAGATAGATAGATCGATAGATAGATAGATAGATAGATAGATAGATAGATAGATACATACATACATACATACATAGATGATAGATAGATAGATAGATAGATAGATAGATAGATAGATAGATAGGACAGACACATAGATACATACATACATACATACATGATAGATAGATAGATAGATAGATAGATAGATAGATAGATAGATAGATAGATAGATAGATAGATAGATACATAAATACATAGATACATAGATACATAGATAGATGCTTTCCTGGCAGAATGCACAGCAAGTTCAAAGACCTTGAGGTAGCAGTATGCTTAGTGTCCTAGGCATAGAAGGAAGTCATGTGTCAGGCCACAAGGAGTTAGGGAGCAGAGTGGTCAGTGAGATCAGAAAGGTTTAAGTTGCCAGTGCAGGTTACGAAGGGCCTTCCAGGGCATGGTAAGAATAGTAGCTGAGAGAGGTGGCTGCTAAAATAGAGATGTTACCAGTACCTTACCTCTCAAAGTTATCACAAACAGTAAATGAATGGTTCATGTAAAAGTCTATATATGTGGCTACTCTTATTCAGTGTTCAGACAATATCTTTATTAAACGAGCCAAATTAATACATAGGGTATGGATTTAACAGTACATTGAAAGATGCAGGGCAGTTATAGCAGAATGCATGATCTGGGGTGGGGTAGGGGGAAGGGAAAAGGGAATATGCCTAAACTGAACCGAAAGATGTTGTCTGAAATACATAAAAGCATTAAAAAAAAACAGTACATTGTCAGGGAAAACCATTTGTCCCAACATAAGATTGAGATGTGAGCTTCAACTGAGCTTCAAATCTGAACTTCAGATCTATGTGCTGTAGTGTTTCAAGAGCTCGATCCTGTACCCATTCCTACCATAAACATCATTACCTTGCCCTCCCCCACCACCCCATTTCCCAACCCCAGAAAAAAAAAATCCTTGACAAGCTTCCTCCCCTCTCATGGTGACCTCCTCTGGTGTCCTCCACAGATAAAACTGTGAAGCTGTGGAAAGTCAGTGAGCGTGATAAAAGGCCAGAAGGCTACAACCTAAAAGATGAAGAGGGCCGGCTCCGGGATCCTGCCACCATCACAACCCTGCGGGTGAGTGTCACGGCTGCTCTAGCCATGCTTTAAGCAGCGCAACCCATGGGAGACAAGGGAATGCCCCCCAAGGTTGGGCAAGTGCTGGACAGAGCAACCACTCACAACTCTAATATGAACTGGAGGCACTGGGCAGAGGCTCAGCCTGCCTGTCTCTGGTGACAGATGGCGGAGTGGGAAAGATGCCAGGCTCTAATGACTACAGATCCATGCTTGTCCTTTGTCCCTCAGGATGTACCACATGGCCACTGCCAGACATTGCTATATTCGCCGCTGTCTACTCATACCATCTAGAATATCTTAGGCATGTCTGCACTCAGGGCATGGGGGATGAGACTGCTCGAGGGAAACGTTGGAGTTTTGCCCTTCAGAATACAAGTTCCAGAATCTCAGAGACTGAGTTTGAATTCTGCCACATACCAGAACCCCACACAGTTATTATATTTGTCAGATTTTGTCCCTGTGACAAAAATACCTGAGAGAACGTAAAGGAGGAATCATTTATTTTGGTTCAGGGTGGGCGGGCTCCATTGCTTTTAGGCTGTGCTGAGGAAGGTCATAATGGCAGTGGGTATTCATAGAGGCTAATGGCCAGGAAGCAAAGAAACTGACAGACAGGAAGGGTCCAGAACAAGACCTCTCCAAAGACCCGTCCCCAGGCCTGCTTTCCCCAACCAGGCCCTGCCTTCCAATAGTGCTCCCAAGTGGAGTAACTTGATGCTGAGGAGTGAGCCCTCATGATCTGATCAACTGCAGTGATTAGATACATGAGCTGAGGACACAGCTTTCCACATGTGAGCCTTTGGGGAAGACCACATCCAAACCACAATAGTCATTTAATCTTTTTGACCTTCAGTTATGCAAATTATTTTTACCTTCTCCATCTTCAACATGGTGACAGTAATTCCCATCGCTCACTGGACTTACGAGGGTGAAGGGCTAGCAGTGGAAAGCCCTTCCTCTATGGCTGGTATGCTCAAAATGTTGGCTCTGCTCTCAGTCTGGTTTCCTTCCTGCCCACCCCCAGAGGTTCACAGTCTGATAAGGTGGGAGGCCTCATAATGCCAACACTCAAATGGTGGTGACTCTGCGTACAGTAAGGTAAATGCATAGACTGAGATGGTCAGAGAACTGCAGTTTGACCAAAGCGGGGGGAAAAAATGGCATTTGGTTCTGGAGGCCAGGAAAGGCCTCATAGGGACATGGCCATAAAGTGAATTTCTGAAATGGACCATCAGGGAGGGGAAGCTTCCCTAGGTATAGGTTAAAGTGAATTTTACTTTAGATCTGTTCTGTGTGAGCAGTCACCTAAGCCCATGTTGGAACCTGCCCTAGCCCCATGGAACCTCTAAAGCTGTACAATATATACCATTAGATACCAGATGCTCTGTAGAAGACCAAGGGGAAGCAGGAAAGCACAGGCAGGGAAAGACGGTCTCTCCTTAGGTACGCAAGTGCGCTTTGATGGTCACCGTGTGCTTTGATGAGCTCACTGGCTTATTCATTCATCTATTTATTCACCAGATGCTTTTGAGCATTCCTTGCTGGCCACAGTATTGGGCTTCCCCTGTACTAATGAGGATCGTGGCATCAGCGGCGTTCCTTCTGAGCTGTTACACATCGCTGCTCTGTTTTCAATGGTCAGCCTATACACCTTCAGCCTTGGCTAACTTGCCAGCTCCCTTGGCCCCTTATCAGATCAGGGTAGGCGATGTGCAAATCTCCCTTGCTATTCTAAGGAGGCTGCAGAGTAGCTCAGTGAAAACTGGGAAGGTCCGGGAAGTCTGAAAGGAGCTACAATTGTGCCTCCATTACTCTCCAACTTGACTTGAAACCTTGTATCTCCAATGTCTTATCTGTATAACATTAATGACAACAGACACTATGTACTGGAGTGCTCATGTAGATTCGGTGAGACACTCCATAATAAAGAGCTTAGCCTATGTAGTGTTGGGCACAGAGAGCATTCAAGGTTAGCTCCCTGCTATTGCTTTAGTAGTACCATCTTCATCATCATCATCATCATCATCATCATCATCATCACCACCACCACTCCTGTTCTTACCCCTCTATAAATAGTAGACCTATATGTATGTGTATATGAGAAAAGTCATACTTTCCTTTTATGCTGTTATATTTATTCCACAGACTACCGTGGCTATCTAGTGAGTAGCAAGCACTGTGCTGGAGATATGACAGGAATGAAGACTATCTTTTGCCCCTCAGGACATTGCAATCCTATGGGAGAAACAAATAGCTTAGGTGCCCCTGAATTACACCATGGACTTCCTCCCTTGTTTGCTATGCACATGAAATTTCTCAGTGCCCACTGTGGGCTCCCATTGCCCATGGCTTCCTATGGGGTTTCATATATCTGTGCCTAATCCCTTGGAGGCTCCATCCCTCTGACAGAGGAGAGAAGGCCTATTTACATTCCCACTAGAGCAGGGCAAGACAGTGACGCTAATGAAATGCTTTCCATATCAAACATGATGGAGCCCTGAGGTGTGGCTGCCAGTTAAAAATAATCATTTTAACTCTTGCTTTCTTAGTAACCAGCTATGTGACCTGGCTAGTGTGCTACATTTCTTCTCTCCAGCCTTTCCTTTTAAGATGCCAAGCAGAGATTGGAAAATGCATATTCCTGAGACCCAATACACATTTTTAACACGTGACACCTTAATTTGTTAAAACAAAACTGTCTGTGATCACCAAATTCTACCGTTCATCAGCCCCCTGGAAACTGTCATTTTGAGCTTCTGTTATTTTTCCATCATGTGAGCAATTACCGTACCAATTTAGGAGATATGTTTGCTGCAAAATTATTTTCCCATGTTTCGTTCCATTCCTCACTCTTTAGACTTTCAAATAGCCTGCATTTCAGGTAAACATCCATACCTCGGCGTTCTCTCCTTCAAAGCTCCAAAAAAGCCAGCCTCTCTTTCTTTTAAATCCCAGTAGTGGGGGGGGAACATAGGTAATTCCAAAAACCATAAATTCAGAACAGTGACTCCAAAGCTAGAACACACTGACACGATATTAATCAGACTATAATTTACTAACATACTCTGCTCTTGAAATTTGCATCGCCAGCAATTGTCTCTTCCCCCTCCCTATGCTATGATTACCTCCTGCTCACTTTCACAGGATCCAGGTCCACGTGGGCCCTGAAAGCGACAACATTTAATAATACCAGACAGCTAATTAATCCTCACTGTGTAATGAACCTGTTCTGTTTCAGTTCTGAGAGCCTCAGCTTTTCAAAGCAAGAACGTGAATGTAGCTTTCTTTTAAATGAAAGATGCTCTTTCGAATCCAATCATTTGTTACCCAAAGAACTGATGAGAGAAACATTTCCCTGCTCAGTATAGTCTCATCCGCCATAGTGATCATGATGATAACTGAATAACACCTCTTGGCTGTAAAACTCCAGGATGCTGTCTTTCCAAATGCCTCAGTGCATTTTCAGAACACACAGTGAGGAGGTTAGGCAGGGGAAATGATGGAACGTAGTATTTACTGAGCCTTTGTGATATCCATGCAGCACCCTGCACTCCCAGCCACACCAGGAGCTGCAGTTCATTGCCCCTACCAGACATGGGACTCCAAGAGTGGACTTCCCTACTGAGGAGCATGCAGGACTGGGAAGGGGACCTTCATCTACTTTGCTGTGGGACCCGGGCCCTTAAATGTGATTCGGGCTCAAAAGATAAAAGCAACTTGCCCAGTGTCCTTCAGTGGTTACTGTTTCATGGCTAAGAACAAAAGGCAAGAGACAGGACTCTTAACCTTAGACACATACACCTGGGCATCTAAAATGCTTTTGTTTTTTATTTTTGTGTGTGGGGGGTATGCAAGCATGTGTGTGCATCTCCCATGTGTGTAGGTGCACCTGTGCGTGTATGTATCAGTGTGTGCATACATGAGGATGACATCAGGTGACTTCCTCGATTACTCTCCACCTCATAGAAGCAGGGCCCCTTAGCTGAACCCGGAGCCCACAAGCACTATGGCTACTGTAGCTGTCCAGCTTGCTCTGAGGGTCTCCTCATCTTCACCACCTGAACGCTGGAATTATAAGTGGGTGTCAGAGACACTCACAAAATGCTTCTCTCTCTCTCTCTCTCTCTCTCTCTCTCTCTCTCACACACACACACACACACACACACACACACACAACTTGCTCACTCACTCACTCCTTCACACAGTCATTGAGTTTCCTGACCCCTGACAATGGAGAAACACTTTGAGCTCTTATACAGCGGCACTCAGTGAGCTCCTTCATACTCTTTCAGCGAGCTCCTTCATACTCTTTTTCTCCCAGGCTCCCAGTGCTCAGGGGTAATGGGCCCTCAGAGCCCCTTCTAGGCAACAGGCTTGGTATTCAGCCTGGGCTGGGAGCTGAGTGCTGAGAAACCATCAGGCACCATCTCCCAGCAGGATGAGCCTGGAGGTGCTGTGTTCCTCATTTGGTTAGCTGCCATTGCCTTAGAAACCTAGGCCAGGGGGAAATTTGCTTTTAGACCTGCTATAGACGACCATTGGAGGTGTGAGTGCCAAAGCTGTGGCTGTCGTAACCTGTCTTCCGGAAGATGAGTGATTATAATCACTTACGTTTTCTAATGGAGTCCATTCAAAGATCCCTTAAAGCCAAAGGAAACAATATTTTAATAACCATGACAAAAGCCACTGTTTGCTGATGTGCTTACTGAGGGTTACGCTGGAGTTAGGTGGATTGTATGTTCTTATATCACTGAGTCCTCGTGATAACTCTCCCAGGAAGACTGTGCTATTTGTTCTCCAGGTCTTCTGAAGCCATAGACTCTCATTTCCTGTCAGTCACTGCCCAAAGGCTACCTACCAAAGAAGCTTTCCCAGAACGCCTGTGAGGAAACAGCACACTCACCTCTTCCCCAACGCTGCTCTACGTCCTTCCCTTGACCTTCTTTCTTAACTCCTGGCATGACCCAATAAACCATTCGTTCGTCACCTGTGTGTCCCCTCATCCCCCACCAAAGCATGTGTGCTAGGAAAAGAGGGACAGTGAAGCTTCTGCAGCTAGAAGGATGCAGACACATAGTGGGGATGCAGCCATTTGTCAAGTGATATTAGAGCACGAATGTCAGAGTAAGCAAAGTGTTTGCCCAAAAACTATGGTTACAAAATGGCAGTGCTGAGATTCAAGCCTACTGTGACTCCAAAACTGATAGCGATTTTCCTCCTCCTTTTCTTCCACAGCCTCTGCTTTCAAAGAAAATATTAATGTATGGCCATATGGCAGAGAAATTTCATTACTGATTTCCATCTCTCGGAACACTTTGTCAAAGCTTTCTTAATATACGAGCTTAGGTTTAGAGGTGTGAGGGCTGCACAGGGTTTTCTGCCACAGGGTGGCCGTGCAAAGGATGCACAGGTCCTTGCAGGGCTGGTTAAATGGCATCATGTTTCCACACTCCTGCCTCCTGCCTGTGACTGTTTCTGCCTACCTCTCAGTGCAGTCACATTTTATTGACTCTGCAGAAACAATCTTTTTCTTCTTGACATGACCCTGATGTTTGCAAATCTTACTGGTGGCTATTTAGACACCCCCTAGTCACAGCCTCATATTCCATGATGAGCTAGCATGAGTGTCACCAGCTCTGGCTCTGGAAGGGAAACTTCTTGAGAGTTACTACTCTTCATAGTTTATGGCCTTAGCCAAGTTGACTAAAAACACCACTTAGTGTTTTTCAAAAAAGAGTAATCTTTTAGTGAAACTACTGGTTTAACTCCCTGATCTGTTTTCAGAGAGCTGATTAAAAACACTACCGGTTTAAGCTGAGTAATAAGAGCTACATTTACTCAGGCCTTCATGGAGACAGGCTAGGGGCTGAGCGGGTTCATATATATTCTACAACTCTTTATCATCGTGACTTAGGCATCCAGCCCATTTTAGGGAATTGTAAACAGAGGTTCAGAGATATGAGTGCTGTCTTAAGACCTCAAAGTAGTAAGCAGTGGATCTCAGAATGGAGTGCAGATCCGCATGTACCTGGAACTCCTGTCTTTCACACTATGCAGAGCTATTTTGCCATGACGCAGTAGTGAGAGTAACAGCGTGACACACAGGACTTTTTGAATGCTTACTGTACAGTAAGTACCACACTGAGCAGGTACTACAAAGGCAGTCTTTTTTATTTTATTTCTTTTTTTATGTGTATGAGTGTACTGTCTACATGCAGATTGGTGCACCCATGTCGTGCAATGCCGCGGAGGTGTCCAGGGTGTTAGATTCCCCTGGAACTGGAGTTAAAGACGGTTCTCTGCGGCCATGTGGGTGCTGGGACTAGAACCTGGGTCCTCTGCAAGAGCAGTCAGAACTCTTAACAGCTAAGGCATCTCTCCAGCCCCACAAAGGCAGTCTTAGAAAGATAAATGAAACACCATCCACAGGTTGTGGAGAGGAGACCAGCTGCACATGAAATCAACTTAAGCAGTGCCTCTCAACATGCAGTGCATCATGATCACCCACTCTGCTTTTTCCAAGCATTCACTTGGCCTCATCACTAGGGATTCTGGCCTTGAAGGTCTGAGTTAGACTGCAAGAAGTGATAGCTTCGTCAAGATCCTCCCTAAGCAACTCTCTGGTGGCACACCTACAAAAGTACTGGATGAGACTCAATGTTACTTCTCAGTTACTGAGAGTAAAACAGAAGTTGCCATGGCAGCTCAGAGGATACACAGAATGGAGGAGGTACAGGATGAGGAAGGGGTTTCCAAAGTGAGTCTTCGATGCATGATGTTTGATGCTATGGGCTTTTCAAGATGAGGGACAGTATTATGTCCTTCCTTACAGTAGTGTGAGTGTGAATATCCATGTGGGGGGGGTGTCTTTTAGATACAGTGTCTCCCTGTAGTCCCATCTAGCCTGGAACTCACTATGTAGACCAGGCTGGCCTTGAACTGACAGAGATCCATCTGCCTCTTCCTCCCAAGTGCTGGGACTAAAGGTGTGTACCACCATACTTGGTGATGAATATCCATTTTTGTGACTTTAAAAAAAAATTATGTGTTTCACACAATTTTTCAGTCTGTCTTAATCGCCATTATACCCGCTTCTCCCTTGGCACCCTTCATCACCCTCCCCTTGTGGAGTTCACACCTTAATCGCCATTATACCCACTTCTCCCTTGGCACCCTGCATCACCCTCCCCTTGTGGAGTTCACACCTTAATCGCCATTATACCCACTTCTCCCTGGCACCCTCCATCACCCTCCCCTGTGGAGTTCACACCTTCTGTCACTCCTGCTGGAGTCCACCGTGTCAGATTGCTCTTCCCACTCACTTGTCAGGGCCAGCTCCTCTCTTGAGCTCTAGTCACCCTATCTGGAGTCTCTTTTCTAAAGAAGGCCAGGTCCTCCTCACCCAACCACCATCTGCTGCCAATATTTCTTCAGCCAAACTTGGGCTCTGCTACCCATTTCTGCAGTTCTGTGCTGGGTTTTTGTCCAGCTGAGCTTGCATGGGTCTTGTGCATGCTGCTACCAATGCTGCAGGTTCATATGAACCGGGTCCCAGGAGCTTTAGGATTCATTTCCATTTGTTCGTGCATCACCTCTCTGGCTCTTACAATCTTTCCGCCCCCACTTCTGCAATGTTCCCTGAGCTCTGTGTAGGTGAAGCTGAATAGGCAGTCTGTCCATGGAACCGCACTCTCTATATTATCATGGTTTGGCCATTCCGGCCCTTTTGGGTTCCTGGTCTCCTGTTACATGGAGGAGCTTCCTTAATGAGAGTTAAGAGGTAATTAATGCCTTCTTGGGTCCTTGTTCTATGATGCTTGGGACTTGTGTGTAGAGGCTGCATCGTAGATGTGTTGCCTAGGCATGAGCCATTCACAGACCATGTCTGTGTGTGTTCAGTATTGGAACTCTGTACTATTTTCATCTGGAGCAAAAGAAGCTTCTTTTCTGAGTGGTGTCTGGGATATTTGTCTGTAAATATAAGGATACTTCTTTTGGAGTTAGTAAAATGTTACCTTAGCCTAGGGATGTGTCTACCTTGTGTAATTATCTAAGATCTATGGCCTTAGACATAGATGTGGGCATCTGGCTATGTTGACAAAACCACACATGAGTTTCTTTCCACTGAGTGGGCTTTAGGTCCAATTGGTTAGTCATTGATTTCCCCCAAGATAGAAGTGCCACTCGTGCACTGATGTCATATGCTGTGCTGGATATTTGGTCTTGGGGCTGATGTTGGACCATCTATTAATGATCTCCCTTAGTGGCAAGCCATAGTGCTCCCTACAGTTATGAGAGCTAACCTTCAGGGGTGGTGGCTTCCAGGTCAGTTCTAGCTCCATTGCTCAAGATCCAGTCTCCAAAATATGTCCTGTCTTCAGTAATAGGGTTTTACCTTCAGGTTCTGGAAGGCAATCAAGGGCTGTGGTCACAGCCTATGTAATTTTGGGAGTCTCACTCAAAGGAAGATTTCTCCTAGGTAGTACTGTTTCTTGATATACAACCTTCATCTTTCCATATGGACTTGTATAGAAGTATTGTTGTGTGTATTTTGTCAACAGATTGTTAGATTAATATGACTCTCTGTTTTTTACCCCAGCAAGGCATTATTTATCTCTCCTCTCTCCCTTTACCTGTCTAGCACTCTCTCCGTGTCTTCTCCATGTCTTCTCAGTACCTTCTCTATTTAAAGCATCCCCACTTGCTACTCCCAGTCTCCTATGGCCCCACTTCTCTTGGGATCATTTTTCTCCTTTATCCCCCCTTTCTGTCTATAACCCTTCCACTTCTGTCTCAGGTTCCTTCTTTCCCTTCACCTCCCTAGTTACTTTTCTTTTACCTGGTTCCTACAGTTACATCACGGCATATACTTACATATATGGATTTGGTGCTAGGATCCACAAACTAGGGACAACATACAGCATTTGTTTTCCTGAGTCTGTGTTACTTCACTTAGCACAATGGCTTCTAGTTCCATCCATTTACCTGTGAATTTCATGATGTCGTATTTCTTTCCTGCTGCATAGAACTCCATTGTATAAGATGTACCACATTTTCATTATCCACTCATCAGTTGAGGAACACTTGGGTTGTTTCCAGCTCTTTGCTATTGTTAAAAGAGCTACAGTAGATAGGTTTTGCATGAAGGATGCTTGTACTCATGGATTATCACTTATAGCTAAAAATGAAAAAAAAAAAAAACTGAGAGAAAGATGCAGGACAGTTATGGCAGAATGCATGATCTGGGATAGGGTGGGGGTGGGGGGGGGCGGGGGGGGGGGTGTGGGAGGTGAACTGGAAGTAAGCCGACTGATTGAAAAAATGTATGAAATGCCAAAAGCCAGTCAATAATAAAAACCTAATTTAATGTAGAAAAAAAAAAAAAAGAGCTACAGTAAACATGGACGTCACATATCTCTTCAAATACGATCAATGCTTTGGATATAGGCCCAGGAGTGGTATAACTCAATCAAATGGTAGGTTCACATTTTTAGCCCTTTTTTTTGGGGGGGGGGTGTTGCTTTTTCAGACAGGGTTTCTTTTACTTGCTGTCCTGGCTGTCTGTGTGACAGCTGGCTTTGAACTCACAGAGATTGCCTGCCTCTGCCTCCTCAGTGCTAGGATCAAAGACATGTACCAGCACACCCAGCCATTTTTAGCCTTAAGAGTTCTCCCCTATGCTGCTTCCCAGTAGGAGTGTGAGCAGAGTTGCAATCCCATCAGCAGTGACAGGATGCTCTCATTTCCTCACAGCTTCCTCAAGGTTTAGGTAATCAGATTTGTTTTTGATCATGGCCAGTATTACCAGGGTAAGAATTAAATCTTCAAGGGGTTTTTAATTTGCATTTTCCTAATTTATCCTAACGATGTTGACACTTTTTATTTAAAGATGTTTCTTTTGGGGCTGGAGAATGGGCTCAGCAGTTAAGAGCACAACTGCTCTAAGCAGAGGACCTGGTTCAATATCCCAGTGCTCACATGACGGCTAAGAACCATCTTTAAAGCAGGTATGTGTACGAGACACAACTTTAATTCCCAGCACTGGGGAGGCAAAGGCAAGTGATCTCTGTGAGTTCAAAGGCCCACCTGGTCAACCAGTAGTGAGCTCCAATGCCAGGCTGATATCTAACCCTTTCCTCAAAAAAAAAAAAAATTAAGATATTTCTTAGCCATCTTCTTCTCTTGAGAAGTTGCTGATCAGATCTTTACCCATCTTTTATTCGGGCCATTTGTTGTCTTGGCCTTTTGTTTTTTAAGTAATTTATATATGCTGGATGTTAACCCTCTGCCGGATGTGTCACTGGTGAAGGTTTCCTCCCACTCTGTGGGTTTTCTCTTTACTTCTTTACTTCTTTTGCTGTATAGAAGCCTTTTAGTTTAATGAGGTCCCACCCCTTGATTATTGACCTTATTTCCTGTATAACTACTTTCTGATTTAGAAAGTCTTTCTCTGCACCTAGATCTTGTAGGTTAGTGCCAGTGTTTTCTTCTGACATCTTCAGAGTCTCAGGTTTCACACTGAGGTCTTTGATCCATTTGGAGTTGACTTTTGAGCAAGGTGAAAGGTAGGAGTTTATTATTATCCCAGCAGAGAGCCATAATGCTCTCACCTTCCGGGCTCTCACTCCCCAACCCCCATTCCCACCTCGCAAGGTCCAGTGAATGGTATAAAGGCCCTGAGTTTTGGCAATAAAGTTGAGTTATTCCTGGGGGGGGGGGGGGAGGTAGGGGTTTAGTTTCATTCTTCTTCAAGTGGTTTTGACAGCACCATTTGCTGAAGATGCTGCCTTTCCTCCATTGAGTGTTCTTGGCCCCTTTGTCAAATTATCAGGTAGCTGATATTACATGATTCAAGTTTTGGTCTTCAATTTTGTTCCATTGATCTCCCAGTCTATTTTGTGCCAGTATGATGCTGTTTTATGTCTATAACTCTGTAATATAGTTTGAAATCTAGTATAGTAATCGCCTGCATTATTCTTTGTGCTCAGGGTTGCTTTGGTTATCCAGGGTCTTTGTGTTTCCATGTGGAATTTTAGCATGGTTTTTTCTACTTCTGTGAAGAAAGTCATGGGGATTTTGTTTGGGATTGCATTAAATCTGTATATTACTTTGGGTAGGATGGTCATTTTTACTATATAATTTCTTCCAATCCATGACCATGGGAGATCCTTCCATCTTCTGTGTCTTCCTCAATCTCATTCTTCAAAGATTTAAATTTTTCATTGTAGAGATCTTTAATGTCATTGGTCAGGTTTGTTCTGAGATATTTTATTTCTTTGAGAGTATTGTGAATGGGAGGGTTTCCATGTATTCCATTTCCAATTACTTGTTATTGGCATATAAAAAGGCTACTGATTTTTGTATTAATTTTGTAACCTGCCACTTTACTAAAATTGTTATCATTTCTAGGAGTTTTCTGATGGAATTTTTGGCATTCCTTAGGTATAATATATCATCTGCAAAAAAAAGGGATAGTTTGACCTCTTCTGTTCCAATTAGTACTCCGTTAATCTCCTTCTCTTGCTTTATTGGTCTAGCAAGAGTTTAAAGCACCATATTGAAAAAGTGGGCAGCCTTGCTGGGTTCCTGACTTTAAGGGGGAATGCTTCTAATTTTTCTTCATTAAGAATGATGTTGGCTGTGGGTTTGTTGTATATACCTTTAATTATGTTGAGGAATGTTCCCTCGAGTCCAGTTCCCTCCAGGTCTTTAAACATAAAGTCATGTTGAATTTTCTCAAAAGTCTTTTCTGCATCAATTGAGATGACCATGTAGTTTTTCTCTATGAGTCCATTTATATGATTTATGACATTTATTGATTTACATATGATGAACTATCCCTGCATCTCTGGAATAAATCAGACTTAATCATGGTGCATGACCCTTTTGATGTGTGCCTGTATGCAGTTTGCATCCATAATCATTAAGGACATGAATCTATAGTTTTCTTTTTGGTTGTATCTTAGCCTGGTTTTGGTATCGGAGTGATGCTGGCTTCATAGAAGGAATTTGGGAGATTTACCTCTGTTTCTATCCTTTTGATTAACTTAAGTAATATTGGTTATAGGTTCTCTGTAAATGTCTGGGGGCTGGAGAGATGGCCTAGCGGTTAAGAGCGCTGACTGCTCTTGCAGAGGACCTGGGTTCCATCCCCAGCACCCACATGGCAGCTGAAAACCGTCTTTGACTTCAGTTCCAGGGGAATCCGAGACCCTCTTCTGACCTCCGAGGCATTGCATGACACGGGTGCACAAACCTACATGCAGACACATTCATACACATAAAAAATAAATAAAATTTAAAAAAAAAGAAAAAAATGTCTGATTGAATTCTACTGTAAATCCATATGGGCCTGGGCTTTTTTGTTGTTGTTCAGAGGTTTTGTATCACTGTTTCAATTTCTTTATATGTTATGGATCTGTTTAAACTGTTGCTCTCTTCTTGGTTAAGCTTTGGTGATTCCCATGATTTCAGTTATTCATCCATTTCTTTTAAGTTTACAAATTTAGTAGAGTATAAATTTTTAAAGTATTCCCACATAATGTTCTGGATCTTTTTTTACCTGTCGCGATGTTTCCCCTTTCATCTCTAATTTTGTTGATTGGGAGTTGTTCTTTCTTTTGGTTAACTGGGCTATGGCTCTGTCTATCTTGTTTATCCTTTAAAGAACCAGTCCATGGAGTCATTGATTCTTTGTATTTCTTTCCTTGTTTCTATTTCAATAATCTCTGCTCTGATTTTTGTTATTCCTTCTTGTCTGTTGGGTTTGGGATTCATTTGTTGTTGTCTTTCAATTGTCTTGAGTTATACTGTTAAGTCATTTATTTGTGCTCTTTCTGTTGTTTTTTTTAATGTAGGCACTTAGAGCTATAAATTTTCCTCTTACGACTACTTTTTAAAATGTCCCAGATAGCCGGGCGTGGTGGTGCATGCCTTTAATCCCAGCACTCGGGAGGCAGAGGCAGGTGGATCTCTGTGAGTTCAAGGCCAGCCTGGTCTACAGAGTGAGTTCCAGGACAGCCAGGGCTACAGGGAGACCCTGTCTCAAAAAGACAAAAAAAAAAAAAAATGCCCCAGAGGTTTTGTTGTGTTCTATTGTCCTTTTTATTTAATTCCAGGATACTTTTATTTCTTTCTTAATTTCTCCTTTGATCTATTCAATATTCAGGAGTGTGTTGTTTAATCTCCATGAGTTCATGTAGTTACTAGGGCTTCTTCTGGTGTTAATATTAAGCTTTATTGCATTGTGGTCTGATAGAATGCATGGAATTATTTCAATTTTTTGTATTTTTTCTGTGCCACACTATGTGGTCAATTCTGGAAAAAGTTCCATGGGGTGCTGAGTAGAAAGTATATTCTTTGGTTCTTAGGTGGAATATTTGCTAGATGTCTGTTAGTTCCATTTGGTGTATCGTATTGTTCAGTGCAGGTGTTTCTCTGTTTATTCTTTATCTGGTTAACCTGTATTGAAGCCCCTTGCTACTCGTGTGTTGAGATTAATCTGTGCCTTAAAGTCCTGTAGAATTGTGTTTAGAAATTTTGGTGCATCAGAGTTTGGTGTGTATATATTCATGATTGTGATATCTTCTTGGTTAATTGTTCATTCCTTTGATAAGAACGAAGTGACCCTCTTCTTCTTTTCTGATTAGTTTTAGTCTGAAGTCTATTTTTATCTAATATTAGAATAGCAACTCCTGCTTGCTTCTTAGTGTCATTTTGCCTGGAACATTTTTTCCACCCTTTCACCTTAAGATAGTGCCTGTCCTTGAAAGTGAGACAGGTTTCTTGCAGACAACAAAAAGATGGATTTTGTTTCTTAATCCATTCTACTAGTCTATGCCTCTTGATTGGGGAGTTCAGTCCATTGATATTTAAAGATACTATTGAGAGTTGTATATTGCCTCCATCTTTCTAGTTTCTGTTTTCATTCTTGGTCTAGATTTGTATTTCCAGAATTATACCTTCATTAACTACTTTCCGTTGCCACTTAGGTATAGTCATTCCTTTCTTCCATTCTATCTCTTCAAATATTCTCTGAAAGGCTGGTTTTCTGGACATGAATGCTTTCAGCCTATTTATGTCATGAAAGATTTTCCTTTCTCCTTCACCTATAATAGAAATTGTTGCTAGGTAAAATATTCTGGGTTGGCATCTATAGTCATTTAAAACTGGGAATGTTTTAGTCCAAGCTCTTCTGGCTTTCATTTGCATTGAAAAGTCAGCTATGTGCTGGGTGTGGTGGCGCACGCCTTTATTTTTTTATATATATAAATTTTTATTGTTATTAAACTTTTTCCATAGGTCATATATCATTTCTCAATCGAATCTAGAATCGCTTCCCTTTCCATGCCCCCCACCCCACCCTAGTCTCTGCACTCTGCCATACATGTCCTGTATCTTTTCCTGAGTCTTTCCAGAGTTTTTTTTTTTTTAGTTTTTTTGTTGCTGTTCTCTCCAACTTGTATTGCTATAGTATATATACATATATATACATAGTTATATATATATATATACATAAATATATATACATACATACATACATATATCACTTGAATTGGAGGATTTTTTTCCCTAAAAGATGTCATATTTTCCTTAAGGAAGTGCTCAAAGTTCCTCCTTGGCAATCCCAAACAACTATCAATCCTGCACTTTTGCTCCACATTGGGGTCTTTCCCTCCCATGGTCCCCAAAAAGTCCAGTAAGCACTCGCCCTGTCTCAATTCCCCGCCCCCCATCGCACTGGCCTCCATGATACAGCCCAGGTAGCCTAACAATGGCAGTCTATATTCTGACGAGGCTGACATCCCCTTAGCTGTTTAGTCCACCAGCTGGGTATCTCAGTAGTCCCCACCTGGCATTGAAGGTTTGGAGCATTCTTGAAAAGACATGAGTACTCAGTCCATATTGGAAGGTTACAAAGCTGTGTCTCATGTCTTTGAGGAGTGCCAAAAACAGTGGCAGCCACAGAGTAGATGCACTTGCCAGTAAGAATTGAAGGCAGGCCAAACAACAGTACGCCTTTAATCTTAGCACTCAGGAGGCAGAGGCAGGCAAATATCTGTGAGTTCAAGGCCAACCTGGTCTACAGAGCAGCTCCAAGCCAGCTGGGACTCTCAAAAATACAGAAAGAAAGAAAGAAAGAAAGAAAGAAAGAAAGAAAGAAAGAAAGAAAGAAAGAAAGAAAGAAAGAAAGAAAGAAAGAAAGAAAGAAAGAAAGAAAGAAAGAAAGAAAGAAAGAAAGAAAGAAAGAAAGAAAGAAAGAAAGAAAGAGAAAGAAAGAAAAGAAAGAAAGAAGAAAGAGAAAGGAAGGAAGGAAGAAAGAAAGAAGAAAGAAAGAAGAAAAGGGAAAGTCAGCTGTAATTGTGGCGGATTTCTTGTCTGTGGCTTGTTTTTCTTCTGTACCTTTCAGCATTCTCTGTTTTGAACATCTAGTGTTTTTACCATGATATGACGTGGGGAATTTCTTTTCTGATCCTGTCTATTTGGTGCTCCATGTGCTTCTTGTATTCGTATGGATAGGTCTTTCCTTAATTTGGGAAAATTTTCTTCTACAATCCTGTTGAAGATCTGGTCAATACCATCATCCTGGGATTCTTCTTTCTCTATACCTATGATTCATAGGTTTGATCTTTTCATGGTGTCCCACATTTCCTGATTATTACCTTCCTGTGTTTTTTTTAATTTTTCATATAGTCTTTGCTTGAGCAGTCCAATTCTTCCACTTTATCTTCCAGTCTTGATATTCTATTTTCTACTTCTTTCATTCTGCTACTGAGGCTTTCTCCCATCCTTTCCAGATGGCTGGTTGAGTGTTCCACTTCCTTTTCATTTCAGCCTTAGTTTTCTTCAGTATTTCTATCTCTTTTATGAATTCAGTCCAAAGTTTATCACTATCACTATCTTCTTTTAGTTCTTTGATTTGTTTGCATTGTCTAAATTTCTTGAATTCTTTGATCATATCTATGACAGTCCTTTTAAATTCTGTGTCCTGGCTTACATCTATGGGGCCTTTATCATAGCTCTCTTCTAAAGGATTGGTAATATTTAGTGGAGACATATTATATGGGTTTTTCATGTTATTGTTTTTCATTATGATTTTGGCATGTGGATTTCTTTTGTTGTTTGTGATTCTGGTATGAAGCTCAAGTGTTTCTTTGTTAAATTGAAGATTTACTTTGCTTGTATTCTCAGATGCCTTCATTGTCTTATTAGGTATGAAAGGTTGGTTGGTCTAGGCTTCAGGTTCTCACTTTATACTGGAGGGACCAGCTAATTCTTGTCCAGATAGTCAATAGCTCCTCCAGAGACCTGAGTCAGATAACAATCAGGCAGGTTTGAACCCACAGGGCCCCACACCATGTGAAGCTGAAGGAGGGGCTGCAGCACAGTTTGGGGTTCTCACCACCTAGCTGAGGTCAGCCTCATGCACTCACTGGGAAAGTGGAACTTACAGAATGGCTGCACAATGTGGTATTCCCCTATGGGCTCTCCAGGGCTCTCCAGGGTTAGTTGCAAATGTCTGAATCAGAGTCTGGGGCAGAGAAGCCTAGACTGGAGCTGAGGGAGAGCCCCAGGTGTTCCCGAGCTAGGGAGTAGGGAGTCTGGAATGCAGCAGCTGCAGTCCAGAGGGCAGCCTCATGTACTCACCAGGAGAGTGCAGCCCACAGAACCACTGCACCACTTGGGGTCTGCCCCAAATATCCATTTATGAAAGGAAGCAGCAGAAACATTCTGAGTCTGAGTATCTTCATTCAGGGTCAGTTCCAGGGCAGATTATAGCTCATTGAGTCAAGATTGGCTTTCACTGCCCCTAGTTAATTTGAGTTTATACCTTGATAACCAAGGCCTCTTAGGACACTGATATAGCCTTCCTCTCACCATTTTTAATTTTTTTAGACTTCATTTTCTGATTTATGGCTGCTCTCGGGGCTTAATACACAGCCCTTTCCTGGCTTCGTCTTTCCTTTCCTGATATTTGTTGCAAATAACAATGGAGTGTTTAGCTTCTGCAGTGAAAATCAATCAAACCTGTTCCATATTCACAGGCTTGCAACGGCACCCGGGTGCCCCCCTGGATTAGATTAACTTGAATGTGTCACTCTACTGGGGTAATTTCTCATCCCCAGCTTTGTCTTCCTCCTTGTACCCTGGTGGGTGAATATTGAGATCTCTCATTGATTGACTGTCCCCAAAGTGAATGCTGGCATGTGATGTGTGTAACTCCGCAGGAGGTACATACTCTGTGTTTATGAAAATAAATAATAATTTCTGCTTTCATTATTGATTGTCATCATTATCTGATTGTATCTGTCTGTGTCGTGGGGTTTCAGTTATGGGTTCAGCAAACACTCCGCAGGAACCTAGCCTCCATGTTTGGACACGTTTTGCCTTTTAAGGGTGAGAATTGTGTTTTCTGTTCTTGTCAGCTGATTTCTTTGACTAATGTCCAGGGAGACAATGCTTCTGTATTCAATGTTAGACAAATGAACAAATTCAATTGAAAATATGAGCAGCTAATATTTAGCAAGTATCTGCCGTATTCCAAGAATGCTTTATACATCTTTGTCTTTAAAATACATCTATCATGTATAATGTAGGTGCCAATGCTCTCCTCATTTTAAGGATGTGGCACCTGAAGCCAGAGAGTTAGAGAATTTGCCTAAGGACAGAGGTTAGTATGTGGGGGTGCTTGGACATGAATTCATGTCTTTATAATTCCAAACCTCATATCGATATCCTGTGTCATATAATGTCTGTGTCAGGAGTGATGGCGCACACCTTTAATCCTAGTAGTCAGGAGGAAGAGGCAGGTGGATTGCTGTGAGTTCGAGGCCAGCCTGGAAAGTCAGTGCTACAGAGTAAGACCCTGTCTGAAAGTAAAACAAAATAACAAAAAAACAGGATGTCTGGCACATACATTAAATGCAACTCAAGCCATATGTGCAAGCTGGAGTGTGAGAACAACTTGTCCTGCTGGTGTTGGCAAAGGTGGGTTTCTGTTTTGTTTTGCCTGAAGGCAGGCAGGAAGGGAATCTGGAACTAGGCTGAAGCATACAGAATCTACTCGTCATACTAGGTGAGTGCCGGAGTCCTGCCTCCCTCAGCCAACGGCTAGGAAACTGTGGGAAAAGGCCAAGGAGCCCACCCCATCTCTCCACTGTAGCCCTGAGAGCTATGAAGATCAGCCAGTGTTGACAGCCACCATTAGCACAATGGCTTCTAAGGTCTTCTCCAAAGTGGAGAGTCTCTGATTTGATTTTTGGCTCTTCCTTGTCCCTCTCAAGGTTTTATACAGACCAATCTGAAGGCAGTGTTCCTATCCAAGCATGGTTGTCTTCACAGGGAGTAAGGAATTTGGTTTAGACGGCTCTTCTGTGCTGGCTCTGGCTCTGGCAGTTCCGGGTTGTTAATGTCTCCTACAACTCAAGTTCATTCCCCTGTCCCTCTGGTCACACCATGGAGGCAACCACCTCCTGCCTAATGCTATATTCTAACAATAACCACTATGGACATTTATTAAGCAAGCACTTTGTGCCAGGCCTTCCAGCAGGCAGATGATAAACACATCTCACCGTACCCTGACAGTAGCCCCATAGGGTAGACAATGCTATGATCCCCATTCACACATTGTAAACCCTGAAGCACCTGACAAAGACTCCAGCTAGGACAGGAATGTATTTGTAAGTGGTTCATTCTGACTCCAAAGTCAGTGTTCTTAACACGGCCCTGTAAAAGTCACCAGGAAAGGGATGCCATCTCTGACCAGATGGCAGCCATTGTCTGTTAACAAAGAGCATTGTATGTTCTTGTAGAAGCAGGTGGGACAAGACAAGAAACTGGTGAAGAGTCTCACACAGGAGATGCTCCCATGGCTCTCCCGGAATCAGAGTACGCATTCAGGTTCTTTCATCTCACAGATGTTTTTATTATGCTGCAATTAGCATGTAGTAAATAGATCAACATGCTGTCAATAGAAAAGGAATCCTATAACTGGCTTAGGATCAAGTTACATCTGTCTCTTCTTCCCAGCCCCTGTAGAAGGTGTCCATGGCCCAGTCTTCAATGTCCATAAGCTACTGAAAAGTCTACTAATGTCAAGAAAAGGAAAGACTCACACGTAGCCAAAACAAAAGTCTGAATGTCCCCATGGTGTTCGGTACCATTTATGCTGAGATGTCATGGTCAGGATATTGAACACAGCTCCAGAATACGGTCCACTCTCCTTCCTTCCCTTTGGTCATTCAATGGCCTGAACTCAAGGGTGGCCTATGGGAAGGCTGACTGGGACAGGGAGCCTGCTGGTCTTTTCTAGGCTTTGCAAGCATACATCATGTGATAGTTTCAACCCTAATTCACACTAACCCAGATGGGTTTCTCCAAAAAGAGAAGTGTGTTCCAAGAGATTTCTGTTGTGCTTTTAAAAGTAAGTGGAAACTCAGACATAGTTAGATGATGGAAGTGGAGGAAATACTTCTATTTTCTGAATCTTTGAAATGGGTGTGCAGTTACATATGGTTTAACATACCCCAGAACATTAACAAGGCCTAGACCTGTGATTTCCAGTCCTCCAAAGATTAGAATTTAGAATTCCAATTTGGCTTTTTTATCCAATCAAAGATATGTTTAGATAACTTTTTGCAACAAGGTTATGCCAAGATATTAATTTGAAATCACAAGAGACATCTAGGTCCTCTGCCACTGACTAGCCCACCGGGGGTCGGGGTCTTAATCGTGGGTCAACAGAGTCCTCTTGGAAGGAAAACACAGGTTCAGTGAATGGCATACAGAAGAAAAACCAAGAGAGGCTTTTCTGGATCTGTAGCGATTTTATTGAGCTCAAGGCAGTGATTTTATAGTATATTTAAGAAGAAACAGCAAGGAGAGTTGGCAAACTTTCCAGAACTACTGGACAGGTTACTAACAATTCAATTTTCAGACATTAACCAAAGTACATAGTCATGGGTCATGGTTGGCAGATTACAGCATAATACATCTTTGAGTTTAGACAATGGTCACAAAGCCGCAGGCACATGTCTGGAACAAAACCTTTTTTGAACTGAGAGATTGTGGCTTTTCTTTTTATTATTACTTTATAACTAAAATAACCTTTACTTTGTGATCTTAAAGTTTTCTTTTTCTGTCTCCCAGGGAAATGGCTCAGGCCAATTGTAATGCACCTGGAGCCAATTTTTCAACATGTCTTGCTTTGGTACAGTGTGTGCAATGCCACCATTTACTATTGTATATTTGATTAATAATAGTTTGTTTTTGCTGTGGGGTTAACAAGCGCCAAGGAGGCCTAGCTCTTAGCAATTTTTGCATGAAGTTTAAAGTATAGTAAAAGACCCACTGCCCATCTATATTAACCCTCTATCTTCCCATTCATTATATGTTCCTGCAAAAGGAGGGGGAGAATCAGGGACCCTTTGTATGTTATTTTTTTCTTAAAGGAGGAGCCCACCATCTGCCTTTAATTAAATAATGCCTCCCATCATACACGACTGCCACTGGAATTCCCATTTTACTCAGTAACAGTCATGATATAAATCATCATTTTTACCTGATTATCCTATTTTGAACTTTCTTCAAACAATTTATTATTTTGTAATTGGTCTATGATATCACCCAATGTAATGTTGTTTTTCCAATGAATTTTTGCAAGAGCTTTTAAGAAAGGAGGGTCGTACTCAAAAATATTTTTATATTTAATTTGACTAAGATTTATAGAAAGTTCCTGCTCCAAGAATGGCCTAAAACTGGGGGAGGTATTTGGCTATTATTGTCAACTCCCGGAACATCTAGGTAACTCTGTCCTTTGTCTATAAGGAACATTTAATTAAACTTGAGAGAGGACTTTGTTGTATTTAGAAAGTATATTATAACTAAGAAAAACAGCATGCCAAGCCCAGCACCAAGGAAGCGTGACATCTTAGGAGCATATCGGGAAATGGTCAAGGCCGAGCACTCTGTCAGGGACCTCCAGGGGGTCAGGCCCCGAAGGACTTTGCTCCCCCGCTTGCCTTGAATATGACTTTCATCACAGCTCATACGCAAGCGACACTGGAGTTGGTGTAACAGTCCTCTGCTCATTATGCATAAGATCATTGTAGAAAATAATTAACACAAGTGGATTTAGAATCAAGTTCAATAGAGAACATGATCACTTTGATCCTAGTATGTTGAAAACCAAGCTCCCACTGATGCATTGATGTCAGTGTTTTAAATACTGGTTCTTGCCAGACAGTAAGGGGTACCCCAGAAGGTAGTGGGTGGGAAGATACTTTCTTTTCCTTGATGCACAAAAACAAGAAACTGGTTGGAGGAAAAACTTGTATAAAGATGGTTTTATATTAGAGAAAACATTTTAACAGGAAAACATTGAATTCTCTGATTCTTTAGAAGAGTTGAGAAGCCTTGATAGATGTGTGTGTGTTTGGCAGGGTCAGTTGCACAGCTGGCTGCTCTAATCAGATGCCTTTTTTCTTTACCAAAAATGTGCTAAAAGCCATTGTGCACATGTTCATTCTCACAAGTGTTTCTTGCTCCAGTAATGTGGAAGCTGTCATTTAAGCACAAACAAATTCATTTTTTGGGGGGTTTCTGGGAACCTTTAAGGCACTGGTACGTGGTATCCAGAAAGTATTTGGCATGAAGTATTTTCCATCAAACTTGTTTGGTCATTGTCTTATTTAGTTTCAATTGCCGTTATAAAAAACACTAAACAAAATGAACTTGAGGAGGAAAGGGTTTATTTTTATCTTACATCTCCTAGGTCATAGTTCATCACTGAGGGAAGTCAGGGTAGGAACTCAGGACAAGAACCTGAGGCAGGATCTGAGGCACAGACTATGAAGGTAAGCTACTTTATGGCTTGCTCCTCTGGCCTGTGCTCAGCCTGTTTTCTTATACAATATAGGACCATCTGCCTAGGGATGACACCGCCCACAGTGGGCTGGGCCCTCCCACATCACTCAACAATCAAGAAAATGCCTATAGACATGTCCACAGGGCCAATCCAATAGAAGCAATTCACCAGTTGAGGCTGCCCCTTCCCAGGTGTGTCCAGTTAACAACTAAAGCTATTCAGCACAGTCATGAAGAACCTCCTTTTCAATTCAGGGGATACTTGTTTAAAATGTTCTATTCAAAATACATTCCTTGACCTATATAGTACCATAATCAGAATATGAATCATCCACATCACTGAATAGTTCTGCTGACACTTCTGTCTTCTGTAGCAAGACTTCCTCAGTCCATGAATCCAGCCACTGATTTTGATTCCAACCCTTCTCCACTGCACCAGCTCTTAACACCCTCTGGTCACAGAATGACCTAATGAGGAAAGAGCCTCAGATTGTCCCTCTTGGCAAGTTAAGTTCATTAACATTAACTGAGAGCTTCCAAGCAATGGACACTGTGCCACATATCTGAATTCTCTTTTATTCTTCACTTAACTTACTGCCATTTCACAGATGAGGAAACTGTGACCCAGATGGAAGAAGTAATTTGTACCAGGTGACTCCACTATTGGCAGAACCACAGCTCACCCAAACTGCCCGGCTGCAAACTCCTCACCCTGGGCTCCCAAAGGCAGTGGCTTTTAACTCTCTGGGCCAATGCATGCTTTGGCCTACTTTCAGTGATTTCTTGAAGCAGAAATTCTTCATTAGCCCATTTAAAACTGTCCCTCTAAATAAATTCTATGTAATCTGCCATATATAAAAGGAAGGTTTCAGGCTTCATATATACAGTTATGGCAAACACATATGTAATATCTGCTTACACGAGGCTTAGATTTCATGAGCTTTGCAAATTTATTTCAGAATAGTGGCAATGCCAATTTTGGATGTCCTTGGTTGGCATAAAGTCAATCCTATTGTGAACTTAGAGACTACCTTTCCCATCATTATGTCATACCCTGATAGGCAAACTATGAAGAGAAGAGAAGAGAAGAGAAGAGAAGAGAAGAGAAGAGAAGAGAAGAGAAGAGAAGAGAAGAGAAGAGAAGAGAAGAGAAGAGAAGAGAGAAGAGAAGAAACTGAGTTTCTTAACTTTCTTCTCTGCACTGCCCCCACTGTCTCTCATTTTCAGTAGATTAGAGTTCCGCAAGATCTAGTTAAGGAAAGACAATGTCTGTTTAATGTCCAAATACTGAAAGGCAAAATAAAAATTCATCCAGGGCTGGAGAGATGGCCTAGCGGTTAAGAGCGCCGACGCTCTTGCAGAGGACTCAGGTTCGATCCCCAGCACCCACATGGTGGCTGAGAACCGTCTGTAACTCCAATTCCAGGAGAACTCCAGTTCCAGGGGAATCCGACACCCTCTTCTGACCTCTGCGGCATTGCACGACACGGGTGCATAAACCTACATGCAGACAGTACATTCATACACATAGAAAATAAAATTTTAAAAAATTCATCCAATTATCTTGCTTCTTTAATACCACATGCACATATTTTTCAGAATCTACTGAAAGCTGTTTAGTCATTTACTCTGCAGTGTCAAATATCATCTGAGAAAAGCCTCCTGTGGGGAAACAGGAGCCAAAGAAGACAAATGAGCAGTGTGCAGAAGTCACAAGGTTAGGTATAGGGATGGAGCAATGAGAAGCTCCAGGCTTGGTTAACATCATGGTTTCCCATGGTAAGGTCCCTGGTACGGTCAGGCCCATAGATGACTGCCATACCAACTCCTTTCCAATGACCATATCAGCTAAGAACACAAGTCACCAAGGTTTCCTGCTTATGCATCTCTTCATTAGTTTCATAGACATTTATTAAATACTACGAGCCAGGCACTCTGTAGTCTATGGAGTTTCAGCAACAAATACAGAAGACATGGTCCTTGCCATCAAACTTATAGTCCCTTGGTGGGAAGAGGAGTAATCAAGTACTTTCAACATAAAACTGACACTGTAACAGGAGATGCAGAAGAGAGATGCATGTACATAAGAGAGTTAACGATGAAAATTTGATCTGTCCAGGGAAAGTGGAGAATAATTTCTTAAGCAAAAGTTCTTGAGTTGAAGTAGTAGACAGGTTAGAAAAGTAGAAGACATTCCCTAGGCCAAGGTTATAAGTGGGAATCAGTCCAGCACAGCGCAGGTAGAAGGAGGGTAAGAGTGAATGGAGGCATCTCAGGGGAGGTGTGTGGCGTCAGGAAGATGCCAGTGCTAAGGCATCTTGGGAACAGGCCACATATGACCCCCATGGGCCTTGTTACCATGGCAACACAGGTGCTCTCTGCTCTGAGCAGGTCGCTTTTGGGTAAAGGCCTTCTTTGCTCAGATACCTAAATGTTCTATACCCAAGACAGAAGACATAAAAAAGCAGGGAAAATGGCAAGAGTAGGTAGCTCCTGGTGGTGACAAAGAGTTTCAATTCAGGAAGCAAGTGGCATTTGTCAGTTAGGCCATGTTGCCCTCTAGCGCCTGACAGACACTATTTTGACACCTGTCAGGGCACCGCCTCCACCTAGCCTCTTCAGTACCAAGGCATCTTCCCTCCAAGGTGCATCCTCCTATGAATGATTGAATTGTTTGGAGGGTCATAGAACCTGACAGCTCCCTATTACACAGAGGAAAAGATAAGCTTCCGATTAGTCCTGTGCATGGAGGAAGCTAAGACAGAGTGCACCTGTCAGAACTGCTTACAACATATAAATCATTACCTCCATCTTGGCCTCCACACACATGTGCACAGACACATAGCAACAACATATGCATGCACACACAGGAACAAAAATAAATAAATAAATAAAAACTTTTGTAAACTCAAATACAACATTAGGCACTTAACCTCCAAAGTTTTCCTTCTTAATTGGACTGCAGGAATCCCTATGTCAGCATCTGCAGTAAGGTAGATTCTGAAAAGACACACCGCCAACACAGATTATCAAGAATTAGATCTCTCTGTATTTCTGTTTGATAACACTGATTCTTTGGGTAATTCCCACTGATTATCAAATGGGAAAAATCCATAGCATAAGCAGACAAACTCTTATTGGCATTAGTTCCTTCCGGGGAAGAAAAAAGAAATTACGAGCATTTGCAAGTGCCATATATGTTGAGAGATTAAAATTCTAAACAGTCTGTAAACTTAGCTTGCCTAAATCTGCAACCTTAAAAAATGAAAATGTCTCACTATATTTAGTATCATAGCTCAAAATCTAGGTTTATCTTATTTTCCATAATTCAAGACAAAAATCCTACATGCCTATAAATATATCTAGAATAGAATGTCATGTTAAACTAGAGGTTCTCATAAAAGAAAAAAAAAAAATAGAGAGCTTGTTGGGTCGGGCCCTGGAGAGAACCGGGAAGTTGAAAAGTGTTCTGTGAACTCCGAAATTGAACGGCTGCATGCACTGCTCACACAGAAGGGCATTTTCCTGCCACCTTCAATGTTTACTTGTGACACCTTAACACAGTTTCTGAGCTCTCCAGCTGCCCTTACTCATCATTTCTTCTGGAAGTCTCTGCTCTCAAGATAATGAAACTTTACACTGGGATAAATCTTTATGTGTCTTTTATGGCATCTCCTATCTCTAGTAGCATCTTTGAGAAAGTACTCCATTGCTTCCAATTCTAGACTGCAGAAACCCTTTGAGCCTTTTTAGGACAAATCTAAGATGTCTCTGACTCCACTCAAGACTTAGAATGAGTCCCAATTTCCTGGACCCCAAACTGCTTCAGTAGTCTGTCAGTACCAAGACACAGCCAGCTGAGTGGTTTGATCATTGCTCAACATCAAAGCCAATGCTTTGCCTTTTGAGGGCTTGAAAGATAAGAGCCTTACTTCCTAATTTTCTCTCCCTGAGAAATTTACATCTCCTCCTGCTTCTTTGGACATCTCCCATTGTGCACATGGCAGCAAATAATTTTCCTTCCCTGTGTCTTTCTTTTGGGCACATTCATAATGTGTGGATCAATAAATCACCCCCTGCCAAGCTCCAGCAGCAGGCTTCGTCCTTGACCACTTATGTTCTCCTTTCAGATGTGAAAAGGAGCTCGTTATTTTTCTTCTTAATCTCCAGGGCAATCTCTATTCTCCTTTGTTTTGCTTATCATTTAACTTAGTTCCCAGTCCAGGCCTCTCCCTCTGTCCCTCTCTCCATTCTTTGTTTTGTCCTCTTTACCATCCAGGAGCTCAGGACACCCTCACCAGAATCCCTTGTTTGATTGCAGCTAAGTGTGGGATTTGACCAGCAGAGAAGCTGGCGGTGCAAAAGAAGGAAAGCATGAGAGGGCTGCAGCCGTCACGAAGACAGGATGCTGTGTAGTCCCTGGGAAAAATGAGACCTCCCAGCAGAGCAGCACCTGGTCTTCTCTGAAAAATGACCTTAGCTGTCACTTAAAGCACATGACTGCTGATAAGGTACTGGGAAGGACTAGAGACAGACCACATGCTGTGCTAATGAGGTCACCATAGCAAGCTCATAGTATTAGACACCATCAGGGTTACAGGGAGTAAGTATCAAAGACATATCCCTCACTTAACTGGACCTGGAGGCCTCAACCACACAGAAGAGAGGGGCCCTTGGTGTCCAGCCAGGAATCCCAACTGTGGAAGAAAAACTCACCGAACCAGGCAGTCATTCAGTTCCCACCTATGAAACACACATAGCACTGAACAATCCGAGACCCAATTTTCTGCTGGGCAAATTAATAGACATTTTTCTGAGATAAAGTTTTAACTTGTATCTGAGACTGTCCTGGAGCTCACTCTGTAGCCCAGCTTGGTGTTAAATTCCCACTCCTCTTGTCTCAGCCTTCCAAGTGCTAAGATTATGAGTGTATGCCGCCACATCTGGCAAAACGGATTTTCTATGAATATTTGAAACCAACCTGTATGAATCATCATTCTGGATGCCATGTTGGTCACCATGTCAATGAATTCCCCAAAATCTTGGATGTGTTTGTATTGTAAGACACAGCCTTAAATAATACGGCATCACAAAAACCCTAGGTGCTTACTCTCCAAGTTTCTTTTTTATCACTCTAATTACATCAAGCTCAAAGTCTTGCATTTATGAAAATAGTTTAACCTCTCTCATAACACTTATAAATGTGGATTATTTTTAAACTCACACTTCATTTTAAACTCTGACTCTTTCCGGGTGACTAGATCTAACTAGAACTTAAATGTGATTTATTTCAATGTGTTTTTATAAATTTTGGCAATTCATATGAAAAAGTACATCTATTTAAAGAAAATATCGAGCAAATAAAAGTGCAGGTAAAACAGGTAGAAATCTTTAACAACCAAAGGGGAGAATAAATGACATATTTAATGAACAGTATTCTAACTTCTCTTCTGTTACATGGGGGTGCTTTTTAAAAAATCAATATACCTTACCCCAGACCAACTCAGTTAGAGTCTAAAAATATAGGACTGAGCAGTCAATACTTTCTGTCTCTCTCAAATAATTCTGATGAAAAACTGTATTAGAAGTCACTGAATGAAAAAAAAAAAAAACTTCAACCTTCTTTATTTTAAAGGTTTTTCTGACATTCATTCAACAAACAGTTATTGAATATATATAATTCCCCTAGAACTATCAAGGCCATGTCCCCATGGAACTTGTACCCTAGTGCTATGTTCTCTGTTCCTGCTTGTAATTATTGAGCCAAGGCTAAATCTCACCTAATGAATGTAAAACTGTCATAGCTTTATGGACTGTTTTTCTTGGTGACATTGTTAACATTGAGATTATTGTAAAGTGAAGTCTAAAATCATTCTCTCTTTCAACTCTTGTGTTGAGTCATTTTTAAAGATCCAGATAGCACTTAAATGTGACCCAACCACACTGAGCCTTCAAAGATTTTTTTTTTGTGCAGTTTAGAGGTGGCAGTGAGTGGTCAGTGTGTGAGAAGCAGGAAGGAGTGGCGAAGAGACAGCTGTAGGGAGACTAGGTTCCGAAGTCACCCCAGAAAGCAAAAGTCAGGGCTAACTAATTTTTCTGAATCTATTCATCCCAGCAGTTCAGTTTTTAACAAGTTCTGCACCAAAGAATCTTAATGTGTAGAATGTAAAGAGACAGAGTACAAAGCTGAAAAATATGAAAGGCTGTTTATAAAAGTACACTTCTGTGACCTCAGTAGCTCACTTGACACACAAAATACTGAGCCATGAGGCCTGGCAGATGGCCCTTGTACAGAGGGTGGCATGCTGCCTCCTTGGAATGCACTCACCGAGGGGCCCTGCCCGCTAAGGCGATGCAATGGCAATAGGTAATGGTATTTGAATTTGTTCTCGTTTTTCTGTTTCGTGCTAGCATGTATAGTTAAATTCAGATACTAAATACATTTGTAATGGAACTCAGTACAGAAGTAATTACTATTCCTGGATTATAGGCCACAGACGTCCTCAGCAGAGTATAAAATAAGTGGAAGCTGAGCGCCTCCTAAAGGACAATGCCCATCGCCGCTGGAGAAGGAACGTATGTGGGGAAAGAATCAGCTATTTGTGTATGGGATGCGGACACAGCCCACGTGCAGGGCTGAAGCTCTCAGGATCTCACAGAATAAGAAACTGTATTGTTCAAAGAGACAGCTTACCTACGCTTATTCAGTTCAGGATAGAATTCATTTTAGCATAGCCTACCTGTTGAATGTAATTATTGCAGCCTAGTTTTAGAAAGGATTGCAGGAAAAATTGGCTTTGGAAAAAGAAGAAAGAAAGAATTTCAGGACTGGGAGGGTAACTCAGTAGTTGTCTTGTCTAGGGTGTGATCTCCAACACTACAGAAGGAAGGAAGACAGGCAGGAAGAATTGTTGCCATGAAAAGGGCTCATTGGACATCTAATACTGGCAAACTTAGGTGGTGTGAAGAACCAGAAGGAAAAGTACTTAGTTCAGATTCCTACTGAAAAACGTGTGTGTGTGTGTGTGTGTGTGTGTGTGTGTGAGAGAGAGAGAGAGAGAGAGAGAGAGAGAGAGAGAGAGAGAGGAGAGAGCATGTATATAGCTGAAGGCTATATAACAAAACACACAGTGCCAGGCAGGGAAACTTCCCTTCAAGTTTTGGTCAGTGTAGTCCAAGAGACTCCAAAAGACTTTTGTCACAGCCATTGATGGCCTTTCAGAACTTGAAAGTGAGACCCTGTTGCTGAAGGTGGGACATTCTTTGAACACAGGACTTAGAGCACTTGAGCTGGAGCTGACCTGGAAGCCTCGTCCCTGAAGACCGGCTCCTACAATATCAGAAGAAGCTGTGCAAACTGCTAACGGAGAAAAGCCAGTCAGTGATCTCTAACCGTAAAGTCTATGAACCACAACGATGGCCAGCCTAGCAAATAATCTCTACTGGCGCAGTGGTGACGTGGCACTTTTATCTTTGGGGTCATCAATTGCTGTCTAACTGGACTTAAGGCCCACGCAGTAGGAAGGGAGCTCGTGTGTGGTACTCTAAACAGGCAAATACACATGGCTGCAGAGGTCATAGATCCTAGAGAAAAACCTACTCTTGTCACAACCCTAAACCAATATAATGTCTTACTATTCTCTAAATGTGTATCCTTATGTTTATAGACAAGTGTACCTCCACCACCTCCACTACTTGTCAGAAGCTTATTTTGCAATAGATGGAGACTATTGCAAAGTTCTGCAACTGGTCAAATATAGAGAATAAATTGGAAAGTGCCCAGCCCTAAGTGACACATCCACAGTGCAGCCTCTGCACCTAAAGCTCAGGGAACATAGCAGAACAGGGGCAGAAAGAATACTAATTCATCCCTCAACTCTCACCTGCGGAGCCTCCTCATGCCACAGATTAACAGTCATTGACCATAACTGACCAAAGTTCAGAGAATAAGAGACTGCAGAGTGCTTGTCCCTGAATAGAAGAACACTTATATCACATGTCTATGATGCAAGCCTCAGGGACCAATGAGGAAGAGGGAACAAAAAGATTGCAAGAACCACAGGTGGTTGATTACCACAAGGAAACAAAGTTTTCCAGACAGCTAATCAGTTGCTCATATGAACCCACAGCAAAGGTAACAGACTGCAAGCGCAAACCAGACAAATCCCAACATAGAAATGAGGAAGAGAGCAATAAACCTAACTTTAGCTGAGGAACTACTAGAAACTAATAACTGCTGAGAGAGGAAGAGTCGGTTTTCTTTAAGGGTGTGATGCAAAAACAGGTTATCCAGGCTCCAGTGGATGGGTGCACACCAAAGGACATTTGGGTACACAAACTTGAATTGATAGGCCTTAATAGATACATATATATTGTATATATGACAAAGGACATGAAATCTAGCAGGATAGCTGTAAGAGAAGTGCAGAGGGAGGAGGGGGTCCAGACATAACCAAAATATATTGTATGAAATGTGCACAAAATACATTTTAAAAGAATTGGGGAAAAGAAAAGAATCTCATGAGAAAAAAGAAGGGGGGAAGTTTCTAGGAAAGAGGTAAATAAGTGGGTCCACTGCTTGAAGGTGAAAGGTAATTATAAATAATATTCCAAACAAGATTACAGTTCCTTTCCAGGACATAGTCACCCACTGTGTTGTTCTGTCCTTCTGCAAGCAAATGTTGGAAAGTGACCCCAGGAGTAGCAGCAAGTTAAAGAAGGAAACCAGATTTCTGTTTTCTTTAGTACTCTTAAAATTGCTAGCTTATTCTCTATGGGACAGGGTACATGCATAGAAGAGAGCCCTATTAACTGGGCCAATCAGGATTGTGAGGCAAGGAATGACCTAGGAGATAGAAGCGGGGTGATCAAGGTAACGTCATAGAGAACTACATTCCAGTCATTATGGATATGGTATGTCTAAAGGCACAGATAGGTCTATGGGAGGGCCATGCCCCCCACCACTGTCCCCTCCACATTGTAATGGTGTTGAGCATTTGGGCTGAATGTGTCGTGGTCAAGACTAGAGTGAGTTACTGGAGGTCATGCCCAGACTGGTGAGTCGATGACATCACTGGGAGAGAAAAGAGGGCCAGGCATGCAGAGAGAAGCAGTTCGCGAAACAGAGGTCTGGGAGAGAGAAACAGGAAGACAAACATGGTACTCCAATCCCGAGAGTCTGCTGGCTCTCACAAGCTCCATTTCAGTCCTGATAAGCTGTCAAATCTTTATTCTACAATTATCCTTTCCAGCTTCTTTAAAGTAAATTTAAAAAAGATTGCTATTTCTTGCCATCTAGAGCCCAGGGATGAACATTGCTTCCCTCCCCTGCCGTCTTCTTTCTCCATCCGTACTTTCAGAGGCACACCATTGTTCTCCTCTAGCACATCCTCTCTCTGCTTCTCTTCCCAGATATCCTCTTCTCTTTCCCACCCCATCCATTCATCTCTGTTCTTCATCCATTCCTTCCCTCTCTCCTTGGGACTGGCAAACCTTCCCCTCTAGTGCAATCTCCCCATCAACTTCACATGTGTGCATTTTCTAGGACCAAGACTTTCAACTTCAGCCCTGTGCAGGAAAAGTGAATACTTAAAGAGTTTACCCATTTCAAGTCAGATGTCACAACACTGGTGTTGTCTTTCCCACTTTCCTAACTCATCTGCCGTTCTTGTGGCCAGCCTTCATAAGGCAGAAAACCCAGGGATTCAGAATCTGCAGTTCATTAGATTTCTGCCACATCTCACATGGACAAACATCTTTCCTCTGTCCATTTATCTTTTAAGAGATGGGAATGATCTGAGGAGGAAAGATTCAGAAATCATTATCAAGTTCAAAACAGTCAATAATATAAAACAGATTTGACTTCACATTAATTTCTTTGAAAAAGTACCTTGGAGTTCTGGTTGACAATAGAGTATGGACAGTTACAAGGGCAGATCTTTCTTAAGCTGCATAAGTAGAAAGCACATGTCTTCTTTGGAAGAGTAAAGATCTGTTTGTTATTTTCAGGAGAGCCAAGTCACCTTGCCCGTTACTGAGGGGTCCAGATTAGAGGAGTAATTTATCAAAGCAGGGATGGGCAGAGAGCTGTCTTCAGATAGCTCAGGGTTGCTGTGAGGAGGAAGGGAGAGGGCTGGCCCCATGTCGGTCTAGGGAGCTGACAGTTTAGGAAAGTAGCTCTTAGCTGCCAGGAATGAGGAAGCCGTGCTCTTTAGAGTGGCTTAGCTTTTCCCAGAAAGGGGTAATGTGCAAGGAAGAAAACATTTTATTGTCTATTTATTTATTTATTCATTTATTTATTGTGGAGGGATGTGCAGGTATGCATCACAGCACGTATGTGGAGGTCAAAGGACAACTCTTGGGAGCCAATTCTTTTCTTCCACCATGTGGGTCTTAGAATAGAACTATTTGCTGGACCTGGCAGCAATACTTTCATCTACTGAACCATTTGCTGGACCTGGCAGCAATACTTTCATCTACTGAACCATTTTGCTGCCTCTGCTCTTACTATTGAGACACATTCTTACGATGTTGCTCAGCCGTGTGGACAAATGGTTCTTCAGCCTCAGCTTCCACAGTAACTGCAGCTACAGGCCATACTGAAGAATGCTAAGAATTATGTCCTGCCAAGATATCAGACATGCTGGTTCTGATCCTCTTTTTCTTTATAGCAACACATCAAATAATACTATGTTATGGTTCTGCCCAAGGTCTTGTGTGTCTACATATACATACTACTACCAACATCCATGGATAAATGAATATGATTCTCATACTACATACACTATTTAGTTATACAAATATTACTCTGGATCAATTCATCTTCCTTGAAATATCAATAGTTATTCTGGAGGGTACCTATACTCTCAGGTATTCAACCATTCATTGATTGAATTCTAGAGTTTGATACAATGTTCAATATTTCTTGTTACAAACTAAGGATGTTATAGGATAGTTTACAATCTAGAAGGATTTTCTAAGTTAAAAGATATATATTATTTTTACTTTAATATCTACTTCTGAAATTTTTACTGCAATTCATATTTCCACTGGCCATTGTCCATGGTTCTTAGCATCTCTGTGAGAAGATGCTCTATCAGTCATTTAAATTTTTACCTGTTCAACTGAGAGGCAGCACAGACAGCGGTTAAGTGTCAGGACTTTGGGCCAGAATGCCTGAATCTTCTACATTAAGACACAGGACTGTTTTGTGTCTCAACTATCCTTATCATAAAACTGTAGTGGGCTTAGAACAGTGACTGACCTACAGTAAATTCTTTATGAATCAAGATTAAAAGAATAATCACATTAAACTTTTGCAAGATTAGGATTTTTAGAGAGTATTTTCTTTCATCTCCCTCGCTGCTAAGATCGGCATATTCCTGTAAACATCTTGGTCATACACTTTACCCTTTCTGTAAATTTTCTTTATATCTTTGCTCATGGTTTTATTGAGTTACTTGTTTTGTTATTGATTTTTAAGAACATAGGGCCATACCTGGTGGCACATACCTTTAATCCCAGCACTTGAGATGCAGAGGCAGATGGATCTCTAAGATTGAGGCCAATCTGGTCTACACAGCAAGTTTTTGGTCAGCTGGGGCTATAGGGGGACACTGCCTCAAAAAAAAAGAGAACTTATTATATACAATGGATTTTTCCTTTCATTTTTAATTTATTTTTGACAGTTTCACATGTGTATGCAATGTGTTTTGATCATATCAACATCTCCACTCCCCATCCTCCTCTCAGGTCCCCTCTCCCCTTACCGCATATCCTTATCCATCAGAGATCTTTTCATCTTTATATTCATGAATCATCTCCTTATGCCTTCATAAAAACAATAAGAAAGTCTTTTCACCACTACAGCAATATAGACTGGACACTTATTTGATCAACTTGATTGAACATACAAGCCCCCCAGCTGGATGGTGGGACCCTTGGGCTGTGTGAGTTTGGGCACAACTGCTTGCAAATTGGTTTTACATGAAGGATGCTTGTACTCATAAATTATTGCTTATTGTTAAAAAATGAAAAAAATATTAAAAAGTAATAGAAGAAAAAAATAAATAAATAAATTTTAAAAAAATTAAAAGAAAGTCTTTTCACCAAGAACTTCCATCACTATAGAGCCACAAAAATCATTGTCTTCTTTTATTGTAATATTTACAATTTACATTTCTTGAGATTCCATAAATGGGTCCTATAGTTATATTCCTTCTGTCCCTCCCTCTCCCCCAGCTACTCCCACATTCCTACCCACTCCCTCTGTTTCATGACCTCTTCTTTAATTATTATTATTATTATTATTATTATTATTATTATTATTATTATGTATTGAAACTTACTGTGTCCATTTAGTGTCTTTAATGTTTACACATGCTTAGGGCTGACCACTTGGAATGGGATAACTTATCAGGGAGCTCCTCCCTGGAGAAAACTGATTCTTCCTCTCTCAGCATCCAATTGATTGCCTACAGCTCTTCATCTAGACGTGAGACCTTGTGAAATTTCCCCTGTCCATGTTGGCACGTCAACAGATGTTGTCATTATCCAGGCCCTGTTTGTATAACCTTATTGTTAAGATTTCATGGGTCTACCTTTCTTGTCATGTTTATAAGACACTAACTAGCAGCAGATGTCCTGGTCCTCTGGCTCTTACAAGCTTTCCAATCTTCTACCCCTCTTCCCTGATGCTCCCTGAGCCTTAGGTGTAGGTTTGGGTTCACTGCAGATACATACGTTAGAGCTGGACACCCCTCTGCATTTTGAGCAGGTGTGGATCTCTGTAATAGTCTCTATCTGTTGCAAAAGAAGATTCTTTGATGAAGGGTAAGAGGTACACTTATAGGATAATTATTTAGAACATAGTTAGAAATTATACTGGTTTAGGAAAATGGCAGTAGTAGGTTCTCCTCTAGTGTCTATGACCCCTCCAGCCACATTTGGCTAGGTTTACAATACCAGGTATGAATTCCTTCCTATTCAGCAGGCCTTAATTGGGCAGTTGTTGGTTACCCAAAGATAAAAATGCCACAACTTCACCACTGCAGATACCTTGCTCTGCTGGTCATTGCTGCAATTCACAGTCTTTACAGATGGGTAGAGCTGTTAATTGCTTTTCTTCCTTGGCAGCTTGCACAGCACTTTCCAACAGTGTGAGATAGTCCTCTGAGAGGAGACTTCCAGGTTTGTTCCAGCTCAATTCTTCCAAGTCCTATGTTCAAATGGTATCTTCAGCAATAGACACTTACCTTCAAGTTCTGACAACCAACGGCAAAGGCAACAGCCTATGTTGTATGTGGAGTCTCTTGGACTATCCTGACTAACAACTCTAAGGGAGATTTTTCCCTTTCCTGGCACTAGGATTGGCTTGGGGTGAGCATCATCACCCCATATGCCATAACTCAATTTAAAGTGAGTGTGTGTGTGTGTGTGTGTGTGTGTGTGTGTGTAAGCTTATGCAGTACTGTTTCTCTGTGTTTTTTTCAAACATCTCTGTTACTTTCCTCTCCTTCCTCCCTTTCCCACTTCTCTCCCTCCATACTCCCCAGTTAAAGTCCCTCCCCAGTTTTCCCACTTCCTCCTTATGGCACGTGTGTCCGACTACCACCCCTTCTCTAGAGCTCCCTCTTCCCCTCTCCCCTCATGAGTCCTTTCTACTTTTCTGGCTTCTGGTTGTAGACTCGCATCTTAAGATTCAGAGCTAGGATCCACAAGTGAGAGAGAACATGTAGTGTTTGTCTTTCTGAGTCTGGGTTACCTCACTCAACATAATGCTTTCCAATTCCATCCATTTACTTGAATATTTCATGATTTTATTTTTCTTTACAGCTAGGTAGAATTCTACTGTGTATATGTACCACATTTTCATTATCCATTCAGTGGAAAGACATTTAGATTCTTCCCATTTCCTATTTTAAAAAGCAGCAATGAACATGGCTGAGCAAGTATCTCTGTAAGAGGACATCAAAGCCTTTGATTATGTGCCAAGGAGTGTTATAGCTGACTCATACAGTAGATCTAATTTAGCTTTTGGAGAATTCTCCACCCTGATTTCCACAGTGGCTGCACCAGTTTACAATCCATCAAAAGGGAACAAGTGTTCCCCTTTCCCCACATCCTTGCCAGCACTCATTGTCAGTAGATGATCTTAGCCATTCTGAGGTAAGACGAAATCTTAAAACAATTTTAATTTGCATTCTCCTGACTGCTAAAGATGTTGAACACTTTCAAAGATATTCTTTAGCCATTTTTATGAACAGAGAGCTCTTTGTTCAGTTCCATAGCCCATTTTTTAATTGGGCCATTTGTTTTCTTGACTCTTTTGGGGGGTTCTTTATATATTCTGAGCATCCTCTATCAGATATATGACTGGCGAAGAGTCCCACCATGTGACCTTCCTCTTCACACAATTGTTTCTTTTAGTGTACAAAGCTTTTTCATTTAATGAAGTCTCATCTGTCAATTGCTGGCCTTAATTCCTAAGAGAATTGAGTCCTTTTCAGAAAGTCCTTTCCTGCATCTATATTTTATAGAGTACTGTCTATGTTTCTTCTAACAGTTTCAGTGTTTCACATTTCACATTGAGGTCTTTGATCCATCTGGAGTTTATTTTTGTGCAGGATGCTAGATGTGGGTCTAATTTCATTCTTCTACACATGGAGATCTGGTTTTCCCACCACCATTTTTTAAGAAACTGCCTTTCCTCCTGTGTGTATTTTTAGCATCTCTGTCAAACACGCACAGATACAATTGTGTGTATTCATTTTGGACTCTTCTACTCGTTGATCTACATGTCTGCTTTGTGCCAGTACTGTACTTTTTTTTTATTACTACAGCTTTGTAGTATAGTTTGAAATCTGGTATCATAGTGCTGGATGCAGCACTGTTCTTTGTGCTCAGTGTTATTTTGGCTAACCAGGGCTTTTTGTGCTTCCATATGAATTTTGAGAATTTTATGTTTCTGTAAAAAATGTCATGGAGATTTTTATTAGAATTGCATTGAATCTTTAAATTGCTTTTCATAGGATGGTCATTTCATAATATTATTTCTACCAATTCTTGAGCACCGGGAGTCTCTCCATCTTCCAGTGTCTTCCTCGATGTCTTTCTTCAGAGACTTCAAGTTTTCATTGAAGGGGGTGTTTCACCTCGTTGGTTAGGCTTACTCCTAGATGTCAGTCTTAGGCTACAGTGAGTGGAAGTGTTTATATGATCTCTTTCTCACTGTGCTCATTATTGGTGTATAGAAGGGCTACCGATATTTGTAAGTTGATTTTATATACTGCCCCTTGGCTGAAAATTTGGATCATGTCTAGAATTTTTCTGGTGGAAGTTTTGGTATGTCTTATGTATACTATCATATCATGGGGATAATTTGACCTCTTCTTTCCTATTAGTAACCCTTTAACTTCCTTCTCTTGCCTTGTTGCTCTACTTAGGGCTTCACGCACTATGTTGAAAAGGAATGTGGAGAGTGGCTAGTCCTGTTTTGTCCCTGAATTTAATGGGATTGCTTCGAGGTTTTTCTCCATTTAGAATAGTAATGGCTGTGGGTTTATCATATACAACCTTTATTATGTTGAGGTAGATTCCCTCCAGTCCTGCTCTCTAGAACTTTTATCATGAAGCCATGTTGGATTTTGTGACAATCATACTAAATTTCTCCAAAAAAATAATCATCAATAAGCATTGAGTATATGGGAATTTTTCCATTTACCTTCAAATTTATTAGCCCCTGGCTTTGCCTCTGTAGTCTGGGATTCTACTTCCTAGGGATGATGACTTAAGTTCTTATTGTTGAGGCCCAAGCATGAGTTTTAAGCAAGAGGTCTTATTGGATTTGAATTTGTACCCAGGAAAAGGAATCAGATAATTCCTCCCTGAAAGGTCACTGAAAGTTAAGTTGTTCCCATGGAAATGGCACTAGCCATCCTGATCGCCATCTGCAGGTGAGAGACAAAACTAACACAGCTTACCTCCAAAGGATTCTAACCAATGTTCAGATCTACAAAATGTGCTTGGCAAAGCATCTTTGTATTCATCTAGAACTTCTTTGTGTAAGTGACTTCCCAGACAACTTCAGTGGTATGATTTGTCAGGTTAATATTGAATTTTTATTTATAGTATTGATGCTATATATTCTACAATGGTAAATAAAGGACATAATGTGATACCCCTGATTGATGCTCTATTAATCCTTACCCATCAAAGATCCAGTGACTATTTAGCCTCCTAATTAACATCATTGAATTTTAGAAATTCTCTAATCAAGAACATGTGTGTGAGAGGCAAAGGCGTTTCTATGACTAATCCTAACCAAACTAACCAAAGGAAGCCATTTCCTCTCCTTACCCCACCTCTTCACCAGAATAAGTGTTAATTGAAATTTTCTTCCACTGGAACATTTCAGGGTGTTTTCTTCTTTGTGTGAAATTATACAATGTGTAACACTGAAGAAACTAACGGGAAAAGCAATGATCAGGGAAGCATGCTTTGAGAAATAGTGATGCTGGCAGAAAATGGAAATGTCTGGGGAAAAAATAAGACAAAACTGGCAGTGTCCCAGGCTTCTGCATGGAGCGGTAATTAGATAGTGAGTTTATCTTCTCAGGAAAAGTATTTTTTCTCTCTTCTCCATGTACAGGCCAGAAGAAGTCAGATACCAACAGTGTGAGATTCTTAGTCTACCATGAAAGTAATCTTTCATAGTATAGTATAGTATAGTATAGTATAGTATAGTATATATGTTATATATTATTATTAATATTAGTATATATGTTATATATTAATAATAATATATAACATATATTATTTCCCCTGGCAAGTTTGGGGGCTTATATATTATCTGTAGTTCTGGTAATAAGGGTTAAGTCTTTAAGAAACAAAGGTGGGTAGATAGATGATAGCTAGAGGACATATGTAGATATGTAGATATAGCTATATATTACATATCCATGTGTATGGAGATTGAATCCAGGACTTTGCACACAAGCCATGGGCATCCCCACTGAGCTACACTCCCAGCCCTGAGCTAGAACTTCTACAACCTGTTAGGAAGCTGATACAGGATTTCTTCTATTTTCTCTAGACCTTATACTCTATCCCAGAAGGGGTTCCTTAAGATCTGGGCTTCTAAATCTCAAAAGCACTAGCATTTTGGTCTGGGTAGTTCTTTGTTGCTAGGGAGCAGTCTCTTACAACATGGGGCATTTAGCAGCATCTACTCACTAATGCCAGAAATATCTGCACAAATAATCTAAAATTATCTCCAGACGTTGCCTAATGGCAAAATTGCCCACACACATACTAAGAACAGCTGATTTCAAAGCTGGGAGGTTTTAGGGGAGTAAGTTTTCACTTCGTTTAAAACAACTTACCTGACTTTCCTAATCTGAATTGGGAGCCTTGTTTTCTTTCTTTCTTTCTTTCTTTCTTTCTTTCTTTCTTTCTTTCTTTCTTTCTTTCTTTCACGAAACAACATCAGTGACAGCCTGTAACAATATGCTTGCCTGAGACATTAACACCTTTCTTTCCTATTAGGCTTTTAGTTTCCATGATATCTGTTTTGTTCATTCTGCACACATACTGCCTAGTGCAGTGATTGGCACTTAATAAGTGTTTGTCAAATGAAAGAATATAATTCTGATATTTAATAACCTAAAGCATAAAGCCTGACTTGGTCCAAAGGGGTTTTTGTTCTCAGGCTTATTTCAATCAATATGGCAAAGTCTGTAAAAGAAGAAATTAGGGCCATATTGAGGTTGTTGAAGGGAGTGAACAGGGAAATGTAAAAATTACATTATTTGGACAGGATTCCTTGGGGGTTTGCCGGGTGCTATTGAGTGGCAGGCAGCTTCATTCTGGGAACACCAGCTCTGATACACAGTTGTAAGCTGAGCCAACATGTCCCTCCTGCTTCCCCAACTACATCCACCATCAATCCATACGGGAAACAAGATTTTTGACCAAAGAGAGGCTTGATGCTCCATTAATTCTCTGAGGGCTGAGAGAGATGTGTCTACTGAAAATAAACCTCAGCAGAGACAGCACAAGAGGCTTTTTCGTGCTTTTAAAAAGTAGAATTAAGATGCATATTTTTAAATGAAAACTGACTGGCATTCTTCCCACCAAAAATGGAGAGTAATTTAATTTGTTAGCTGCTTATTTTATTTGACAGTCTTTGTACATACTCGATTTGGTTTGTTACACTGAATTACCCTTTAATAGTGGGTACATCATGCCAGACTCTGCCCCTCAGGTGGATTTGATAATTAGATGAGCGTCCATATTGTTCAAGGTTTTCATGACAATGAGAACAGAGGCTATTTGGGAAATTCCTAATCAGGAGAGTTGGGACATTTTTTTTTCTTTATTTCTTCAGTGGTCAGCTACCTGGTGATCAGTCATTGCTCTAGCCACTTCCTGAGCAATGCTAAGTTTTGTCATCATGACTGAACTCCCCAGATGGATGCTCAAGGGGGCTAAAATGGCATAGCCAATAGAAAAACAGGGAAAAAAAATCTTTCCTAGGCAGTCTTTCAGAATGCCAATTCTCTACAACTGGAAGTAAAAATAGCAATACTGAGCACTCCCATAGGGGCAAGAGCCAGCTTGCCAGTGCTCAAGGGCAACTCTACCCCTTAGGAATGTGTGACCTTGAGTAAGCTTCATGACCTTTCTTGCTTCAGGATTTACCTTGGAAAATGGGGCTGCTATCCATGTCTGGCTCTCAAGGTCATAGTGAAAATATCATGTGTGGTATGCATGTATACAGTCCCAAACTAAGCACGCTCTCCATCAATCTTTCTTTGGGATGTTTGAGACAAGGTCTCACTATGTAGCCCAGGCTGGCTTGGAACATATACTACCACATCCAGCTCCATGAATGTTTCTTAGACAGTAGGTCTCAAGTATTGCTAGATTTTTGTCATCAATGCTATGGAGAGAGTTGCCATCTTCCACATTTTGGAAAACAACACTGGTACTTAAGAAAGATGGTGTTATCAGATCAAGGCCATGTGATAAGAATCCAGCCCCAAGTCTCTTATACTATAGGATTTTAAATAGGGAGCTGATGTGCCATTAAAAGAACTTTGAGACACTATGTACCTTCATTAGTTCCCAAAGCAAGTAAGATTTTCACTGCAAGATTAACTGGTTGTAGAAACCATGAATTTGAGAGTATTTTAAACATTGACCATTGAAAATAAAACTGTTGGGCTGAGGTTATAGCTTATGGTACAGTGTATGCCTAGCATATATAAGTTCCTGAGTTTGATCTCCAGTACCAGAAAAAATATTAAATAAAATAAAACTGTTATGTTGCTCTTTTAATGCAACCTGTGGAATATAAATGCTAACTAAAAAATATGAAAAACTTCTTTAAAAATCAGAGACTTAAAAAAAGAGAGAGAGAGAGAGCTGGGTGTGGTGGCACATGCCTTTGATCCTAGCACTTGGGAGGCAGAGGCAGGTGGATCTCTGTGAGTTCAAAGGCCAGCCTGGTCTACAGAGTGAGTTCCAGGACAGCTGGAGCTACAGGGAGACCCTGGCTCAAAAGAACAAAAAACAAAAAAAAAAAAAACAAGACTTTTAATATACAGTTCCTTTATCTTCTGGAAGCACATGTTTTCACCACACTTACCCCAATAAATACTAAAAGAGTTTTTTGATAATTTCTACAAATAATTCAGACTTTTTTCTCTGACAAATATGTTAGAGTTTAAAATTCTATTCTGGGTTTAATTGTTGCTGTGATTATTATCACCAAAGCAACATAAATATATAATTCCAACAAATAATCACTAAATATAAAAAGGAAATTTTATTAGAAATGCATGTTATAATAAGCTGGGGTGGGAGCACTATCCCTCCCAGGAGCACTGATGTCACACACCATGTGTGTGTCCCGCACTGTGTGCCACACACCATATACCTTTGGAAGATTCAGGATGGGCAAACGTATGTCTTTCATGTCTTTCTTCTGCGAAGGGCAGAGGCAGATGTAGGCTGTGGACAAATCCTGGAGTGGCACTGTTTTAGGATGGCGGACACAGAAGTTAGGAACAAGGGATGGTTTTCCTAACACCATCACAGAGTTGTTGGTGTGTCTTTGCCAGCACCTGAGGTCACAATGGCCTGACTGACGCCAACCGCTCTCTCCCATGTGCTCTGAACGACTTTGAAATAAGCATTTGCAGGAAGGGCCATTCTCTCTCCCATCGCTGGGTCACTCCCTTCCTCCTTGGCAATGAGGTCTGGACACTCTTTGCTCCAAAGCTATGGTAATTATTAGTAGAGAATCATGAAGGATGCTTCTCTAATGAAACCCAGTGACATGGCAAGGTAAAATGAAGCTGCAGCCTGGAATTGCCAAGCCTCTCTTTGCCAGCTAGCTTCACCACCCAGAGCCTCCAGGTGGGCTAGCATCTTCAGCTCAGAGTCTCCAATGGGCCCTACACCTGTGATCCCAGTGCCAGGGTCAGGCTGTCTTTGTGTCAAGGATGAGATCGATACCCAGAATTTAAGTTCTTTTTAGTCTCTCCTGTAAAACAAAGATCCTTGGCTTTGACCTCCAAAAGCACTGGTTATAAAGGAGAAGGAGAAGGAGTTGTGTGTCTAAGCCCCACAGGCCTCCTTAAGATGCTCTGTCTGAAATAGTTGAATCTACAAAAGGCAATAATATCTACTATCTCGACCCTCCAAAGTCTGCAGTGTTGAGACTGTTGTTTGTGCTTGTTTGTGGACTAGTTGAATAAAATTGGGCAGCTAAATTTTTCAGTCCCACATGCCTCCTAAGTAAAAATAAGTTATTGCAAATTGCAGAAAAGTAGAAACTGCCCTTTGTGGTGGCGTTTTTGTTTGGTTTTGTTTAATGGCATTTTCCTACCAAGCCCATGCCATCTAATTTTCTGTCAATCACATTGTATGGAGCAGAAAAGGTGAAGAGAAATGATTGTTGTATACACTGAACTGCTTTGCATGATATCACTTGAGATGGTCTCATTCTAACTGGTGTAAGAATCTTGACATTTTTACATTTGGAAACCTCAAATAAAAATGGAAACACGGAAAAAAAAAAAAAAAGATGCTCTGTTAACTACCAGCTCTCCATAGACAGTGATTCTTTGAAAGCTTTATTTACCTTAGTGTGTGGAACACACGTACTTCCTAATTGATGACATGGAGCCCAGCATCCCCTTGTTATAACCACTAAGTCTAAGCACAAAATAAACTCAGCTATTTGGAAAGGTGAATGGAAAGCGTTGTATGGACACTCACAAGAAGACAGGAAGGAAAGGTGGGCCTGCATTAGCATAATTGGCCCACAAGGCCCGATAATGTTGATGATGTTGAATGACAAACACGGGCATAAAGATTTCTCTGCTCAACTCGTGAGATGGACCTGGGATTTAGCTGGTTGGAAACCAGCTAAAATCTCTTCTGTCTGTCTGTCTGTCTCTTTATCTCTTTCTCCTTCCTCTTCTCTCCCTCCCTCCTCCTTTCTGATTATACCTCCTTTCTGGCTAACCTTGTATCTGCTACTGTGCTAAGGGGCTGGAAGTTGACATAGGAAACAGCTGCTGCCTCTTCTGGGCCAAAAATGCTCCCGAAGATGCAGGGAGTCCTCCCCTCCACCTTCTTTCTGCTTTGCATTTTCACAGATGACCTACCATGGAAGGCTGAGGACTTCCTGTCTTCCAGGGCTCTGCTCAGCTTCAATTGCTTGTCTTAAAGCAGACCACTGTGGCCCACCAACCTCATATGGGTGTGTGGAAGGTGGTGAAGAGTAGCTGGTATGACCCCCCACTCCAAGAAGGCAAACGCCAGTGTGTTTGTCCCCTTAGTAAGCACACGTGGTTGTGAGAAGTAAAGATGCTCTGCTGAGAGTGAGCCAAGGATGAGGAGGACTGGAAGGGTGGAGAGGGAATGGAGAGGAGGGGAGGGGAGAGGAGGGACAAGGGGAGGGAGCTTGCTTAAGAGAACCAGGAGGCAGCATGGGCGGGCAGCTCCTCTCAGCCTCTGAGCTCACTCGCCCTGACAGCGATGCTCGTGCCTCCCCAGTCTTGCTGTGTCCCACTCTCCGAGCATGCTCCAGCCTCTGTGCCTTTGTGCTTACAGGGTCCCTGTCCTGCTTCATCCTACTCACACATTAGCCTTCAGAAAAGCCTTCCTTAAGCATGCATATCATAGAGCACAATCCATACTCACTGCATACCCCACTCAGGCTTTTGTCACACATAGAGAGCTATACTCCATGGGAGCAGAATTGACTCTATCCCCCTGAGACAGATCTGATACAAAAGGGGGTCTTCATAGTGACTGTTGAATGAATACTTCAGACACTGGCCTCACTTCCAAAAGCACAAACACTCCTCTACTTACTTTGGCCCATCTTTTCTTTCTTTCTTTCTTTCTTTCTTTCTTTCTTTTTCTCTATTGCTTTAAAAAATAGATGACTACATTGAAAAACTTTCTACAGATTGGAGAATTTGGAAAGGGAGTGAATGCCAAATTCATATTTCAGCAACAGTGATAAATTTCACAGTGTTTTTGAAGCTTGGGAATACAGTTTGTAAATAAGTAATACTCAAAAATTATAGTGGGCATATAGAAATGTGAATTTACATTCTAAAATACATTAGACTTTTTAGTTTGAGAATTGCATTGGTTATTACAGTACTTTGTCACTTCTTAGACTGTGATTTTTATCTCTAGAAGTTCAATTAGGTACATACTTGGGCTGTAGACCAGTAACAGAAAATTATGGAAAATCTCTTAGTGCCTGGGAATGAGAGAGCTCTAACTTCAAGGCCTGGATGCTCAGAACCATGTGGAGTCACACTGTAACTGGCCCACAGGAGAGGTGGGAAGTCTATTCTAGAGAATCAGTCCTCCCAAGATAGAATCTGCAGATGACAGAACTCTCCCTTGTTCCCAACATAAGCCCAAGACAGAGGCAAAGTCACTGCCATGTGGGGAACTCAGCCACTCAGAGAAGGCTGAAACTGCTGCCCAACACTGGGAGGTCCTCCGTCTTCCAATCTACTCTACCATCGGCCCACCACCAGAAGACTGTGGAACCAGGGATCACAATTAGGGACCATAGTTGCAGCTCACAAGGGAGTATGCCAGCTTCAGGTTCACAGGAAGGGACCACAGTCCAGGTAGTGCAATACAGGTTCACAGGAGTGGACCACAACTCCAGGTTGGTGGGAGGGGACCACAAGCCCATCTTGCCTGGGCATCCTCTCCTTTCTGAGTTTGCCTCCACCTCCTGAGCAGACACAAGGCCCTTTGGTGATACTTAGTGAGCAGTGCCCCCTGAGCTCCAGTACAGCACAGTCCCTCTCACTTAGCCTCTCTCCAAAGCTTCTGTGTGTCGTGGTCCAAGGAGGACAGAGAGACTCCCACTGATTCCTGAGTCAAGAAGGGCAGATATGAGCATTTGCTCTCCCTCAGGCTATCTATGTGACTTGCATTACTGAACCAGACTGTTCTCAGCTTCCTCATCTGATCCCTTCCTGTACTATGGGGATCATAAAGATAGGAGAACTCATGAAGACAGGCTTAAGTGTTTAAAACATTTCAGGCAGTCATTGGGGGAAGGGTATAGGAGAGGACATCACTTAATATGGGGTGCTCATGCCTCTGAGAAGGAGACACCAGAGAGGAAGACTGAATAAAATGGCTCTCTATGAGCCTATGACAGGTTAGACTCGGGCTTCTCTTTGCCCCAGGGACATTATTTAATGGATATTTTAGCAGGATGCCAGATACCCAGGTGAAATGAGATTGTTTCTCCCCTCCAAACCACCAGACACCACACAGGCTCACACACACACACACACACACACACACACACACCACACACACCTGAACTTGAGCTGGCACACCAACACACACACATACCACACACACCTGAAACTTGAGCGGCCACACCCACACAACACAGGCCACACATACACACACACACACCCCCGTGTGTGTGTGTGTACCACACACACACAACACAACACACCACACACCAACACACACACCTGAACTTGAAGCTGGCACACACATCACACCATCACACACCTGAACTTGAGCTTGGCCACACACACACACACACAACACACCAACACCTGAACTTGAGCGGCACATACACACACACACAACCCCACAAAAAAAAAAAAAAAAAAAAAACACACACACGCACACACACCCCTGAACTTGAGCTGGCGCACAACACACACACCACACAACACATACACACACACCTGAACTTGAGCTGGCACACACACACACACACACCCCTGAACTTGAGCTGGCACACACACACAGACACCCCTGAACTTGAGCTGGCGCACAACACACACACACACAACACACACACCTGCAACGTGAGTCTGGCAACACACACACACACACAACACCACCAACACACAACACCTTGAACTGAGCTGGGCAAACACAACACACAAACACACACATGTACACATATGTATACACACATTAACACACACCACACACACACAAACTGACTTGAGCTGAGGTGAGGAAGGAATGCTAACTGCCTGAGGGAAGCCACTGCTGCATCTTAATTTGGGTCATGGTTGGTGCCGAGAGCCTGTGCAGAGCTACTAACATGGCTCAGATACAAGGCTTCAACTTGGCTAACAGGTCCCATCTGTTAATATAGTTTGCCTTCATCTATAATCCCAGCACTCACTAAGAAAATGAGGAAGAGGGTCACACATTCAAGGCCAGCCCAGGCTCTACATGACCCCCAGAAAACAAAAGCAAAGCCAGTCGCACACACAGCAATGGCCGGATCCTGAGCTTTATGTGGTCCTGGTTCTCCCATTGCCAACAGGGGCCTCTGAGCCTGTGGAAAGACCTTAGGAAGTTGGCAGGGTGGTGGTCAAGGCTAAGACAGAGGCAGAGACCTGGAGTATGCTGGCCACCCCGGCAGGGGCCACAGATGAGGGACTTCACATCTCAAACCTCAGCTGCCCCAGGAAACTTGTTTTCAAGCTTTTCTTATTCACACACAGGGTTTTAAGCATATCTTGCCAAGAGTCCTGAAGACTCATGGTGTTCCATCGTGTCCTCTGACACATGTGGATGTGATAAGGAGGCTCCCGCAGCCCTTCCATGCTTGCTGCGCTGAGTCAACATCCTATCTCCACAGCTTATTTTTCCAAAGCATCGGGCTGAACTCTAGGAACTTCCCAAGACTGAGCCCCTCTGCAGTTACAACTTCTGCCCGTGGCCCGCATGTGCTGGTGTGGGATCCAGACTGCCTGGGATCAGCTCTGCAGCCCACAATCTCAGTGACACAGGCAAACACCAGGTCTGATCAGTGCCAGCTCCTCAGAGGCTGAGTGAGATGATGGCTGGGATCCAGGTGATGCCTGGGGCCCTAAACACCATGGCTGGCATACGGCACAGGAAGCCCTCTGTAACACTCTCGTAAGAAAGCCCAAGCATTGCCGTGACTCTGGGAATAATGCCTCCCTCTTCTCTGTGCATGGCCCCAGAAGAGTGATCAGAACCATAAAGGAACCCAGTACCAAGATGGCTGCTTAATCTACCCATCTGGTCTTCCTGAACTGCAGACTTCCCTCCTCATGTTAGGGAAATCAATAGCCAGAGAACAAGCCTTTACCTGAGCACAAGAATAATGCTGGAATACCATGAGCAACCTTCAAGACACACATATACACATACCTGCATGCACACACATGCACACATATGCATGCACACAAGCTTTATCTGTGGAAAGCATCAGACACTCCATCCCTCGACACCGCTCAGAGCCCATCCCCATTACATGGCCCATCATGGATTGTGTCAGCCTGCATTAGCAGCCAGGCCCGTCACATTAGGCAGCAGCTCTGGGCTGGCAGCTGCCACTTTGCAATTCCTCTTGATCCCATTGTCACGCTTCCTCCTGCATCAACACAGCCACAGGAGCCATCTGCACACCCAGGTCAGAGATGCTACAGAAGGCCAGTTACAGGCTAAAGGTTGCAAGAAAGCCTGGTAGATTCCACTGCTCTGGGTCCTGAGTGTCTGCTTGGCACTTGGGCATCTCTGGAGAACAGAGGGAGTAGGCAGCACTCTGAAGGGTCCAGATGCGAGTATCTTTGTGACCAACTGTAAAAAAAAAAGGGGGGGGGCGAGTGTTTCTGAAAATACACAAAGTAAATGCACTGTTCACTTACAGTGAAATCCTTTGAAGCCTATGGAGGCTTCTTACCCACAGTGTGACTGTGGCTACCACTATAATTAGCACATTAATATTGCTGCCTCTTCCATAAACCCTCCTGGATATTGACTCGAGTCACTTACAAAGCATCGATTATTTCCTACCTCTCATGATATTCCTGCGGATGTGGAATGAGGCAAGATTTGTAGTCAGATGGATCCTGAGATCAAATCCTGGTTGTGCCTTCTCATGTCCGGACCACACTGGGGCAGTGGCTTGTCCTCTCTGTGCCTGACTTTTCTGTTTGTAGTGGTACTTTGTGCTAGTTGTTTTACTGTTTTTGAAAGAATTATCTGGGATTCTGTGTGAAGAATGTGTGGCAAAGTATAATCTAACTATTGCAGAGCCATGTTCCTACAAGAAATCTTGTGGCTGTTCATTGTGAACAGTTGTCTCCATCACTATCTCCACTTCAACTGTGCTAACCTATCAGTTCTTCACACCTGCCTAGAAGGACTTTTGTGTCTCCATTTCTCTAGTAGAACCTTGTGCTGGATAGCTTTAGTGTCAACTTGACACACCTGGATTGAGGGCGCCTCAGTTGGGGAAGTGCTTCCATTGGACTGGCCTGTGGCTATATCTGTGGGTATTTTCTTGATTGTTGAGTGAAGTGGGAGGGCCAAGGCCACTTTGGGTGGTGCCACCCCTAGACAGTTTGTGCTATATTGTATAACAAAGAAGGCTGAGCATGGGCCAGGGGAGCAAGCCAGTAAGCAGCGTTCTTCCATGGCCTGTGCTTCAGCTTCTGCTTCCAGGTCCCTGCCTTGAATTCCTACCTTGGGCTCCCTCAGTGATGAACTGCGACCCAGAATGTAGGATGAATAAACCCTTTCCTCCTCAAATTGGTCAGAGTATTTTGTCACAGCAATAGAGAAGCAAACTAGAACAAACTTCCTTCTGGCTTGTCCTGGTTAAGTGCAATTGATCCTTCGCATTCCTATCCATTCGTCCATCCTCAGGAAGGCCTCTCGAGGTCTCCTTAGCCTAGCTAAATCTCCTTGCCGTTATGCTGCTGCTCCGGGGCACTCGCTTCATTTTCCCTTGAAATCATTCAGATCATGTCTGTCCCTCTGGCTAAGTCAGCCATGTGACGGCAGGACCCAGGACTTTGTACCGGGATCAAAAAGAGTGGGTGGGATGAGTAGAGATCTCCTCAACTACTCCCCACAACCACCTCCAAAAGGATGAGGCCACAGCAGGTACAGCTATTATTTGTCAGTGGCTAGAGCCTGGGGCACCTCCTAGCCCATAAGTCAGGGGTAACGTATGCTCAGAGCCCAGGTCTCCCTCATTGACACATGTACTACAGAACCATTACCCATGGCTGGTATGGGATCCCAGAGATTGGCCCTCCCTCCTTCATCCCGGCATGCGGTAGACCCCAGATTTCCTGTAAGTACCCCCCAGCCACACTGTGTTCCAGAGTACCCAGCATCTCATCTGCCTAGAGTTACATATTCCTTAGAACAATCCTATGATTTAAAAGTTCTTCATGTGTCAATTGAACTCCAGGATGAGGTTGGAGGAGCTCCGCCTTTGGGAAAGTCATGCTGTTGAGTGATTGCCCTTCTGAAAGCCAACCTATACTTTGGACTCCCTCACTACACCACCTGGGGTGATGTTGAACCAGAAGCTGAAGTCTTAATCTACTACCTGCTATCACATCAGCCAGGGCTCAGTTCCAAGAAGAAAAGATAGCTCCTGCTTCTTTATTTTCTCATTTCTATTAAAGGACTGCACCTGTGCTATATGCTTTAGTGTCTGGGTTTGTTGGCACTTATCCTCTCACTTTCTTAGGAGTTCAACCCAGAATTCAAAGATAGAGAAAAGCAATGTGTCTTTTTCATATTTTCCAGAGAGCACTATTAGCTTTCTAATTCTCCAGCTTGCCAACAAGAAAATACTTATAGGCATTCATTCTTAGTCATTCAACAAACACTTACTGAGCACTTTCTATATTTTAGTAAGATTACAATTAATTTGCTGTCCAAACTGGAAGCATCTGAATGGGATACTAATGGTTGATACTCAAAGGCATAGCATGAACAAAGACGTTCCCAGGTCAACCAGGAAGTGATGCGGACCCTGTATTCTAATGGCTCAGTTGGGTTACCAGAGTCTTGGGTGGTTATACATTTTCCTGAAATGTCCTTAAAGGTTGAAAACAAAACCAAAAGGGACCCTGGCCTTCCAAAGCCATGATCTGAGAAGGATGACTTGAGGTTGAAGCTGGATGGCATGTTCCTAAGATTTCCCCACCATTTGTTTTGTAGAACATAGTTCTTGTTTTGTAGAATAGATTTCTTGTTATACAAAAAGCGGGAGGGAGGAGTTGGGGACAAGAATTTTGCAGACAACATCCCAACATTCCAGCTCTTCTGAGGGGGCTAGAGAAAAGTTTCAAATCTGCAAAGGCTAAACTTTCCCACCAGTGCCCGGTGACCAAGCACAGGTGAAAAGGGCAGAACGTGACAGAAGAGCAGGTGGCTTCTGTAACTCCAGGCTTCCTCGCAGTGGCTGTGACCCATTATATGTAGACGTGACATGTGTGCCCTTTTACTACGCAAGAGCTCCCATCCTGAGTACTGTGATTCTCTCACATCCAGGTACCTGTCCTGAGACCCATGGATCTGATGGTGGAGGCCACCCCACGAAGAGTGTTTGCTAATGCACACACGTACCACATCAACTCCATATCAGTCAACAGCGACTACGAGACCTACATGTCTGCTGATGACCTGAGGATTAACCTGTGGAACTTTGAAATAACCAATCAGAGTTTTAGTATCCTTTCCTTGTAAGCCAGTAAACCATTGGTCTGACTCAAGAGCTACCCAGGTAGGAGTGGGCATGGGGAAAGAGGCAAGAGGAACGAGCAATGTACATGGCAGTGCCTGGCATTTGTGAAGAACTTGTCCCTTTCCAAATACATTGGCTCTATGAAACTACTTCACCCCAGCAATAACGTTAGTAAAATATTAAATTATCTGCAGGGTACCAGGGCTGGCTCTGGAATGAAATGGAGTCATTTGTTCATGCAGTGGCATTTATGTGTTGAGTTATAATTAATTCTGGACTAGGATGTATATATCTCAGTTGGTAGAGTGCTCACCTAGCCTGTACGAGGCCCAGAGTTCAGTCTGTAGCACCAAATACATCAAGTATGGTGGGGCATACCTCTATCCCAGGAGATCGAAGGGGGAAACAGAATTCAAGGTCATCCTCAACAACATAGTGAGTTCAAAGCCAGTCTGTGCTACATGAGACCCCACCCCACCCCAAAAATGTAAATTTACCAATAATGAAAACCTGGAGTTCAGTTATTATTTCCTTCCTTCGTTAAAAAAAGAAAATCATAAGTGAGTCAGGCATGGTGGTGAACAACCTTAATCCCAGCAGTCAGGAGGAAGAGGCAGACAGATCTCTGAGTTTGGGGCCAATCTGGTCTACATAGCAAGTTTAATAGCATCCAGGGATGCATAGTAAGACCTGGTCTCAAGATGAAAAGGATTCGTAATGTGAACAATATATGCTGCAGGTATATGGGAGATGCTTTCTGTTGTATCGTAGTGGCTGCCGTTTGCTGAGCTCCCAGCATGTGTTCCATGAACTTTAACTATCTGATTTTTTTCCCTCTCTATTGGAATATAATATGGACGCTTCTGAAATTACACAGGTCAATGAATTTTTACAGCTTGGACACATCTTCAATGAAACTCTACATCAAAACTGAGCTTCACCAACAGTCCTCAAGCCTTCTGCACATCTTACCATTTGGCTCCCTCAAGGGTATTTTTAGCATAACATAGTGGAGCCACTGGGGCAGGAGACACAGGGGACTTGCCTAGCATGCATAAGACACCAAGTGGGGCTGGGGACACAGGGGACTTGCCTAGCATGCATAAGACACTGAGTTTGAGCTCCAGTATCTTAAACAAAACAAAAACTCTAGCACTGTTATCTTCCAGTTAACTAAAATTTAGAAAAGTCAAGAGCATTTCTGAATGAGTATCTATTCTGGACCTGGTGTGTCGACTTGACACTTACTGATAAGACAGATTTGTATTGAATATCTATCATATGTTACACCCTCTCAAGTCTTGATTTTTCTCTCCACTTTCCAACTCAGCTCATGGTCCCATTGCATGGAGGACTGAGCACTGGCCCCAAGCCAATTTGATTCCTGCCGTTCACTCACCAGCTTCCCCTGCTCTCCCGCCTCCACCCATCCACGAGCCCTATCCATGCCTCCTCCAAAATGTGTCTCGAACAACTAGAATGTCTCCATCCCCACTCCTGCCAACCCACACTGACAAGCCACGATTGTTTCCACCCACGTGTCTCCTCCTGCACCTCACATGCCCTCCCTGTCACTCACCTACCACATGACTATGTGACATTCTTGCCATGCTACCGATATTCTAGTAACTTTTTATTGAACTGGAAATTCTGAGTTATTCCCCTGGATCAAGGGGATTCCATACCATGTGCACCGAGTCCACCTTTGGTCCCTGTCAGGTCGCTCTTCCCTAACCCGCTCTGCTTCAGCCAGCTAACCACTTTCCCATTGCTAGCCAAACTTTGTTCCTTCCCTCTTTGCAGCTGCTGCTTCCTCTTTGTGGGCCTCCAGCCCCGGCGTTCGCAAGCTAGCTAGCTCCACCATCATTCTAGCCTCAATCGAATGTATCCCCTCCAGAGACACTTTTCTCCCACCAACTGCCAAGTGACTACCAACCAACAGCTGCATCCCTGCTAGCATCGTAGTACTCACCAGTGTTTGAAACATTTCCATGTGTGGTGTTTTTGCTCACATTAAAACATAAATCCTGTGAGAGTTTTCATATGAAAGTTGCCACACATGGCAAGTTTAAAGTCATACATAGTCAGTGGTCAGAGCAGAGAGAGCCGGGAAATACTTCAGTATGAAATTTAACCTGGAATCTAACCTTGAAAAGTAGTAAAGCTGGGCTAGGGAGACAGCTTAGTAAAATGCTTGCTTTGCAATCACGAGAACCTGATCATCTAACCCAGGTAAAAATAAGACAGAAATACTGCCACAGTCTTGGAATACTAGTACTGGAGAGGCAGACACAGGTGTGCTGGGCAACCAGCCCAGCCTACTTGGTAAGTTAAGTGCCATTGAAAGGCTGTCTAAAAAGAATAAAAGCATCAGACAACATCTGAAGAACAGCCAAGATTGCCCTCCGGCCCCCACATGCACATGCACACATATGCGTGCAATTCTCTTGCTGCTGTACATACACAAACACACATGCAAATAAAACGTGTTCAAATAAAGCTCTGAATGTTCTGATGCAAAACAGAGTCCATAATGGCTCAAACACATAAAAGATTATTTCCCCCAATACACTTCATTGGAGATCTCCATCTGCAGGCATGGTCATCCAATCCATAACAGAGCCTCCGGGCCTCTTCCGTCTCATAGCTACCCAGTGTTGCAATGTTTCTCTATAGCAAGATAGAAAAACCAGGTCAGGAAGGACCACCCTGGGGAGTTTCCCATAAACCAGGCTCTCACAGAGCAAACATTCCATTGGCTAGAATTCAGCCACGTCACATAGCTACCTCTAACTCCAGGGTGAATTGGGAGGTATATTTGAGCTGTGTGCCTAAGAAAAACAAGAACTAATTTCAGTGTGTAGCTGGTTAGTCTCTACTACAGAGATGCCCCATAATCCCTGAAGGCTTCTTAGGGAATGCTTCTCTGACCAGGTTTGGGCACTAATGAAATATATTTGGGGACACTGAGAACTGACCTTTAGGACCATGACTAGGTATCTCTTGTTGATCTCGGAACAGACATGACATACCATGTGGGGCAGGGAGAAGCTGCTTCTCCCTGCATATTTCTTTCCTGGCTGGGAAGCTGCTGATGGAATGAGTATAGATAGCAATTCCCTTTCCTTCCTCACATCTATTCCAAGAGTCAGAAAGCTGTGCAGGCTCAGCTGGCTGTCACTCCCAGCTTCTGCTTCTCCAGCCTAGGTGGCATGTTTGCTGAATTTTGCCTCCAGGCCTTCAAGAGGGAAAGGAACTTTCCTAGGCATTTGAAGAGACAGATGCCTTGAGGAGACTGCAAAGGGGAAATATTAATAGTGCAGTTTAGGTTGTATTCTGCAGATGTGTGACAGCCTGCCAGATGCTGGCATACAAATGAGACCATAGCACTCACCCTTACTGCAGCCATATGTAAAATAATAATCATCATCATGAGGATGATGATAACTGATATCTATATCGTCCTTTTCAGCCAGACTGCCCTAGGCAGGAAGACTGCGCAAACTGGGGCCCCTTTGCCTCTCGGCACTCAAGTGTAGCTGCCTCTGGGGGAGGAGGTGGCCCTTTTTCAAAACAGTCTCAGAAAACTACTGACCACCTTCCTCATCTTAAATGATCGTTTAGCACGTATTTCTGTCATGCCTTTTATCTACCAAGAAGACAGAGGAAACCTGGCTTGGAATACAATAATCTCACCACAAATCATGGTGTGGGTGGGTACCACTTGGGTGGGCAGGCAAGATGCTTCTAAGAAATACCTGGCCTATTTCCTGGTTTCATGTTTATGATAGGAAGTTACAGAAAACACACATCCTCTGAGTTCATAGATACTAAAACCCATTTAAACTACAAAGTATGTGTCATATTAACATATGACAAGGAAATGGAAGTATGGTTAGGTAAAAGCCATGGCTTCCAGAGCCTGGCAGTTAGTACAACTCTGACAGTGTGGTTGACAACTCTGAAACCACAGAGTTCTCACACACTTTCTAGCAGTGTACATTTTCACAATTTTCACATGTTTCTTATTTAACCCAGGCTCTTGCTTCCATGCTTCTATCCTCTCTATCAATGAGGATCAAAAATCTCTCTCTCTCTCTCTCTCTCTCTCTCTCTCTCTCTCTCTCTCTCTCCCCCTCCCTCCCTTAGGGAAGGGCCTTGCTAAGTAAATGATCAATAAACAAAGAGCTGATACTCTCATAATTATTGTTAAAGGTACAAGAAAACTAGAAAAGATGAATATTCAAATATGAGTTCTGCTCTGTTGAATTCATTGCCTGGGTCATCTTCTCAATTCCAGACTCCTTCCTTGGCTCTAGAATTGGGTAATCTTAACAACATGTCACTTATTATATCCTAGATAGCAGATATTTGAGGGTCTTCAAGGTCCAGGAACTTGCATTTGGCACCAGATCAGAGCGGGGAATTCCTAAATTTTTACCTGGCCACAGGCCCTCTCCTTCCAAGATCCATAGCCAGCCACCCCCTGTCTTATATAACAGACGCTGGCTTAAAGTGGTCATATTGGTCTTTGTGAATCAATTGTCCATTTCTGGATTAGTACTTTTCTAGGGCTAAGATATCTCTAGATTTTAACAAATGGAACTTGCTCTTAAAATGTTGCTTCTTTGGGCCTGGGGAGATGGGTCAGTGGTTAAGAGCAGTTGCTACATAAGCTTGAGGACCTGAGTTTGAATCCCCACTATCCATTAAAAAGTTGTGCATACCTGTGACTCTCGTGCTGAGGGGGCAGAAACAGACAGATCCCAGGAGCTTGCTGGCCGGCCAGCCTAGCAAAAACAGTGAGCTTCAGGTCCACTGAGAGACCTTGTCTCAAGAGAATAAGGCAGAGTTATAGAGAAAAATACTCAGCATCTTCCTCTGGCTCCAAAATACCCAACATCATCCTCTGCACTAGCATGCACACTTGTACACACACATGTGCACACACAGGAACACACACACTTATATGTTGCTGCTTCTTTTTGAAAGCCATGGTGTGCTCAGAATTCTTGAACTCTTTGTTGGGGGCATGGAGAGCTAAGAGTCACTTGGCTAATTCTTAGTCCAACGTGAGTTTGTAGGCTCAGAGCCCCTGTTTTGTTCCAGGCACCGCACTAAGCTTGAGGATACAAAAATAAAAATAAGCAAAATTTCGTCTTCAAAATACCATTCATCATAATCACACTAATTGGTGGTTAATTGTGAATTGAGACAAGTTCCTCAAGAGATGAGAATTTTGTCCTGCAGATGTACTTTTAAAGACCTGTTTTAGACTAGGGAATAAATGGTGTTTTGCTAAGGAACTGATTGCCAAGTTGATCTATTCAGAGGAAGAATGTGAGTAAACTTGGCAAGGATATGTGTAAAAATTTCTTCACTACACACAGGAGGGACTGTCAGGAGGGAATATGACATGTGAGAGGAACTCTGAGCAGGCCACCATCCCTGGAGTCTAGAGGATAAAGTGGAGCATGATGTAAGCAAAGCCTAGAAAGTTAGCAGAGGCCATGCCTTGGATACGATTAGCCTTTGGTGCGTCTAAGAGCAAACAACTGGACACTTTGGCCTTCATCTTAGCAGCTTTGTCTGGTGGTTTCGTTTGTCACCTGCCCCATTTAGGAAGCACAGAGCCTCAGCTCTTGACTCCCAGCTTCTGGGATGATACTTCTTAGTACCGTGGACAGCTGTCTTCCTTTTGAATGAATGCGAGCAGACCCAGGCAAGCTTTGAGGGAAGCTGTAGGGGCTAGTATGCACTTGTCTCTCTCATGGCTTAGATGGCTTTCATCTGAACAGGGGAGCAAATACACAAATTAATTTCAGACTGGCATTTCATATCAAATGGGATCATGCATACCCCCTTTATTTCTGGTACTGGGAATCAAATCCTGGCCTTATTCATGCTAAGTGCTTTAGTGCTTTACCACTGAGCTGCAAACCCAGCCCTCAAGAGCATCCCTTCTGATGACAAGCCCAGCACATAGTGTGTATGGGTCAGAGCAGCCTCCTCCCTCATACTAAAAACATCCCTGACAGGTTTCCCCAGGGTAGTTGCCTTGCTTATGGATATTAAGTTGCTTTGCTTGTGTGAGGATACTTCTCATGCTAACCCTGAGATACTTTGTGACCTTAATTTCTCTCCTCAGGAAGAAAGCCCTCGGGCCTCGTGTGGTCAGGAGTGGCAGCAGAAGCTTTTCCATGCACACTTCTCTTGGGCTTCTTTGGTTTCCATGGAGCAGTGTAGCTAGCCTAGGAGTTAGACAGTGACTTTATGCACTGTCTTTTTGAGACTTTGTAGACCAGGCTGGCCTTGTGAACAGATGATCCTCATGCCTTAGCATACTAAATGCTGGAATTACAGATGTGCCCCCACCACACCAGGCGCAGGACTACAGACTGGGGCATCAAATTTACCAGATTTGAACCTAGAATTGCCTCCTAAAATCTGTGTAACATTAGCTGGCTACTCTATATCTCTCTAAGCCTCAATTTCCTCATCAATTAATAGAAATAATAATGCACATATCTCAGGAGACTTGTAAGGATCACGAGGTACTCTGTGAAGTACTATGCAGAGCACCTGGCAAAGGACAAAGGCCCCATGCTTGGCAGCTGTTATTCTGGGAACACACACACACACACACACACACACACACACACACACACACTTTTCTTCCTTCCATGCTGTTCTGTATTTTTCTCCCCTAAGAAAAATCACATTAGGTTAAAGAACTCATATTCCACACGCTTGGTGACTTGATCGCTCAACTTGCTGCTCCTATGGGTTTTCTGTTCTTGAAAAAAATGTTTAGAGAAGAATCCCTGACTCATAAGAGTGATTTCAAATAAAACCATGAAGATTTGTTGGTCAGTTTCTAACCATGCTGAAGATAACATGAAGAACACAGCTCCACCCCTGGTGCCGTGACCTTGTCATCAGTCATTCACAGTTCAACCTGAGAAGAAGAACCAGGGCTTTTAATAGAGGGGGAAAACAAGGGGAGCCGGAGGAGGAATTCCTACACTCTTGATAGGCGTATGATAATGAACTGGCCTTGCAATTGTGTGGCTAGCTAAGCAAACGCAGTATGCAGGACATGGAGTAAAGATGGAAAAACACAAGCAGATTGGAACCCCAGGCATGACGGGACACTTGTCCACATGTAGCAGTTAGGAGGGAAGATTGAAGGAGACTCAATAGAAGTTGCAGACCCAGCAGCGTCCAAGGAAAGCCTGAGCTACCTTCTAGCAAATCTCATGTTGACCAGTCTGGCCTCAAACTTGCTGTGTAGCCAAGGATGACCTTGAGCTTCTGATCCTCCTGCCTCCACCTCCCAAATGCTTAAGTTACAGGCCTGTGCTGCCATACCTGGTTTACACAGTACTAGGAATCAAACCCAGGACCTCGTGCATGTTAAACAAGTACTCTACCAGCTGAGCTGCATCTCTAGCCAATGCCTGCCTGAGCTTTCTATTAAATGCCTTACAACCGATTAAGTCGAACTCACCCAAAATAATCTCCTTTTTTATTAACTTAGAATCAACTGATTAATGTCTTTAGTGGCACCTGTAAAATCCCTTCAAGGCGGCACTGAGGTGAATAAGTGGTTGAATGACTGGGAGGTACATGTATCCTGAAAAATATTCACTTCCTCCCTTAAGTAACCCCAACTCTCTGAATAGAACACCCCTTATAGAATGCCTACTCGGAAACAGAAGTGATAGAATCCTAAGGGATATATATCAGTCTAACCAAGCTAGCATATCACACACACAAAAAGTAAGTGTGCGACAAAAAGAAACAAACATACAACCTTTGATGGAAGACCAGTCTAAGTTTTTGAGACTATATTAAATGCCAGGATGTTAAACATGCATGTTATCTCTTAGAGGTTTTTTTCATCTTTTAATATCATTTTATTAAGACAGGATCTCACTATGTAGCCCAGGCTGGCCTACAACTCACCATTCCCATGCCTTGACACAATTGCAAAGCCAGTTCATTATCATACACCTATTAGGAGTGTATGAATCCCTCCTCCCCCTCTTCTCCTTTGTCCCTAGAATTACTGGCATATGCCACTATATCCAGAAACTCTTCTTCATACATGAGTTTCTAGGTTCAAGATCATTCAAGATTCTACAACTGGTGATGTTTGACAATTAAAATTTTAGCCTCCCTTCTCCAAATTGTTGTAAATTTTCCTATATAATACCATATCACATTAATCACATATAATATGTGGTATGTTCTGTCCAAGAAGTACTTGCCGGTTCTTATGGGTCCACAGGCAAGAAAGATCCCAGCAGCTAGACTGCTTCTTGTAGCAACACCAGAGCAGACCCTTAGGATTGGAACTTTCTGTGACACACTTACAGGCTTTCTGGCATGTGTGTAGAAAGGGAACTGTGGTTATAGGGCTTTCAAGAGCTCCCCCAGGCATAGTGTCTCAGCCAACATATTATGAATCTCCCTCCATGTTTAACACAGCATCATGTGTCTCTGTTAGCCCCTCAGTCTGAGCCCACACTTGGCAAACACTGTGACTATTTGCACATTGGCTTTTTTTAAGCTCCTGAGAGAGGAATGTTCCCTGAAGTCTTGTTCGGATATCACCAGTGTCCTTTTAGGTCATAAAATCAGGTTCTTCATAGTCACTGCTTAATATCCAAGGGTTAAATTCAGATCTTAAAAAAAATAAAACAAAGGGCTGGAAAGATGGCTCAGAGGTTAAGAGCACTGTCCGCGCCTACAGAAGACCCAGGTTCTATTCCCAGCACCCACATGGCAGCTAACAACCGTCCATAACTCCAGTTGCAGAGAATCCGCCTCTCTCTTCTGACCTCCGAAGAAATTACACAACACAGGTGCACCTACATACATTCAGGCAATACACTCAAATACATAAAATTAAAATAAATAAATAAAATATTTTTAAGATAAATAAAACAAAGCCCTGCCAGTAATTTATGTCTCCTAAGAGGGAATTCAACTCTAATACGCTCAGTGTTCAAGGCCCTCATGGAACTCTCTCCCACCCTCAGAGTCGGCAAACGTTACAAGAAGGTAAGGAGCCTCCGCCTTTGAACTTAGGTGACCTCACTCAGGTAAAGGCAGTGTGGCCCATTTTTTTAACAGCCAGCTGTGCAGAAACAGATCCTCATTCATTCTCCCACCCTTGCTTGGTTTAGCCAGGGCTTGGGGGGAAAGCTTGTCAGCATCAGCAAAATCAGCAGTGAGGAGTCAGGGTATACATTCAGGGTATACAAGGAGAACCAGTCAGGGTATACAGTCAGGGTATAAAAGGAGAACCACCTTCAAAGTCCCAAGACAATGTGCAGGAATGCTATCCTTGGGTACATGTACTTCCTCAAAAAATGGGATTCCATCTAATAGGAAAAGCATTTAAATAATTTTTTTCCATTATCTCTTTTGATAATTAAAATCCTTAGAGGCTGTTAATAGGGTTCTAGTCACTTAAAGGCAAATAAATTGAACCCGAGAGAGATAAACTGACTTTCTCAAGTTCTCTCAGCTAAATAGAAATAGAGTAAAGATCAACTGGTCTCACAGCCACACTTGTTAAAATCATAATATTTATTACAATGTTGTCTTGAACATAAATTCACCCCCAAGATGACACTCCTTCCTGTCTCTCAGCTTATGGGGAGATGATTCTATGCCAAGAAGCTACCATAGTTTAGTGTTTGCCAGTATCTTGGTTTAATAGGGTATATTCACTGTAGAGATCTTGGAAAAATGAAATTAAACAGCTAATAATCTCACACTGATTTTGTATCGGCCACATTGAGTAATTAAAAAGAAGGAAACAGGAGAAAAAGAAAAAAAATCAAGCTGTTGATTTGGTCAGAAGCCTTTCTTCTATTAAGTCTGGGACGGTGCAACCACATGTCAGGGTGTGGGGGGGGAGAAAGAGAGGCAGGAAGAGAGGGTGGAGAGAGAGGGAGGGAGGAGAAGAAGAGAAGAGGAGGAGAGGAGAGAGAAGAGAAAGCAAAGAGAAAGAGGAGACTCCTCTCTGCCATGACTCTTCTATGCTATACTTATTTACCCGTCTGTTGAATACATTCCCCCTGAAATAGAGGCCCACAGCCTGGGGACTTGGGTCTGCCATGGTTGATGACAGATCCCCTGTGCCCAGAAGATGACATGTTGTGAATTCTCTGGGGATATTTGTGGAACATAGGAATAAGCAAATGAGCAGACAGCAGTCAGTTAGTGACTTAGATTCGGACTTCAGGATCTGACTTCTCTGCAGGACACTGCTATACTTCCTTCACACTTACCTCTCTAGCTCCTGTTCATCACACTTTTTAATGGTCAGACTATAGTAAATACTCTATCTAATTTTCCTCACCTGAAATAATATATAATAAACATAAAGTTTGTCTGAAGTATTTTAAAGTTTAAAAATATTATTTCATTGAAAAATGTGGAAATGGTGTGGATACTTTAAAGAAAAAAGAAGTTCACCTGTTATAGACTCGCCCTGGTAGAACACAGTGCATCGGGCAGCTTGCCTTGTAACTCGTGTGTTTAGGTAGAATTTTAAATTGCATTATGCTCATACTACAGCTAGAATTTTGCATACAGTGGGGTTTTTTTTACATGCTTGGACATTTCACTGAGAAAATTAAATGGCTAGATATTTTTAGAGATGACTTTCACTTGTTTATTTGGGTTGCTGTCAATCTTTTATAATGTTGCAATAGAATGAGAGAGGGAAAGGGCATTGACAGGTGTAGAAAGCTTGAATTTTCCAAACTTGGATGGTGGAAATGACTTGACTCTGAAAGGCCTCCCACCCCCTTCACCATCCCTTCCCTGACCCTCTCCACTCCCCCATCCTACCGCTGATGTAATTTATGGCTTGGCCTTCTTATTTGTTTGAAGCGAATCCCTGAAGGCGTGACCTCCCAGTGTCTTCAATTATTACTTTAAATGATGCCTTAGGCAACTGCCTGGCACAGCAGTGCCCTCACCTTCCGCCTTCTGCCTTGCAAGCCTGGAGCTCAGCTGCCAGGCTGGCTATGCCCCCTCTCATCCTCAGAGCTGCCTCCAGAGTCCCAGCAGAGAGCCAGATTAACTCCTTTTGTTAGCAGAGGTAATTTGCCTGGGTTTAGCACTAATAAGGAATGATACAAGCAGTTGGGGTCAGCAAAAGCTGGTCTGTCAAGCCCCAGGGTTAATTTAATGGCAATCCGTTGGCTGTCTAGGTTGTGTATTAGCCATGAGTTCAATGCTATTCTGCCACTTAGTTCTCTGAAACAACAGAGAAATAATTTGGATAGAGAGTTCCGTAGGATCAGGAGGAGAAAATTGACTGTCAAAATACATCATTCCATTTTTCTAGCTAATACAGGAGCTGTGCATTGCCGGGCTCCTTTCTCCCTCCTTCTCAGCATGAAGGGGAACTTTGCACACTGAAACCACACATCTCCCTTTGGAACTACGGGCGGAGAATGACTGGGTTTCTGGGCATGAGGTGTGAGTCTCCCTTCGTCTTCCCCATGGGTCATTCAATTTTAGGCAACTAGACTCTCTTGCTCATGTTTCTAGAACTCAAGAAAGTCTTCCATGAGAAAACAGACCAAGAAATCCCTTGTCAGGTTTTTGTCTTAACTTTGAATAAATAAATAAATTATATCAAAGGATGTAAAAATTCTGATTCTGGAAAATACTAACTCACAGTCAGACTGTGGCCCTGATTAAACCCCTTAGGTCCCAAAAGGAGGGGGAACTTATAGAGAGGAGAGGGGGTTGATGGGCAGGAAGAGGATGAGGAGGGTGGGAACGGGAGTAATCAGAATGCAAAGAAAACATGTGTGAAAATGGAAAGGACCACATTTAATAAAATTTAAAAATCTAATTAAAAAATTTATCTCACTTTTCCCTCAGCTGTAAAATAGGGCTGCTGATGGTGCTGATGTCATAAGCCTAGGAAGGGGGGAGGGCAGCTGGGACACTCCGTCCAGGCAGGTCCAGTGCTTGGACACCATCTGCTGGGGGTTATAAAGAGGTGTAGAATCCTTGCTTCTCTCCTGATCTCCATAGAGTCAAACCCAGGCGTTGTGTTAGGAGAGAGACTCAGACTGTGAGGAGGAAGCAACTGGCTCTAGATGAATCATGAGTGGAGACAGGCTGGAGGTCCAGGGTGGGCGGAAAGCAAGACAGTTCCAGTTCCTCTGGGCACTTCTCCATGGAAAGGCTCCTGATGGTGGGAGGACACTCCTGGCATGGCAGATCTGCTTAGGCACTTTGTTTGCTCATGTTCTGACTTTGGAAATTTATTTTTAAGTAGAAAAAAAAATAGCTGTGGCTGTAGCACCTCCTCCTCCCACACAACAAAGATCCCTCAGGTTCAGTTTGTTTGCAGAGCTCTACTGGTAGAGGTTGAGAAACCCGACACCAGATTTTCTTATTTTCGGGAAAGAAAAACACGCTCCCTGCACCACAAGATATGAGGCGCTTTTCTGATGAAACCAGACAGCAGCTGAACACCGACATCTGCTTACCCTGTCTACCTCACGCCATGACTGTCAGGCCCCAGACACACATGGAATGGAATAGCCATCAAGCCCAGGGCACACAGAGATCAACAGGCAGGAAGCACACCAGAGCTGCAGCCTAAAGCCCTGCCCAAGCTGTTGCAGTTTGTGCTCTAGGTAGGTATGCCAACTGCAGCAATGGTCATGACCTTGGCAGAAGTTGGCTTGAAAAGTGTTTTTATGGGGGCTGGAGAGATGGCCTAGCGGTTAAGAGCGCCAACCGCTCTTACAGAGGACCCGGGTTCGATCCCCAGCACCCACATGGCAGCCAAGAACCGTCTGAAACTCCAATTGCAGGAGAACTCCAGTTCCAGGGGAATCCGACGCCCTCTTCTGACCTCCACGGCATTGCACGACACGGGTGCACAAACCTGCATGCAGACAGTACATTCATACACATAAAGAAATAAAAAAAAGAAAGAAAAGTGTTTTTATGAATCCAGGCACATGCCCTAGAGAACCAAGTAATCTCTGTGTCTGGGCTTGGTAGAGGAAATCATACCTACAGGCAATGTTAGCACAGACTCAAACTACTTTTAGAAAGAATATAACATAACAAGATTCTTTCTCAAGATAATGGAAGGAGGAAGAGGCATAGTCAGAGGCAAAGCTATTGTTGCAGCAGACTGAAAGCAATGACAGGCCTATCAGGAACCTGGATGAGATTTGCTAATACTTGGCTACTTTATTGGTGTGACTAGTACTAAAAATATGAGCCTATTTGTCACTGTTGAAAAGCCAAGGAGAGAAGTGGCTACTTTCTTCATGAAAAGCATCTGCAGGATGCCCTGTGTCCAGCCACTGCATTACAGAAGGTGGCACAAGGGTTCCTGGTCCATATAGTTTCATTTTCATTATTATGCATTCATTTTCATGTAAATGACTAAACCATCATCTTCTGAACACTGGTTTATTTTTTAGGTAAATAAAGAAATGGAGCAATTTAAAGATGATATAAAGAAACACATGTTAAGTTTAAAAAAAAAAAAATGAACCCACAACCTGATAATACACACATGGGGCAAAAATCCCAAAGGTGGTGTGTAAATGGTGGTGTCGGGAGGTGCAGCTCTCCCCCCTCAGCTTTGCTGCACACCCACATCCTTGTGACAAGGCTTGGTCCTCTACAGGACAGGATTGGTCCCCAGACAGAATCTCAGCCCCAGCCAGGGCCTCCCACACTCTTGGTTAAGGGGATGACAGAGGCTGTCCAAGCCCATTCCCCTCTCACTAATGCCCTTCAGAAAGAATTTGCTTCCATTTTCGTTGAATTTTCCTAATAAACAAAAGCCTGAATGTTTCATTCTAATACATGAGAATGTGGCCTTGAAAACTGTATCTTTATCAGAATGGAAAATATTGAGGGGGATGGGAACTGAGATGCTAAAATTAAGAGTGTGTTCCAGAGGAGCCTAAATCTCTCTCACCACGCATAGATGGTTTCTTTCCTATGTTTCAGCTCCCACCCAAGCACCTAAGCTTGAGCATATCACAACTTGTAGAGACTAGAAACCTATTCATCTTAAGTGAGAGGAACTTCATAACTATGAAAGCTCCCAGGCCTTGTGCCTGGAGTAGTCCCGCTGTTGAAACCCAGTAGCCATGTCTCTTTCTTTACGTTATTTATTTGTTTATTAGTGTGTGTGTATGTGTGTATGTGTGTGGGTGCACATATTCCACAGCACACATGTGGAGATAAGAAGACAACTCGTTGTTTCTCTCCTTCTACCATGTGGGTCCGAGGAATCAAGCTCAGGTCATCAGGCTTGGGCTCAAGCACCTTTACCTGCTGAGCCATCTTGCCAGTCCACTAGCTTTGTCTCTTGAGGCAACTTATTGTATGCCCAGAGTCTCCACATCCACCCTGAAAAATGCCTGTAAGAGAGGTGTGATTGGCCATGTCTGTAAGGACTAAATGAGGCAAAGTATGGGCTATGCACACTGAATGGCCTTTTGGTAAATGCTCAGTAAGTGACAGCAGCTAGCTATTGTTACTGTCAATATGTGAAGCAAGGTGTGGAGACCTCCTTGAGGAGAATTTGTGGCTTGTTGTAGATGGTATTTATCACTCTGGGATCCTGGTAAGAATTCAGATAAATTGAATGATTTGGCTGGACTGGGCCTAATTGCTTAACTGCTATTATAAAATGGGAAATGCTCTAGCAAGCTCCTGCATGGAGAGGAAGCTCTGCTCCCGCATGGAGAGGAAGCTCTGCTCCCGTGTGGAGAGGAAGCTGTGCTCCTGCATGGATGTCTTCTACAAGTCACAGAAGACGAAACAGTGATAAGCAGTCAGGAAACCTGAGTTCTGACAGGGTTTTTTGTTGGGTGGGGATTTCTCATATTGTGGCCCAGTGGGGCCTGAAATCCATTTGGTAGCCTGGGCTAGACTTGAACTCATGCCAGTCCTGCCTCAGCCTCCTGAATTTTAAAAGTAGGGTTTTAAGCCACATCCCAAGCTTAGACCTAAGTTCTAATGCTACATCTCACTACTGGGCAACCCTCACCTGTTTTCTTAAAGTCCCTGAGCCTCAGCTGCCACAAACCACTGCAACCTGCTTCTTGGCTAGCAACCTTCCCATGAGATCTGCCCTGTGCCTATATGATGCGTGTGCCCCTGTTACACTCACGGAGGGGCTTTAGCTAGCTCCCCAAGCTCTGTCCCCTTCTTCTGGTTCCCTCCTTGATTCGTCTGTACCAGATATCGTGGACATCAAGCCCACCAACATGGAGGAGCTCACAGAGGTGATCACTGCGGCTGAGTTCCACCCCCATCACTGCAACACCTTTGTGTACAGCAGCAGCAAAGGGACAATCCGGCTGTGTGATATGCGGGCATCGGCCCTGTGTGACAGGCACACCAAGTGTGAGTACCATAGAACGGGGTGGGGGAGGGGGGAGGTGCCCTGACCTCTGGCATGTGTTGGGAAGGGGGCCCTGGAAGGTTTCCCCCATTTGACTTTGGGAGTAAAGAAACCATAAGCATTAACTGACTCAGGAGTCAGCCCCCATCTGATGTGCCATACAAGAGGAAGCCCTGTGTTCTGTTCTGAAGGGCTTAGCACCATGAGCTGATCTGAATTAGCAAAGGATGGTGTGGACAAGGAGGTAGGGTGGGCATGAGCAGAGAATTAGATGGCTCTTGGCTGCAGAGTTAACCAGCCTTGCTGGACCATGTGGAAGGCTGAGAGAAAAGACACAGGGAAAGGGAAGGGGAAGGAAAGGAAAAAGGAAAAAGAATGAGAAAGAAAAGAAACAGAAGAAAGAGAAAGGGCTGAGGAAAGAGAAGGGGAGGGATAGGAGCTACAGCAGGGGAAGGGAAGGAAGGCCTGCTCAGTGGCTGACAGTAGGGGAAGGGGAGGAAGGCCTGCTCAGTGGCTGACACAGTAGGGAAGGGAAGGAAGGCCTGCTCAGTGGCTGACACAGTAGGGGAAGGGAAGGAAGGTCTGCTCAGTGGCTGACAGGCACGACCGGTAGCATGGGAGCTACAGGAAGTCAAGGCTAGAGTGTAGCACTGCTGCTCCATTTGGGACCTGGAGACTGCGAGGTGGCTGCCTCAAGGAACAGATTCTCCCTCATGACTAGCTGGAGAAGCTACGAGGAGCAGTACAGTAGGTAATAGCCTGGGCTGTGGAACAGACTATAAACAGGAAGGTTTTCAGAGCCTGAGACTCAAGATGGAGAATTGACAGGGTCTTAGAAAGCTTGGGAATAAGAATGCTTTAGAGGGGATGCTTTGGGGCCAGAGCTCAGCTCAGACACTTTTCTCTGTGACCCCAGTCAATCCTCCTAAGCCCTGTGATCCCCACAGGGATGAGGTACACAGAGAGAGAAGTGTCATAGCATTTGTAAGATGCTAGCATCCTCTGGACATGGGATAGGGAAGCAATAGATGGCAGCCATCTGTCATAGTTATCAGACTTGTTCTTCCAGAACTCCTACCCAGACCTGCAGATGTAAGATACTTGGAACCCCTGCCCGTTTGCCAGGCATAGGAGGTCCTATTATTCATTTATTTGATTCATATTTGCTGAGCACACACTATATGCCAAGCACTGTATCTAGAGACACAGTTATGATCAAAAGTAGATGTCCTTTTTCTCTCAGAATTCACTGTGTTAGTCAGGCTTCTTCAGAGAAGCAGGACCAACAGATGGGGTGTGTATAAAGAGATGGACTGTAAGGAATTGGCTCACATGAGCATGAAGGTTGACAAGTCCTAAGATCTACAGTCAGCAACCTAAAGTTCTGAGCGAGCTGGTGATATTCCCCTGCAAAGGCCCCCAGTGTGAATATCCAAGAAGACCCAATGTTTCCATTCAATTACAAAAGAACTCTCCTAGTCCCAAAGCAGTCAGGTGGAGAATTGCCTTGCTTCTCACAGGAGGGCTCCGTCTTCATTCAAGTCATCAACTGATTGAGTGAGACCCACACATGTTAAGAGGTCAGTCTTTACTCATTCTGTTAATTTAAATGTTAAACTCACTCCAAAATACACTCGCAGAAACACCCAGAATGTCACACTGAATATCTGAGTAACCCATAGCCAGTCAAGTTGACACAGAAAATTAGCCCTGCTGAGGAGTAAAGACATTAGCGACGTTAGAGAAGTGCAAATAGAGTGTTGCTAGTGTAAAGAGAGGTGTGCAGCGCTGAGAGCAGGGTCCCAGGGCCTTCACAGGGCACTGACTGCTAATCTGAAGATAAAGTCCGACTGAGAAGTGTGGAGAGGATGGAGAAAAGTCAGCTGGCATCCGGAAGCAAGAAATCTGTCAGGAAAATCCCAGGGACCACCAGGGTCTGTTCCTCCCTCCAGCCTAGGCCCCACACCGCCCTGTAAGACCAAAGGATACCCTGACGATAGTCCTTAGGAGATCCAGAAGCTGGCAAGTCTTCACCAACCCTGCCCATACCGACCCCAGCCCAGCCAAGGTCTGCATTGCAAGGCACCAGCCTATTAATCTAATTAAGAAGAAATGGGATTCATTTTCCTGACTGGGTCAAAGGCCGGCCTTCTTCAGGGCACACCTCCCTTTGTTGTTCCAAAGCTACTGCAGCCCTCGCTCCTGCCAGCGGGGGAAGCCCATGTGACCTCCTGTCTGACATTTCATATTGATTTTCTCCATCCTCCTCCAACACCAGCCTGCAGTCGGCCAAGGCTCAGCCGAGGTGTGCGAGCAGCACAAGACAGTTCATCAGAGTTCAAAATGAAAAGCAACATTGGCTTTGGGAGATGAGCCCCGAGAAGCAGGGTATTTAATAACCGTCGGCGTCTAATCAGAACACCGAGGAAAACCGTGTTATCAGAGACGAATGTATTAATTTCCATATGTCCCTCACTCCGCATACTCAGCAGGGGTTGGAAGGAATGACTCCTTCTCTCCCTCCACTATTTTCTCTTTTTTTCCTACTGCTTCTGGTGGTAGCAAGAGGCTGTGTGTGTAGTGTGCGGTGCCTGAAACGAAGGACGCCGATGGCAGCAATTGGGCTGGATCCTGCTCCTCCCTTCCCACCATGAGCACTGTGGGGAGAGAAGTAAGGAAACGAACCACATGTGATGAACGAACGCCAGCCTAAAAGTTGAAAGGGCTGAAGTCTGAACTTTGGCCCAACACCTCCGGGAATGGGCTCCTCCTGCGCACCTATCCACACTCTGATCCAGGGAGCCAGGCCACACTGGCCGGATCCCTGAACCTCCTACATATTTAGCCTTTTCTTGCCTCAGGACCTTTGCACAAGGCCTTCCTCCAACTGGAATACTTTGCCTTTATGACCCTTATCACATGGCTACCATGGAGTGGGACTGAACCTTTGCAGTAAAGAGGCAGGGATGTGGCACAAAGACAAAGGAAGGCATCCATTTACCATGGACGCTGAGCAGAGTACCTCAGACAAGTGCCTTAAACAGGATGGTACTGCCTCACAATTCTCTGTATAAGTTTAAATTGTTTATTTGTGTGTATGTGTGTGTGTGTGTGTGTGTGTGTGTGTGTGTGTGGTAAATGCAGGGATGCATGTGCCACAGCATAGGTGTGGAAGTCAGAAGACAACTTTTAGGAGTCAGTCCTCTCCTTCCACCTTTTGAAGCAGAGTCTCTCCTGTTCTTCCTACCACACTGTACTTCAGTCTACCTGCCCCTTCAAGCTTCTGGGTGATTCTCTCGTCTCCACCTCCCATCTTGCCATAGAAATGCTGGGAGTATGCAGGTTCTGGTATGCAAGCTCAGGTCATCGGACTTGTGCGACAAGCTCTTTCCCCAGCTGAGCCTGCTCGCCAGCCCCTGTCTCAGTTCTCAGTAAGGTCTCAGCTGGCAAGGCTGGCTGGGTCTGTCAGGTGCTTTCACTTGTAGAAGGCCATTTTCTCCCCGTGTGTATACATCATCTTCCTGTGTGGTTCTATGTCCAAAGTTCTTCTTGCAAGACAGTCATATCAGAGTAGGGTTCACCCTAGTGATGTCATGTCGAAGTCATACCCTCTTTCAAGGCCCAGTCTCCAAAGAGAGATGCATTCTGAGGTGTGATTGTAAAGGCTTTCTGTATGTGGGTGACACAACTCAGCTCACACACAGGAAGGAGAGATGAGAAATTCAGCAAGCGTGCAGGCCCAGGAGCTTCGTGTTCTGGTCTTGTTCCTTTTGTAGACTGGAGCTTTTTCTCCAGGTAGTAAGAGTGGAAAAGGACACGGGCTCTCACAGCCATTACACATGGAGAGCACACTAAGTGTGTCTCTTATGAAGGGTGGTGAGGAGACAGAGGACCTTGAATAAGAACCTGCAGATTGGAGCTCTGCACTCCCCTCGGCTTGCTTTCAGGGCCTGGAGGTCTGGGTGCTGTCCGTGGTTCTGAAGTTGTTTCTAAACAAAGGATTTTAATTTACTTCAGAGGTTCTCAACAAAGAAGTCTATTTCCTACTGAAAAGTCACCCTAGAGTGACTCAATAAGCATAATTTAAGTCCTTAATAAGTCATAAGTTTTTAGAAGCATAAAAGAAAAGAAGCAGTAGATGTTGGTAGTATATCATAATTTATTTTAAAATAATTCCTTGATGTACATATAAGTTTATCATTTATTAAAGATGAAAGCATACATGAATTTTCATACAAATAAAAAGTAAAAAAAAAAAAACATATAAATTGACAAATGGTACTGGGTAACCTTGGAAGGATATAGAGAATTTACTTTCTTATGACCTGCAGACACAGTTGAACCCAAGCGGGCAGTTGCCTATGATGAACGTAGGTAAGGTGCAAAGCTACAAGTGCAGCAATGTGAAGGAGGCTGTGCATGCACAAAGACCAGCAGAGACTGTTGGAGGGAAGGATGTCAGGAGCCATGAAATGTGGACTGACTTTCCAGACAGGCTCCAAGGTTGCCATTGCACTTGTATAATTTGGAGAGACAGTGGACAACCAGAGACCACTGGCTGCCCTAATTCAAGAGTGAGGTTGTCAGGAAAAGCAACACTCCCTAAGTACCCCCACAGCACCCATCATAAGTGCAGGAGGAGGTGGGCCAGGCTGTGTGGAGACCAGCCTGGTGGTCCCTGAGCACATGGCCCAAGACATGTTTGCTTCCTTCTCCCTGCTGTGCCACTAAACACAGTAGTGAGTGAACTCAAAGACTGGGCTAAGGCATACAGAGAAAACTAGGTGACCACTATCATCCTACATCAACAAGCAGTGTTGAACAGGTTACTTCTCTGTACCTCAGTTTACCCACCTGTAAAATGGCTACTGGTAGTATTTACCTTGTAGGGTATTCTAGGGATTCATTGCACTAATATTCATGAGGCCTGTGCTGGGTAGCTTTAGTGTCAACTTGACACACCTTGGTCAAGGGAGCCTCAATTGGGGAATTGCCTCCATTGGACAGAACTGTGCCCATATCTGTGAAGTATTTTTTGATTGTTGAGTGATGTGGGAGGGCCCAGTCCACTGTGGATGGTGCCACCCCTGGGCATTGTATAAGAAAGAAAGCAGGCTGAGCATGGGCCAGGGGAGCAAGCCAGTAAGCAGCATTCCTCCATGGCCTGTGCTTCAGCTCCTGCCTCCAGGTTTCTGTCCTGAGTTCCTACCTTGGGCTCCCTTGGTGATGAACTGTGACCTGGGAGGTGTAAGACAAATAAACCCTTTCTCCCCAAGTTGGTGTTGGTCAGAGTATTTTGTCACAGCAATGGAGAAGCAAACCAGAACAAGGCCTCGGAATAGTGTCTGATGCATAAGCGTGGTGCAAGCTGTGGTTAGAGCGGTGATGCTCCTTCTCTTTTCCACCATGTGTGTCTTTAAAGAGTTAATCCCAGAAGGGTCCGCAGCAATAGTTGTAGAAGTAATATAATGTAATCGGCCATAATCACAGCTGACTTCTAGATTTGGCTCTGTTCAGGAAACATGCCAAATACACAACTGTGAGCCCATTTCATTTTCACGTCAATCCTGGGAAGTACACACCATTGCTACTCAATCAGCTGAGAGGAAGTGATTCACTTATAGAAAGCAAAAAGATAACTTCATGGGTCTCCATTTTATACTTCCCCCATCACCTGGACTCCCAGCCTGACCACTTCCAGATGCAGTAATAAGGCAGTTTTTGGTGCAGTGGGAAACGGTGAAATCCACATTCATCCTTCACCCTCATCTACAAACTTAATTGTCAAGCCCTGGTTCTGTAAGCCAGTAGATCCCTTAATAAACCTGCAGCTCATTCCCTAAGCCCCTAATGGAATGTGTCCAAAGGCATCAACTGGAAGTGCAGCTGCAGTGCATCCCAAAGCCTCCAAAAGGTGTTCAGTATCGATCTGGGGCATAATTAACAGTGTTTACTGCAGGGAAGCTTGGTTGGGTTAGAAAGACAGGCCTTTTATTGCAATGCTTTTACCTGATGACAGGATTACAAACACACAGAGACATATACACACCCCACCCTGGAGAAAAGCCAAACCAAACCTTGCTACATGAAACAGAATACACACACACACACACACACACACACACACACACACGATATCTACTCCATTCAAGCTTAGTAGCAATTAACAGCAGAACAGACAAGCCCCACACCAGAGTAAAAATAGAATCCCTTCCCACTTCTTCCATCTTCATTTCCATTTTTGATTAATTTACCAGTTCTGTCAATTAGTTATCCTGGACCCTTCAGTTGAGTGGATTTTCCTAAGAACTAGAAGGATTATTAATTTTAGAAGTGAGTGTCATTCATTAACAGTTGACACCTTCTGAGGTCCTGCCCTCTCCTCTGCTCAGGGTTTTGGATGAGAAGGCAGTGGAGGTTGAAATTGTCACCTCCACATGACTTCAGCCCCACCCTCACAAATGCAAAGTGAAATGGTTGCCCCTGTAGTTAGTTATAGGCAGCTCTGGCCTGGGATATCTCAGGACCAGCTTACCTATCCTGGTCTCTGATGAGCTATCACAGACAAAACAGTCACTGCCACAGGTAAGCATCCTTACTGGAAGTTCAAGAAAAGCAGAGGCAGGGAACTACCTGGAATGTGTTTTCCCTGGGAGGGGCCCTGGTCTCTAAAGTACATCACGGCTCTAGCTGATGAAGGCGGGACCCTAAGGTGGCCTGTTCTTTCCAGCCCAAGCTGTCTTCAGCTCACTGCTTCCTATGGCTGCTGTAGCAAAGCCCCACAAACCTGCAATGGCTTAAATTCACACAGCTGTCATCCTGCAGTTCTGGAAGCCAAATGTCTGAGAGGCTGCTGGCTGCTTTAGTTTGCTTTCTGTTGCACTGACTAAAACCTCCTTGGGGAGGAAATGGTTTGTTTCAGCTTACAGGGTTACAGTCCATCATGGAGGGAGGCCAGGGCAGGAGCTTAAGGCAGGAGCTTGGAGGCAGGAACTGAAACAGAGACCACACACACACACACACACACACACACACACACACACACACACACAGAGGCTGCTTACTGGCTTGCTTTCCCTAGCTTCGTCAGCTACTTCTCTTATACAACCCAGCACCACTTGCCCAGGGTTGGCAGCGCTTACAGTGGGCTAGGCCCTCCCACATCAATCGAAAATCAAGCAAATGTCATACAGACATGCCCACAGGCCAATCTGATAGAGAAAATTCCTCTACTGTGGCTCCCTCTTCCCAGGTATGTCAATTTTACTACCAAGATTAGGCATCACACTGGCTAAAATCAGGCTGCCTTCCCATCTGGTGCCCTGGGGGAGAATTGATTTACTGAGTTTTCCACCTTCTAGAGCCTGCCCGCCTTCCCAGGCTCCCAGAACTCCTTTCATCTTCCAAGCCAGCAACAGCAAAATGAGATCCTCACATCACATAAACACACACACACATACACACACACACACACACACACACACACATATACACACACACACACACTCTCTCTGCTTCTGCCTCTCTCCTTTACTTTTAAGGACTCCTATGTTTGCATGAGGCCTATGCAAGAGGAGTAATCTCATTTTAAGGTCAGCTAATTAGCAACCAGCATCCCAGGCAGTCTTAATTCCTCTGTCATGGAAGAAATCCATAGACCTCAAGAGCTATGATGTGGATGTCCTTGAGGCCAAGTTTTTTGCCCACTGTATACTTCAAGTTTCAGCTAAGGCACCTTCTATAAACAAAATTTCCTGGACCCCCCCCAAGCCAGATTTAATGTCCTCTCACACTAAATGCCGTATGTTGAGTGATCTGTTTTGTTCTTTTTCACAAAATCAGATGTCTACTATGGCTAGAGTCTGTTTACAACCCCTTAGGCACTTAGCACAGTGCTGAATACATGCTCTAAAGATATAAACTTTAGTCATGCAATTTGGTAGATTTGCACACAGTGCTTCTCTTTACAGAATAGGAAGGCCAACATAGTTGGCTTAGGTTCATTCATTTCTAACATTAAGAATGCAAACTGGTCATGATAGGGAGGCTGCACCAATGAACTCTCCACAGTATGGAAGTCTAACAAGATCTGCATAATGATAAAAAACAGTTGACAGGCCAAGGTGGATGGGGAAAATTTCACAGGGTCCCACCTCAAGATGAAGAGCTATGGGCAGTCAGTGGATGTTGAGGAAGGAAGAATCAGTTTTCTCCAGAGACCAGCTCCCTAAGAGGCTATCTAATCCCAAGTGGGCAGCTGTAAACACAGGTACACTCAATCACTGCTAAATGGACTCCATGCATTACCTATCTATCTATACATGTAAACATAAATACAGATATATAACAATAATAAAGAAAAGGACAGGAAATTATGAAGGAGTAGCGGGGCATGGGAGGAGTTGGAGGGGAACAGAGAGGGATGGAAAATGCCAAAATAATACTCATGTAGGAAATTCTCAAAATAAATAAATATTTTTTAGAAAATAATTTCTGGCATCTGGAGTATAGGTCAGTGCTAAGAGTATGCTCTTAGCAAGTGCAAGAACCTGTTTTTAATCTCCTGGAGGGAGAAAGGGAGGAAGGAAAGGAAAAAAGCAGGAGGGGGGGAAGAGAGAGATTTCATCATATTTAATTTATATCATGGTTAAAATGAGAATATTCCTAGGTACTGCAAGTTGGAAAATGGCAATGAACATCAATAGTGCCTTCCACCCATGCAGCATCTATTCAGGGAGAAGAAATCAAACATTTGTCACATGGACAAACATGATCCTTGGGCAGAAGCCACAGCAATGCAGAGGTTCGGAGTGGGGCTGTGCTTGTCAGGTGGCCAGACTAACAACCAAGGGGGCTGACCACTGCATCTGAAAAGGAATGGCAGAAGGCGAGCTGGTGGCCCAGAGCACATGAGGAGCTGTGTTCAGACTCCCCCTGCACAACTGGTACCATTCACATGGTGTCCTGTGCGGAGAACTTGGGAGTTGGGCGACATGGTAGTCCTTGAAGGCCATGGTAAGGACCTTAGATATTACTGAATTCAAGAAAGAGACATCTAGAAAGGTTTTAAGTAAAGAAGTAGGTGGATTTCTGTGACTATTTAAAAACAAAGCATCAGGAGAAAGAGTGGATGCTGGGAGAAGAGCAAGAAACTTCTTAAAATGCTCTGGACAAGCAATGACTAAGATAGTCACAGTGCAGATGGCAAAACTGAATGTAAACCAGTAGGGCTGGTTAAGAACTGGCTGTGGAGGGTGAGGTCAAGAACCAACTATGAGGGGCTGAAGAGCTAGCTCAGTGCTTACAGCACAAGAACCAACTATCAGGGGCTGAGGAGCTAGCTCAGCACCTACAGCACAAGAACCAACTATGAAGGGCTGAGGAGCTAGCTGAGTGCTTACAGCACAAGAACCAACTATGAGGGGCTGAGGAGCTACCTCAGTGCTTACAGCACAAGAACCAACTATGAGGGGCTGAGGAGCTAGCTCAGTGCTTACAGCACAAGAACCAACTATGAGGGGCTGAGGAGCTAGCTCAGCGCTTACAGCACAAGAACCAACCATGAGGGGCTGAGGAGCTAGCTCAGTGCTTACAGCACAAGAACCAACCATGAGGGGCTGAGGAGCTAGCTCAGTGCTTACAGCACAAGAACCAACCATGAGGGGCTGAGGAGCTAGCTCAGTGCTTACAGCACAAGAACCAACCATGAGGGGCTGAGGAGCTAGCTCAGTGCTTACAGCACAAGAACCAACCATGAGGGGCTGAGGAGCTAGCTCAGTGCTTACAGCACAAGAACCAACCATGAGGGGCTGAGGAGCTAGCTCAGTGCTTACAGCACAAGAACCAACCATGAGGGGCTGAGGAGCTAGCTCAGTGCTTACAGCACAAGAACCAACCATGAGGGGCTGAGGAGCTAGCTCAGTGCTTACAGCACAAGAACCAACTATGAGGGGCTGAGGAGCTAGCTCAGTGCTTACAGCACAAGAACCAACCATGAGGGGCTGAGGAGCTAGCTCAGTGCTTACAGCACAAGAACCAACTATGAGGGGCTGAGGAGCTAGCTCAGTGCTTACAGCACAAGAACCAACCATGAGGGGCTGAGGAGCTAGCTCAGTGCTTACAGCACAAGAACCAACCATGAGGGGCTGAGGAGCTAGCTCAGTGCTTACAGCACAAGAACCAACTATGAGGGGCTGAGGAGCTAGCTCAGTGCTTACAGCACAAGAACCAACCATGAGGGGCTGAGGAGCTAGCTCAGTGCTTACAGCACAAGAACCAACCATGAGGGGCTGAGGAGCTAGCTCAGTGCTTACAGCACAAGAACCAACCATGAGGGGCTGAGGAGCTAGCTCAGTGCTTACAGCACAAGAACCAACCATGAGGGGCTGAGGAGCTAGCTCAGTGCTTACAGCACAAGAACCAACCATGAGGGGCTGAGGAGCTAGCTCAGTGCTTACAGCACAAGAACCAACCATGAGGGGCTGAGGAGCTAGCTCAGTGCTTACAGCACAAGAACCAACCATGAGGGGCTGAGGAGCTAGCTCAGTGCTTACAGCACAAGAACCAACTATGAGGGGCTGAGGAGCTAGCTCAGTGCTTACAGCACAAGAACCAACCATGAGGGGCTGAGGAGCTAGCTCAGTGCTTACAGCACAAGAACCAACTATGAGGGGCTGAGGAGCTAGCTCAGTGCTTACAGCACAAGAACCAACCATGAGGGGCTGAGGAGCTAGCTCAGTGCTTACAGCACAAGAACCAACCATGAGGGGCTGAGGAGCTAGCTCAGTGCTTACAGCACAAGAACCAACCATGAGGGGCTGAGGAGCTAGCTCAGTGCTTACAGCACAAGAACCAACTATGAGGGGCTGAGGAGCTAGCTCAGTGCTTACAGCACAAGAACCAACCATGAGGGGCTGAGGAGCTAGCTCAGCGCTTACAGCACAAGAACCAACTATGAGGGGCTGAGGAGCTAGCTCAGCGCTTACAGCACAAGAACCAACCATGAGGGGCTGAGGAGCTAGCTCAGTGCTTACAGCACAAGAACCAACCATGAAGGGCTGAGGAGCTAGCTCAGTGCTTACAGCACAAGAACCAACTATGAGGGGCTGAGGAGCTAGCTCAGTGCTTACAGCACAAGCACAAAGACCTTTATTTAATCCCAAGAACCCAGGCAAAATAGCCAGGTCTGGTGGCATGTGCTTCAAATCTCAGCCGCACACTGGCCACCCAGACTTAACAAATGTCAGGCCAATGAGAGTTCCTATCTTAAAAACAAGGTTAATAGTTCTCGATGAATGATATTCAATGTTTGACCTTTGGTCTCTGTGCCCATACAGACACACCACACACACACACACACACACACACACACACACACACACACACACACACAACTAAGGATGTATACAAGTTTGTTTTTTTTTTGTCCTGGGCACATGTCTGGGTGAAGGGGCCACTGAGGGAGTTGCAAAGAGAAAGGAGAAAATTCACAAATTCTGTGGGCTCTAAGACACTTGGAAAACTCGTGAAATGATTGCATTTTGCTGTTTAACCCGGTGCCATTGACAGCTCCTCCTCACCCATTTGCCTTCACTGATCTTCCTGAAAACCCTCTGAAGTCCTAGCATTTCTTTACCCCCAACAGTCCTCCTGCCTCCTCCTAAGTGCCAGCATTACAAGTGTGCACTGCCATGCCTGGCTGCATTTCTTCTTTTTCAGGAGCTGAGGAAATCAAAACCCAGAGAAGATTATCAAAACCTTGATGTGTTCATTTTTTACTTTATATCATGAATATGACTTCCCTTACTACTCTGGTGCTTTGAAAGATGGAGAGGGAAGGGAGAATCTCTTATGCGTGTCATTGGCCCATGTTAAGTATATCGGCTAATTCAAGCCCCCGTGTGGTTCACATAATTCTATTTTGACAGCTCAGCAGGTGGTATCAATAACTGAATTGTGAGAGCTGCTGTCCACTCAGACAGCTTTCAGCCCATCATACAAGCCCCTTTATCTGCTGAATTACTGCAAACACCTGCTGGTCTCCCATCCTCACCAAGCATGGACCAGACGCAGCAAAGAGCAGGGGAATGCCCACCCACAAAGCTCTTAATGATACTTGCTTTTCTCTTCTATCTTTAACCTGAACCTAAGTATTTCAATAGGATTTACCTTGTGTATGGCATCATTAATCCTGGGGTCAGCTAGTATATCCTGAAAATTTTTTTTGTCTTTTTGAGACAGGGTCTCCTTGTAGCCCCAGCTGTCCTGGAACTCACTCTGTAGACCAGGCTGGCCTTAAACTCACCTGCCTCTGCCTCCCAAGTGCTAGGATTAAAGGCGTGCACCACCACACCCGGCTTGTCCTGAAATTTTGATGTCTTATGAAAACTTCTACAATGAGACAAAGTTGTCAGTTGAGGAGTTATATATGAGAAAAGATGGGATCATTAGGGAAAAAACATGGAATCAAAGCAAATATTAATGTGATATTATGTGAAATACAATGGTATAGAAAGGCTTATGCTAATGACTTTGTGTGTACTTACCATAGCGTGATAACAGGATGTCTTCATCTCAAACATATGATATGAATAACATATCAAGCATCGTCCTTATTCATCCCATCATAGGATCCCACATTATGAGTAGGTTAATCAAATGCATAGTTGTTGCTCTGGGGAAGTTATTAGTGTTAGAGTACCAGAGCCAGTGCCTGGCATAATACTCACTGAATGAATAATATGAGAACCAATGAGACAATATATGTCTCACAACACAATTGATTCCTGAACCAAGGACGTGAATGAAGGCATTGAGTATTCCAATTCCTAAGAAAAATCAAACAGGCTCAAACTCAGTTTCAAATCCACTGAATAACTATTGATTGGCCAGCACATAGTTTTCAGATATTCTGTTGAAGTTCATGAACAGGCCAGCTAATCCCACTATTTGTGAGATTCTTGTGGCTTTGAAACCTGGCTTTAAGGAAAATGAAGAGAATGTGGTCATTAGTGTTGATTCTGGGGTAAACAAACCCAGATGGGGAACTTGGACTTCTTTCACTTCACCTCCCACCAAGCCAGAGTTTCTACCTGTATAAAATGTCAGTATTAAAGCCTGCACTATTGGATTGTCATAGGGGTTGAGTGAGAAGATGCCCTGCAATATTCAGCATATTATTAGCATTTGATTATTATCAAAAAAAATCTATGAAGTCAGAGGTAAAGATGAGAAAATTGGGGCTCAGAAAAGCAAGTTGCTTGCTCAAAGCCAAAGATGTACTCAGAGGGAGAATCTGATTCAAACCAGTGTCTAAAACCCATGCCTGGATGTTGAGAGAAATAAACTTTAAACACAGCCCATCTTTGCCTCTCGAGGTCTGAGAAGCAGCTAGGTAAAACAGGTTCCTTACTGAACTTAGGGACCTCAAGCATTTTCTATAAGAGTCTGACCTTTAGAAAATCAATACACCATATTTATTTTCCTTTTGGTTTGGGGTTTTTTTGGTTGGTTGTTTGGTTAGTTAGTTCTAGTTTTTGAACAGGATCCCTTGCAGTCCAGGCTGTCCTCACACTTGTTATGAAGGCACATCTGACCTTGAACTCCTGATCCTCCTGCCTCTGCTTCCCAAGTACTGGGGTTACATGTGTGTGGCCCATCTTGACCACACAGATCCCATGTGCACTGAAGGCAAGCATGTGCACAGCAGTGCCTGCTGCAGGATGCAGCCTGTTTCTTGCAGTGGTTTACATACACCATGTCCTCTCTGCTTCAAAGCACACTTCCAGATTGTAGAGTTACCTTAGCCAGCATGAAAATCTTCATTGTCAATATGACTGGATTTCGAATCACCTGGAGACCTGTCTATGGATATGTCTGTGAGGGTGTTTCCAAAGAGATTTATATAAGAAAGGGTTGGAGTCCCTGACTGAATACAAAGGGGAAAAAAAGAAGGTAGATGGGTGCTTGCATTTCCTGCCCTGCTGTCTGGACTACAGAGATGTGAAAAGTCCCAGAGAAATGTTCCCGGCTCCTCGAATTCCAGCACACCTTTCCTGTCATGATGGACACTACCCCCTCAAATCATGAACCAAAATAAATCCTCCCCTAGTTGCTCTTTTTAGGTATTGGTGACAGCAGCAACAACAGTAACTAATGCAGAGGAGTAGAGCCTATGATGATGATCTATCTGGAGCTGTGGGAGCGCCTCAAAGGCAGGAGGTAGTCAATAAATTTAGCGATTGTCCTCTTGCCTCTGGTACATTATGTTAACTCCACAAAGAGTTAGCATAACCACCCATACGACCGAATCTCTCCATGTCCAAGGTCAAGGCTTGGAGAAGACCAAGTCCATTTTTCTCAGACCGTGCTCTCAGAGATATGCAGCTCCCAGTACCTAGTCTCAGCACCAGGTGACATTCACCTTTCTAACCAAGGGAGAAATGAGGCTTTATTGCAGACAGCAGTGGGCTACAGAGCCAAATCTCAATTCACTTCCTAGCTCTGCCTCTTCTTAGCCAATGACCAATAGCAAGTGACTTTCTGAGCCTCATTATTTGCCTACATAAGAGTTGGGCACACTACCTGCACATAAGGCGCTCCTGTCTCCTGCAATGCAGCATTGACATTTTCCTCCATTTCTGCACACTGAACACCTTCACAACACTAGTGTGCCAGTGGATGACTAACTATGTATTCCTTTAGAAAGCCAGTGCTGGAAACACAGACATCATACAGGACCCATGAGAAGACAGTGAGGCAGAGATCGACCAGCCCACCCAGGGTCCCTCTCTCTGTGGTGTCTGTTTCATGCTGAGATGGACTGCCTGGCTTGGTGCAGAACTGCTCACCTTGCTCTGCAAGGAGATTGCTGCCAGCAGGACACTGCTCCTCTCCTCCTCTCCGTGTGTCTGCCTCTCAATACAGTGATTATGTACAAAGCATGGAAAACGGGGACAGCTTGGGAGTGTAGCCCCAGCCTCTGCAGTGCCATGACAACCAGCTTCCCAGCAATCATCCCTAATAATGGCCATGCATTCGCCATCTCCTCCACCTGGGCAGAGGCTCCCTGGGGGGTTGGGGCTTCTCTTAGAGCAGCTGCATGGAACTTCCTGTTGGGAACACATTACTAGAGAGAGAGAAGGAAGGAAGGAAGGAAGGAAGGAAGGAAGGAAGGAAGGAAGGAAGGGAGGGAGGGAGGGAGGGACGGAGGGAGGGAGGGAGGGAGGGACGGAGGGAGGAAGGGAGGGAGGGAGGGAGAGTTCTTTCTCAGGGAATAGAGAAGAAAGAAAGCAGGTGAATCTGTAACTTGTGATGTATGGAGAGGCACAAGGACTTGGGGACAGTGCCATCATGCTGGTGGAGCCCCCTGCCCTTAGGAATGTGCAGTTCTGCAGAGATAGGAATAAGGCACATGAACACCTTTGCCCTCGCCAGCCTTGCAGAGAGAAGGCTATAATAAAGACCAGATATGAGCCCTTGCGAAGCCAGGTCTTGCTGCTACCAGATTTCTTCATTAGGCTCCTGTTGAGACCCCCACTGCTAACTCATCATCCTGTCTGAATCGGAGCCACCTCCTATCGCTGCCTGCTGGAGAGAGTGTGCTCAGAGACCTCCTTAATCAATATTCTTCCAGAATGACAGTTCTCAAGAAGGGCCCAGACCTGCATAGCTAATAAATGGTTATTCTTCACAAAAGGAGAACAAATAAGCCCACAGTTAATGAACCTGTCTATGGACACTAGCCCAAATTCAGCCTTAAGATTGACAGGCGGGTACTAAACCCAACAAGGGATTCTTGTTTCCCTTCTCTTTCTATTGTAGATTCCAGCCTAGGCTCCTTTACAGGGAAGGTCCACCCTCAGAGCACAGCCCTTAGGATGTGTGTACTCGGGGACCACGAGGTCCCCTGGGGCTGGGTCTCTCCAACCTGGTTGCTCAGCTATGAAGTGAAGATAATTCTGACTCTGTGCTATGCCTAGCAGGTGACAGGTGTTGTTGTTAATGATGCTTTCTTTCTGTGAGGCCCATTCTCTGAACCAGGGCTTCTTAGCTCCTTGTGGATCTGAAACAAATACATACTTTTTAAATTTTTTTTAATTTATTTTGTATGTGTATGAATGTACTGTCTGCATGTAGGTTTGTGCACCGTGTCGTGCAATGCCTTGGAGGTCAGAAGAGGGCGTTGGATTCCCCTGGAACTGGAGTTAAAGATGGTTCTCAGCCACCATGTGGGTGCTGGGGATCGAACCTGGGTCCTCTGCAAGAGCAATTGGTGCTCATAACTGCTAGGCCATCTCTCTAGCCCCAGATTATTTTTTAAAATACTAGGAAAAAAGAAAAGGAAATGACTATGTCAGTTAAGTGCTTGCTATACAAGTGTGAGGACATGAGTTCAGATCTCCAGCACCTACATAAAAAACACAATGGCAAATATGGGTAAAACCAGCATTGGGGAAGCAGAGACAGGTGGATCCCTAGAGCTCACTGCCCGGCCAGTCTAGCCAAATCAGTGACCTCAGGGATCAGTGAGAAACCCTGTCTCAAAGAATTACGTGGAGGGAGGTAAGGGAAGACACCCAGCATCGACCTCTGGTCTCCACCCTCCCTACCCCCAACCCCCACCACACACACACACACACACACACACACACACACACACACACAAATAGAAGTTTGGGGTTAGGCGGAGTTTACCCGTAAGCGGGAAAGAAAACACAGGGGCTGGGTGGGAGAGGGTTCAGGAAGGCTTACCAAAAGAGCTGAATGAAGCAAGAGTGCAAAGGTGGGTGAGGAATGAGCGGGAACAAGCCTCAGCGTGTGCCCACACTGCGTGAATGTCCACAGCCGTCGTCATTACAGGGTGGCAACCAGAACCCACAAGCTCTACAGCCTGCATGGCTCACAGATTATTTGTGTTTGATCACACCATCAATTTTTTTTAAAACTTAGTTGCTAACATGGAAAAATCAAAAGCCTCCAGGCCAGCTCGGACTCTCAAAAAGACCAAAATGGAAAAAAAACAAAAGCAGTATTCCTCGGAAAAATGTAGACTTTATAAATGAGGCAACCTGATGATGCCCGAGCCAGGCTCTTCCTGCCTGGCTGCACTGCATAGGGCTCTAAGGGGTGAGGACACTCAGGTCAGCTGGCCCCATCCTCCCTGCACCCTGACCATGCTTAGGCACCCGTTTCACTCTCTGCATGACCCTGAAGCAGGTGATGAGTAAACCAGGCAGGCCTCAGGGAATGCTAGAGCCCGAGAGAAGGGGGCGGCAATGCTGGCATACTTAGGAAGGGCTGGGGGCTGGGGTGGCTGGCCTGTTGGCTGTTGACTTTGGGGAGTCTCTGTAGGTGCCAGGGCAGGGGAGGAGCCTTGCCTTCGGAGCATTCATCCAGCATATGGTCAGACGGTGTGCAGTCTCGTGTTAGCCCACCAAATCCTGATTGTCTGGGAGCTGTTGGCTGGCTGGCTGCAGCTAGTGGGTTCTGGTTTGCTGAATCTGTCAGCCTGTGAGCTCAGCATCAACAAAGGGGAAGGGGAGGGTGGCTGACCTGGGGCAGCTTAGCAGCTCCCTGGGAATCAATAAACGCCCCCCAGCTGTGCTTAAGACAGCTGCTGAAAGAGGGCAGACTCCTCAGGTTCCCAGACCGAGGAGCTGACATGGCGGTCCAGGGGAATGAGAGCAGAGGAGTCCAGCCCCGACCCTCTGCTGACAAAACAGGGAGAGGAGTGCTAGCTTTCTGTTAATGCAATACCAAATCCTCACAGGTTTAATGAACTTAGGGACCTGAAAACACAGTTCTGAAAGTCAGAGTTGAGTCCCAAAGTCGAGATGTCAGGAAGGCTGTACTCCTTCCTAGAAGTTCTAGAGAAGAATCTGTTTTCCCACTTTTCCAGATTTTAGACCCCAGAGTCAACGCCAATGAGCTGTCTTGTTTTTCTCACATCAGCTATTCAAACTGACCCTCCTGCCTCCCTCCTCCAGCTACGCGCCTTTGGCATACCACTGGACCCACCTGATCACCTAACATTGCCGCTCCCTCTTTTCTTCAAGGCTTTTTGAGACAAGGTCTCTCAAACTCAGGATTCTCCTGCCTCGGCCTCCCAAGTACTAGGACTGCACTTTTTCTTTTTTTTTGTTTGTTTGTTTTCATTTTTGAGACATGGTCTCACTCTGTAGCCCCAGCTGGCCTCAGACTCCTGCCTCAGTCTCACAAGTGCTGGGATTGTCATTCCATCTAGATCAGGTTGCTAGGGAGCCCCCAAGATTTGTCCATCCCTGCCTTTCCAGTCCACAACCAGTGCTGGTGTTAACAGGCATGCCCAGCTTTTTACATGAATGCTGGGAATCCGAATTCAGGCCCTCATTTTTATGCAGCAAGGATTTCAGCCACTGAGCCCTCCCCAGTCCTACAAATAAGTTTTTGACTCTTTATATTTTAGCTTTGAATGATTATTAAAAAACATTCATTCCATAAAAATATTTAAAAAACATTCATGAAGGAAGTATAACACAAGCAGAAATATATTTGAAAAGAGTTATACATGTAAATTAGGAGAAGATAAAATTCCTTCTGCATTGTGTTCTTTGTCCAGTTGTGTATGTGTCATGTGGCTGCAGTATTATCTGTTGACCAGTTGTCTGTGGAATTAACAAAGGGTGTACAAAAAGCGGATTGCGAAGGTGAAGCAGCCAGGCCTCATTTCCCAGTTCTGACTCCTCTGACTATTATCTCAGTTTCTACTCTCTAACCTAAACTTCTCTCACTGTCCTCAGCTGGGCAATGACCAGCACCATCAGCACGAGAGAGTTCTTGCCCTCTATGGGAAAACTGTAGGCCAATTCTCCCATTGAATGAAACTATTGGATGTGTCTTCTGTATAGCAGAAATTGCTGGCTGCATCTCAATCGCGTGAGCCTTTTCTCTCCAGGGGCAAAACTGTTACCTGCATATCTCTGAAGGAAAATTGCCATCTGCCTCACTGTAGGAAAATTGCCAGTTGTGTCCCCATTATGGGGAAATTGTCAACCATGTCTCCAAATGGAAAAGCTTGCCAGCCGTGCCTCTCCGTAGAAGAGAAGTCAGCAGAAGTGAGCAATCTAAAACTCGTGCATGAGTCTACGTCTATTCCTTTCTCATCACCTCCCTTTCATCTGCCCAGGTCACCAGAGCCAAGGTGATGATGTCATTGAAATGAGAGAGTGATAGCCCCATGATAACTTAGTCTCTTAGTGCCCTCTGGTGTGTCCAGCCTTTTCACATTATGAGATAATGTTGTTATCTACAAAGTTCATGCTCAAGAACCACACAAGCAAGTCGCAAAAAAGTATTTTATTCACAGCATTCAAAGCTATCCTGGACTCCACATGGCCCACAGGTCACAGGTTAGACATAAGCTGAAAAGACTGAAATTGCTGTAGCTCTTAGGACCTTTCCAGAAGGACAACACTTGGGCATTGGGACTCATTTCCACCAAGCTTCCCTTAAGCAGCACCTAAGTTTACATGATGCTACTTTCCTCACAGTCCTGGGCACATGCACTTTGCTAAGGGCCTAACATGAAAGCTGTCTTCTGTCTTCCACTGATCATCACATGCCGGGTGTGGTGGCACGTGCCTTTGATCCCAGCACTTGGGAGGCAGAGGCAGGTGGATCTCTGTGAGTTCAAGGCCAGCCTGGTCTACAGAGCAAGTTCCAGGACAGCTCAGGCTACAGGGAGACCCTGTCTCAAAAAGACCAAAAAGTAAAAAAAAGAAAGACAGAAGATGCTATAACTGCTTCCCTTTTACAGATCAGGAAGCTTAAGAGGAAAGAAGCTGCTTAGTCAAGGATTCAAAACCTATAAGCAGTGGAGCTAAGATTTCAGTGTTGAGCTTGGAGCCACCTGCACTCTTAGCTACCACAGCACATGTAGCAGAGTATGACAAGTCCATCAGGATCAGCTACAGTGCCATGGGTCTCCTCCTGACCTTTCAACACGAGCTTGGGTTCCTGGGCAGTGTCTGATGCAAGGTGCAGAGAAAGGAACCGAACTTAGGAGAGCTTCACCTGGGGTTCCGCAGGTAAAGGCACCCGTGGCCGAGTCTGATGATCTGAATTTAATCCCCAGGACCCACATGATGGAAAGAGAAAACTAACACACACAAATAATACATAAGGTGGAACATGATAGAGGAAGATACCCACACTCCCAAGTGCCAGCACCTACTGGACACACATACAATATGCACCACACAGCACACACACAGATTTTGAAGTAGGATTAAAGCAGTGATTCTAAAGCAGAGACCATCATGGGGCCCACAGACATTTGGCAATATCTAGAGGCAATTTTCTGGTTGCTACAGCCTAGAAAATGAAGCAGACCAGGGGACAGATTTAGTTCAAAATCTAGGTATATTAGGCCAGTCCTAACATCAATCCCCAAACCTGGTGGGAGTTCCCCATGCTCACTACTGTCATTATGTGAAAGTCATCACATGACATTTCACTTCCAGCTGAAGTCACTATAGGAAGGCCCCCCTAAAGGGGCAGGGCTTAGGAGAGAGAAAAAGCAAAGACCAGTGGAAGTTCACTGGTAAGAGCTTAGAGATGCCTTCATCTTACTGGCTGGCTGCTCTTGCAGAGGACCTGGATTTGGTTCCCAGCACCTACATGGCAGCTAACAACCACCCATTAACTCTAATTCCAGGGAACCCTCTGTAAGGATTCCACTCACAGTTGCACCTACACATGTGCATTACATGCACGTATGCAAAACACTCCCACACATAAAATAAAAATAAGTTTTAAAATCTTTTAAAGAAAAGTTACAAATTTTAAGCAAATTAATGCATGCAGTAATTAAGAGCTCAGTAGATGGTAAGAGTCAGCCAGTTTGTCCCAGACAGAATCCCGACCCAGTTCTCATTATGGAAGTGAGAAGAAGTAAAGATGATCCAAGGCACACAGTTATCCAACTGACAATGCATACAGTGCACACAAGACACAAGGCATTATGTGTCCACTCAAGTGTTGGAACAGAGCAAGCAGAGGTGCAGCTGTGTGAGGTAGGCAGATGGCAAGAGTAGGATCCCAGGAAGCTTATTAAACCTTGCTTGTCTGTTCCTTGATCTCTAATGAGAATAGTGGTTCTTAACAACTCATAAATTGGGACATTAAATAAGATTAGGCATTGTGGTGGTTTGAATGAGAGTGTCCCCCCCACAGGCTTTAAGTATTCAGATATTTTGTCTCCAGTTGGTGGCACCGTTCTTGGAGGTCTTAGAAGGTGTGGCCATGCTGGAGGAAGTATGTTATTGGGGGCAGGCTTAGTGAGTTTAACAAGCCTTGCGGTCTCCAGTCTCTCCCTCTCTTGACCATGCTTATTGCGAGATGTGACCCTCGGCTTGCTGCTCCAGACCCGGCCACCATGCCTCCCACCACAATGGACTCTAATTCCCTGGAACCGTCAATCATAAGCTCAAATAAACTCTTTCTTTTATAAGTTCCCTTGGTCATGGTGGATTTATCACAGCAACAGAAAAGTGACTAATAAAGTTATTTAGTACCGAGAGCAGAGTGTTGGCTGTGAAGAACCTGACCATGTGGATGTTTGGAGAAATATGGAAGACTTTGGAACTTTGGACTAGAAAAGCTGTTGACTATTGTAAGCAGAGCTTAACGGGCCATTCTAGTAGAAGCCTGGAAGAAAGCATTACTGCAAAAAATGTAGTTCCAGATGAAAATAAGGACTTAGGCAGCAACTCGGATATTTTGATAAAGAGTCTGGCAGCAGTTTGCCCACAGCCCAAATGCTTGCCTGATGCCAAGTCGAAAAGCAATGGACTGATCTGAGATCTCTCAAGACCAGCCGAAGTGCAGGAAGATAGGTAGGAGCTGGGTGCTTCAACAAAGCTGATTGTTGTTTGACGTAATCTAGTTAATCCAGTTGTCTTTGGCTTAATTGGATTTTGTGGCTGTGGGAGCAGAGTTATCCTCACAGCTGGTATAAAAGGTAGGGTTGTGTGAGTCTTGAGATCTGAGATCTCCCAAGACCAGCAGAAGCACAGGTACCAGGGCACAGGCTAAAGAGCACACCTCCCCACCCCCGTCCAACTGGGATTACAAAGGCATCTGAAGGAGGCAAGCAAAGCAAGCCTTCAACACAGTGAAGAGGCATTTGGGACTTGCATTGGAATACAGGCAAGGAGAAGCCCATATGCCAGGAACACGAAGAAGAGATAACATGGGAAAGGGACAGGATAATCCAGCACCAAGCTCTACCAACCCTATGGAAGATTCCTACAGTGGGATCCCCCTGGGGATGGCCCAGGACACAGATATCAAAAACACAATTGTGAACATACTTAAAGAACTACAAGATTATAAAGAGCAAATCAAAGATTTAAGAAAAGAGAATGAACTTCTTCCGCTCGCGCTCGCCGGAGCCTGTTCGTGTCGACTGACCAGAGTCCGCGAATCCTCCGCTGCGAGCCCTCCAGACCATCCAGAGCAGCTTTCAGCCCTTTGAAATCATGTCCCTGCATCAGTTTCTGCTAGAGCCAATCACCTGCCATGCCTGGAACCGGGATCAGACCCAGATTGCCCTTAGCCCAAATAATCACGAAGTGCACATCTACAAGAAGAATGGGAGCCAGTGGTTGAAAGCACATGAACTCAAGGAGCATAACAGACACATCACAGGTATTGACTGGGCTCCCAAGAGTGACCACATCATCACTTGTGGGGCAGACTGCAATGCCTATGTCTGGAGTCAGAAAGATGGCATCTGGAAGCCAATGCTGGTGATCCTGAGGATTAACCGTGCAGCCACTTTTGTGAAGTGGTCCCCGCTAGAGAACAAGTTTGCCGTGGGGAATGGAGCCCGGCTCATTTCTGTTTGTTACTTCGAGTCTGAAAATGACTGGTGGGTGAGCAAGCACATTAAAAAGCCGATTCGCTCCACTGTCCTCAGCTTGGACTGGCATCCCAACAATGTTTTGCTGGCTGCAGGCTCCTGTGACTTCAAATGCAGAGTGTTCTCCGCCTACATTAAAGAAGTAGATGAGAAGCCAGCCAACACACCCTGGGGCAGCAAGATGCCTTTTGGTCAGCTGATGTCTGAGTTTGGAGGCAGTGGCACTGGTGGCTGGGTATATGGGGTCAGTTTCTCTGCCAGTGGGACCCGTCTGGCCTGGGTCAGCCATGACAGTACCGTATCTGTTGCTGATGCTTCAAACAGTGTGCAGGTCTCAACTCTGAAAACTGAGTTCCTGCCACTCCTGAGTGTTTCATTTGTCTCAGAGAACAGCGTGGTCGCTGCTGGCCACGACTGCTGCCCAATGCTCTTTAACTATGATGACCGTGGCTGCTTGACCTTTGTCTCCAAGCTCGACATTCCAAAACAGAACATCCAGCACAACATGTCCGCCATGGAACGCTTCCGAAACATGGACAGAAGGGCTACGTCTGAGGACCGCAACACAGCCTTGGAGACGCTGCACCAGAACAAGCATCACTCAAGTGTCTATTTATGAGGTGGACAAGCAAGATTGCCGAAAATTTTGCAGTACTGGCATTGATGGAGCCATGACAATTTGGGATTTCAAGACCCTAGAGTCCTTGATCCAGGGCCTCCGGATAATGTGAAGCTGAGCGCATCTCTGCTATCCAGCCTGAGGATCTGCCTCACTTGGTGGCGATAAACGCAGGCCCCACGGAAACACTGCACCCCAGATCAAACAAACTGTGTGTTTGTTGGGGTGTCATTGGTGAGAGTGTCAGTCTTAAAGGCAGCAGTGGTTTGTTTTCTGTTTTGTTGCTTTCCTTTTGTTTTGATTTTGCTATTTCATTCCATTTTGACCAAAGCTTCTGTTTAAGTAGTTTGTTACTGAGAATTGTCACACTAACTTAAAGGAAAGAGTGAGGGGTGTGTAAGTTGTCTGCCAGAAATTTAAATAAAAATCCTGAATGTATGAAAAAAAAAAAGAAAAGAGAATGAAGAACCTAGAGAGAGAGAATGACAAATCCGGAAGGAAGTAGAAACACTGAAAAGATCCCATGCTGAAAAAGATAAGGAAACCAACCAGTGAAGCAAAGAGCTACAGGAAGAGATTGAGAAGCTCCAAAAGGAAGTAGAAATACTAAAGAAATCAGAAGAGGAAATGAAAAAGGAAATCAAACACTCATCCAATCAAGAGGAAAAGGATGGAAAAAGCCCAGAACAGAATGGAGGAAGCAGAACAGAAGTATCAGACCTGAAAGATTCAATGCAGGAACAACTAAAACCTCAAGGAAAGATTTATGCAATAATTAAAAATACACAAAGTGGAACCAACCAGGAACTGTGGGACACATTGTGAAAAGATCAAACCTCCAATCATAGGAATAGAGGAAGAAAGAATCCCAAGAGAATGATATTGATGCAGATTTTCAGCAGAATAATAGATGAAACTTCCCAAACTAAAAAAAGACAAAACCAATACAAATACAGAAGCACATTAAACTCCCAATAGACAAGATCAGAAAAGAAACTCTCCATGCAACATCATAGAAAATGCTAGACATCCAAAAAACCAAAGACAAAATCCTTAAAGCACAGAGAAAAAACAAAAAGTGACCCATAAGGGGAAAACCTATCAGAATTACAACTGACTTCTCAATTCAAACAATGAAAGCAAGAAAAACACAGAGCAAAGCATTCCAAGTGTTAAAGGACAACAGATACCAACCCAGATTACTACACCCAGAAAAAATTGTTGATTTATAGTGAAGGAAGAGAGAAAACCTTCCCATGACATAAAGCAAGATGAAAGAATACATGTCGGAAAACCAACCCTCAGAGAATAATTGAAGCAATTCAAAGGACAGAAGAAAGAGGCAACCATCCCCAGGCACCTATAAAGATAAATCAATAAAAGCATAACTGGCAGAAGTAGAAACATAAACGAAAACTTCAAATGGATAATAAGGCCAAAGGAAAGCAACACAACCGTTCAGGTCATAACCTTAATATTAATGGACTAAATTCCCCCCCCAAAATAAAAGACCAAGAAAACAAAAAAAAAAAAAAAAAAGAATCCATCAATATGCTGTCTACAAGAAACACATCTTACCTTCAAGGACAGGCACCACCTTAAAGAAAGGAATGGAAAAAATATTTTCCAAGCAAATGGTACCAAAAAGAAAGCAAGTTTGCTATTTTAATATCGGGAAAAATGACTTAAAGTTAAAAGGAAAATCAGAAGAGACAAAGAAAAAAAAAAAAAAAAAAAAAAAAAAAAAAAAAAATCACCAAGAAGATTTCATAATTATGAAAATATATATTTGCACCAAACTCTGGTTGCACCAAAACTTTATAAAGACAATCGCTCCAGGCCACAAGTCACACACTAACCCAGTACAATTCATAGACAGGATTTCAATACCCAATGAGTCCTTTGGACAGGTCAAAGAGGAAAAGATAAACAGAGAACATCTGGAAAACTGAGTACTATGATACACCAAATGGACCTCATAATCCTCTACCGAATATTCCACCTAAACACCAGAGAATTGGCCACTTTCTACTCTAGCACCCCACGGAACATTCCCAAAATAGACCACATACTGGACCACAGAAGAAACCTCCACAATACAAAAAGATTGAATAATTTCATGCATTCTACAGACCACAGTGCAATAAAAAAACTCAATATCAACAACAGTCGATTAAGCTCCTACTGCCTACTCAACGAACACATGGAGACTAACAATACACATTGAATAATGAACTGGGTCAAGGAAAGAGATAAAGAAAAGAAATAAAGCTTCCTGGAACTGATAGACCAATGACAATACAACGACAACAATAAACCTAATGGGAGATCCGTGAAGCAATCCTAAGAGGGACAGTTTATAGCCCTGCGGTGCATAATTAGAAAAAAGAAAGAGAACAGTGAATGATCTAACACAAAAGCAAAAAAAAAAAAAAAAAAAAAAAAAAAAATGAAACCTAAACGCAACAGACAGTGGAAAGAAAGACAAACATCGGGGGCTGGAGAATTGGCCTAGGGGTTAAGAGCACCGCTGCTCTTCCAGAGGACCTGGTTCGATCTTCCCAGCACCCACATGAGCGGCTGAGAACCGTCTTTGGCTCCAGTTCCAGGGAACCGATCACATCTTCTGACCTCCACAGCATTCCACGACAAGAGTTGCACAAACCTGCATTGCAGACAGTACCATTCATACAAACATAAAAACAATACAACTTAATTGCGTAAAAAATAAAAGAAACAACCAAAATCAGAGCAGAAATCAATGAATAGAAACAAAGAAACAATACAAAAAACAATGAATCCAAAAGTTGTTCTTTGGTAAAGAATAAACAAGATAGACAGACCTTCTAGCCCAGTTAACCCAAAAGAAAGACAGGAACAACTCAATCATTACAAATCCATTGATGAAAAGGGTTAAAATTATCCCACAACAGCACAAGGAAACAAGATCCAGATAATCATATCGGAATACTTCAAAAACCTATATTCTCCAAGTTTGAAAACCTAGACAGAAATGGGTGAATATCTAAAATCCTGGAATCACCAAAGCTCAACCAGAAAGAGATCAACAGAATAAATACACCAATAACAAAGGAGAAAATTGAAAACATAATAAAAACCCTCCCAACTAAAAAAAAAAAGCCCAGCCCAGACAGTTTCACAGAAGAATTATATAAACATTTCAAAAAGACCTACAACCATTATACCTGAAACTGTTTTAGAAGGATACAATCAGAGGGGGAATTCTCCCAAATTCTTCTATGAGCCAGCATCACTTCTATTACCAAAACAGGCAAACGACACACTTAAAAAGGAGAACTATAGGACCATCTCCCTAATGAACACCAGTGCCAAAATTCTAAACAAGACACTGGCAAATCACATACATGCACGCCACATCAAGAACGCATCAACACATCCAATGACCCACCCAGTTGGATTCATACCAGAGATGCAGGGATGTAACATATGAAAAAATCAATAAACATGAATCAAACACATAAATGGAACAAAGACAAAAACCACACCAAAAAAAAAAAAAAAAAAAAAAAAAAAAAAAAAAACCCAGCATCCCTTCATGCTAAAGTCTTAGAGGGAATGGATTTGGAGGGGCTCATTCCTCAATGTAATCAAAGCCATATACAGGAACACACACAGTCCACACCGACCAGTCAAACCCGTAATATCCTAAATGGGGAAATGACAAGAAACATTCCCTTTAAAAGGTAGGAACTTTGGCAAGGCTGTCCCTGTACACCACTCCTCTTCAATATAGTGCTTGGAAACACTTGCTAGTGGGGCAATAAGACAAGAAAAGGAAATTAAAGGATTACTAATTGGGAAAAGAAGTTCGAGCTCTCGCTATTTGTGGACGATATGTTTGTTTACTTAAGGGATACTAATAACTCCACCAAAACCCCTGAAACCGTTAGCAGCTTCAGAAAAAATGGCCCCAGGATACAAAAATTAACCTAACAAAATCAATGGCCTTTCTTTACACCAAGAAAACAACTGGAGGAAAAGAATTCAAAGAGACCTCGCACTTCACATTAGCATCAAAAACAATAAAATACCTAGGAACAACACCTAAACCAAAGACACCAAAGAGCTCTACAACAAAAAGTAATAAACCTTTAAAGAAAGCATTGAAACAGGGACATCAGAAAGATGAAAAACCCTCCCAGCGCGCATAATGGAAAATTAACATTGTAAAAATGTCATTTCTACCAAAACTCTTGTCGATAGATTTATGCAATGCCCCCAATAATCAAAAATCCCCAAGAGTTCTTCTTCACAGGCGTGGAAAAAAAGACCTTAATTCATTTGGAAAAACAAAAGACCCTGAATACCAAACAACCCTGAGCAAAAAAGAGCTACACAGGGGGGATATCTCGTGACCCAGACTTTCAAACAGTATACTACATAAGGTATAGTCAAAAAACAGACTGGTACTTGGCACAAAAAACAGACTGTTGACCAATGGAACAAAACCAAAATCCAAATCTGGAACATTACATCAATTTCAGTAAGCATTCTCATATTTGACATAGGGGGCCCAAGAAAGACACAATGGAGAAGAAGAACAAGCAATCTTCAGCAAGTGTTGGCAAAAACTGGATCAGCCACTTTGAGAAGAATGAAATTAAAACCCTCACCCTTTCTTGCCCTGTAAAAAGTCAACTCCAAGATCAAAGACCTGAACACTGAACAAAACCCCAAAATCTGCAGCAATAAAGAAAAAAGTTGGCAGCAGCGTACAAAACATAGGCTTAGGAAAACGACTCCTAAATCAGACAGCAACTGCGGCAAGAATTAAGGTTCACAATTGACAAATGGGGACTACATCTAAACTTCAAAAGCTTCTGTACATCAAAGGAACAGTCGAGGAAGTGAAGAGAAAATTCCACAGAGTCGGGAAGGAAACCTTCACCGCCAGAGAACATCTGACCAAGCATGATTTTCCAAATATTATAAACAACTATCAAAAAAAAGAAGAAGAAAGAAACCACACTAGAGATACATGCACAGCCATGTTTATTTCAAGCTCTCGTCACAATAGCAGGAGCTGGAACCAACCCAAATGCCCCTCAACTGATGAGTGGATAGAGAAAATGTGGTAAAATCATACACAATGGAGTTCTATGCACATAAAGAAAGATGACATCATGAGCTTTGCAGGAAAATGTGGAACTAGAGGACATCATGCTGAGTTGAAGTAAACATAGTCCCAAGAAAAAAACAACGAAATGGTATCCCTCATCTGTGGATATGCTAGTGGCCAATTACGTAGTTGTAAGTATTTCTTGTGCACAGCTCCTTGAGCTTTTGTCCAAGCAGTTGGAGTGATGCATATTGAAACAATAACAACACAAAGGCTGCATCAAAAAACTAGAACTGAAACAGTGAACTTCTGCTAAAAACAGTCAAATTCCACATGGAGAATATTGAGAAGACTAAGAGATGAAAACAATGTTTGGCAGAATGCATGAGCTCTGGTGGATGGGGAGAATATGATGGGGGACACGGGTCTAGATTGATAAAAAAAAATATAATATAGATAGTATAATAATGACAGGAAGGAAGAAGAAGGAAGGAAGAAAGGAAAAAGAAAGCGTTTCTCCCCACATTGGGAGTAGGCAAACTACTAATCGGTTTTGCTTTGTGTTGTATCTAGTTTAAAAACATAAAATAATGTAATATAATGTAAAAAAACAGACAAAGCTTTTATGATGGATTTTGTAAATATATTTGTTATAGTGACTATTCTCTAGCTGTGATCTTACCACTTCAAATGGATGGAATTTGAATAAATTTTGTATGGTAAAGGATTAAAAAAGAAAAGCAATGGACTAATGTCTTTGGCAGAGGATATTTCAAGACAGCCTAATGTAGAAATGTTGATGTGGCTATTAATGGTGAAATTGTACAGCTCTACAGTGAAGAAGAGCAGATGGGGCAGAAAGAAATGCAGAATGTACTTGTTGGATCTGAAAAACCCGCACTAGGAAGATTAACGGTGGGGCCAAGGCTTGTGAAGGAGAGAGTCCCTTTTGAATAAGGAGATTAAAGTGATTAAAAGAAGAAGGCCTATTTACAAGTAACAATGGAAAAGTGAGATTAAAGGGATTAAGGAGAGGCCTCGAGATTTACAAGTAAACAACAAGAATCAGTACCTTCAGGCAAGACCACACCCAGCTAAGCCTCCAATTTTTGAAAGGAAAATACTGAACTGAAAGTTTTCTATTCCAACAAGTCCAGGTCAGAGAAAATTTGCAAATGTGGTTAAAGTAGGAGGAGTTCCATCCCGAACTTGCAGCCATACTTCAGCATTTCATTCACATGGTGCTGGCTTTAGGGGCACAAAGGATGCAAGAGTGAAGGGGTTATCAGTTCTTCCTCCACGGTTGGTTCAGAGAGCCACAGAGGCCAGGCAGAGTGCAGGGTCATCCCTGAAATAAAGAAGGCCCTGATAGGCCATTGTGTGAAGCTGTGAAGGTGAAGCCTGGTGGCAGTGGAGACCCAAGAAGACATTTGGATGCCAGAGCTGTGACATATTTGCTAAGGAGAGCTGCATACAGGGGTGGGTACCAGCCTAAGGAAGAGTATGTTGCGATGCAACTGGAAGAGCTGAGCCATCTCAGCCCGTTGGAAGTAAAGTCCCAGAAATTTCACATGGAGCTACTGGACTTGGTTTTTGCCCTTGCGGTTTTTGGTCTTGTTTTTTCAGTATTGTCCTCAGATTGCCCATTATTCACTCCCGTTTGGAATGGATGTGTATCTAGTTCCACTGTATTGTTGTGGGATGTAATTTTGGGCCTTTTGATTTGTATGAGGAGCTTACTAGTTGAAGAGAGTGCCTGTGTCTCAGAAAAATTTTGGACTGTGAGACTTTTGAATAGAATTAAGGACTGGAAAGACATGGAGGACATTTTTACAGTTGTACTAAATCTCATTTTGCATTTAGTATGGTCAGGAGCCTATGGGGGCTAGGAGTGGAATGTGGTTGGTTTTTGAACTGAGAGTGTCCCCCGATTGGCTTTAAGTATTCAGACTTTGTCTCCAGTTGGTAGCACTGTTCTTTGAGGTATTAGAAGGTGTGGCCGTACTGGAGGACAGTACATCATTGGGGGCAGTCTTAGTGAGCTTCTCAAAAGCCTTGCATGTCTCCAGTCTCTCTCTCTCTCTCTCTCTCTCTCTCTCTCTCTCCTTCCTGTGCTCATTGGGAGATGTGACCCTCTGCTTGCTGCTCCAGCCCCGGCCACCATGCTTCCCACCACAATGGACTCTGATTCCCTGGAACCGTCAGTTGTAAGCTCAAATAAACTCTTCCTTTTATAAGTTCCCTTGGTCATGGTGGTTTATCACAGCAACAGAAAAGTGACTAATACAGGCATATAACTTTTAAGGAACAGGAAATGGTAGATATTGTAATTATCAACACCTCCAAACTCACATACAGACATACCCTGTTGGTGAATCTGCCATATCCCCATTGAGTAGTCTAGGCCACTGAGATTCTCACAGTACCACTTCCTCATAGAGAAGGAGCAAAGCTGGTCTCTCCCATGTTCCCCTATTGTTTCTCTGATGTCCTTATTTTCTAAGATCTAGTTGGAAACCCTAAAAGTCAGCTGATTTCTGATGCCAAGCCAAGAGGGTCCTTGAGGAAACTGTCCATTCTGATTTGTCTCTAGTCTTTCAATCAGCAGGACCCAGATACTGTTGGGCCATATGTTCAGCAAAATTTGAGCATCTCAGACATTAGAGCCGAAATGGTTCCCCAGTTCCTTCATTTGATAACACAGTAAATCTCACATATTCACAATTGTAGCTGAATTTGTGTGATTGTTTTACATTTGTCTCCTCCAATCCTATGAGCTCCCTAAAGGCAGGAGTGAATCCATCTTGTTCCTTATTCTGTCCTTGCATTTGGTTCAGTGATAACATGTATCCCTCCCACAAATATTTTCAATGTGTACCCTGTAGGCAGTGTACTCTGTTCTGCACATTACCAGTCAGCTAGCTAGTGGCCCTTTGCTCTATTCAGACATGAATCATGAGTAAGCAAAGAGAAACTGATCTTTGAGGTTTTAAATCCCTCAGCTTTTGACTGTAGAAAGCAGAGCCAGCAGACAGATGGAGCAGCAATGGTGGGCAGCACCCTCTACTATTATAGGCTTCAGGTAATGGGACCTTTAGTTCTAGACCTGTACAGCTCTGTGTGGGCCTAGGAGCTCAGAATTCTTTAGTCCTTGGCAGTAGCTGGCGTTATAGCTTCTCTGCAGGGGTCATAGTTGCTTCAGTTGTCAACTTGACACACCTGTGAAAAGGGAAGCTCAACTGGGGAATTTCCTGTGTCCATTGTCCTATAAGCATGTCTGTGAGACATTTTCCTATTTTTAAAATGTATTCATGGGCTGGAGAAATGGCCTAGCATTTAAGAACGCTGACTGCTCTTGCAGAGGACCTGGGTTTGATCCCCAGCACCCACATGGTGGCTGAGAACCATCTTTAACTCCAGTTCCAAGGGAATCCGACACCCTCTTCTGACCTCCTTGGCATTGCACGACCCATGTGCACAAACCTACATGCAGACAGTACATTCATACACATACAAAAAATAAAATTTAAAAAGTAATTAAAAAATAAAATGCATTCATTTTATTTTATGTGTATGAGTGTTTTGCTTGCATCTATGTAAGTACAAAGGACTCTGACTGTTGTTAACCACCAGGTGGGTCCAGGGATCAAACCCAGGTCCTCTAGAAAACAGCCAGTGCTCTAACCACTGAACCTTCTCTCCAGCCCCTGTGAGGCATTTTCCTGATTATTGAGTGATGTGGAAGGGCCCAGCCCACTGTAGGTGCTGCCACCTGGGCAGGTGGCCTGAGCTGTATAAAAAAGCAGTCTGAGCACTGGCCAGAGGAGCGAGCCAGTAAGCAGCATCCCTGCTTGGTTTCTGCTTCTGTTTCTGCCTCCAGGTTTGTAGAAGCTCCTGAGTCCCTGCCCTGACCTCCCTCAGTGATAGGCTCTCAGTAGGAAGAGTAAGATGAAGTAAACCTTTTCCTCCTGAGTTGCTTTTGATGGCAGCGTTTATCATAGCAATAGAAAAACCCAACTAGAACTGTAGGCTTAGTTGTCAGGATTCCTCAGCCCTTGACCACAGCCAAAATTACCGCTCTCAGGTTGGGGTGTCTGAGACTTTTGGCCCTAATGACTTGATAGCTTAAAAAATTAAAAAGGGCCAGGCATGGTGGCACACGCCTTTAATCCTAGCACTTGGGAAGCAAAGGCAGGCGAGTCTTTGAGAGTTCAAGGCCAGCCTGGTCTACAGTGCGAGTTCCAGGACAGCTGGGGCTACAAGGAGACTCTGTCTCAAAAAGACCAAAAAAATAAATAAATAAAAGGACTTGGGGCTGGAGAGATGGCCTAGCGGTTAAGAGCACTGACTGCTCTTACAGATGACCGGAGTTCGATCCCCAGCACCCACATGGTGGCTGAGAACCATCTTTAACTCCAGTTCCAGGGGAATCTGACACCCTCTTCTATCCTCCATGGCATTGCATGACACGGATGTACAAACCTACATGCAGACAGTATATTCATACACAAAAAATTTTTAATTTTAAATTATTTTTAATTAAAAAGGACTTGACAGCTTTCTAGAACTCTTCTAGTACCCAGGGCCTCTGGGTTCTCTTCTCTAGTTCTTTTTTAAAAAATTAATCTGAGAACACGCAAAAAAAGTGCTGAGAGCCCCTAAAGAGGACCCCGTGGAAATCTTGGTGACTACTCAGGACCCTGCAGCATCACAGAGCAACAGCAATCATACTCTGCCCCTCAAGGGGAAGTCTGCAAGAGATGGAAGCACTTCGAGAACCAGAGGGCTGCGTTCTGTGACTCTAGTGCAGGAAGCTACAGACAAGAAGCCTGTCTCCAAGAGACAGAGGACTGCTCGCAGTGAGAGAGGCACATCGCTTGAGCCCTCAAAGATGAAGCATTTGGTAGTGGTGACAGAATTGAACATGTGGAAAAGCAGATTAGCTACCTTGTGAAAACTAAAGAAAAGGAACCCAAAGTAGAAGAAGACGAAGTTACTCCTGATCAGAGAACACCCCTGAGTTCCAGACACCAAAAGAAAACCAGTGTAGAACAGCAGTGACCTGAGGCTAAGATGAAGAGAAATGAAAAGACCAGGAACTCCTCCCAGGAGATGGAGCTGCAGAGCCCAGATGGCGGAGTCAAGAAGCCTACAGCTAGGGGCGAAGTCCAGGGGAAAAGAACGGGCTTGAGGTCTGGAGGGCAGAGTGCCATCTCCCAGGGTCTTTTTATGCTGCCTCCCGCCACCTCCCTGGATGAGCCAAGCAGCTGTTTATACAGCCAGAAAAGGGATGTGTGCACCAATCATAGCAAACCTCACAGGTTTGCATTTGTATCAACCACAGCTTTGTCCCTTATGGACCAGTTGCAACAGGCCCTCTGCTAGGCCACCAGAAGTGTTCCCACCCTAGCCCAGGTAGTAATGCTTACAGGGGCACCTAGAGTTCACCAAGGCTGGTGTATTAGTCACTTTTCTGTTACTGTGATAAAGCACTAGGACCAAGGAACTTATAAAAGGAAGAGTTTATTTGAGCTTATGATTGGCGGTTCCAGGGAACTAGAGTCCATTGTGGCAGGAGGCGTGGCGGCTGGATCTGGAGCAGCAAACCGAGGGCCACATCTCGCAAAGAGCACAGGAAACAGAGAGGACAACTGTAGACCACAGAGGCTTGTTAAAACTCACTAAGCCTGCCCCCAGTGACACACTTCCCCCAGCATGGCCACACCTTCTAAGACCTCCAAAAACAGCGCCATCAACTGGAGACAAATGTCTGAATACTTAAGCCTATGGGGGACACTCATGCAAACCACCACAGCTGGGGATAGCAAAAGTCTACTAGAAACTATGAAATAGTCCTGGCTAGGGATGGTCCTTCAGGACCTGCAGTTGTCACGTAGTTTCCTCAGGGTATCCAGGAATTGTTGAAAAGGAGCATCCCTACCATGGGGTAGTCCCACTGAATGTCTGACGGATAGTCTTTTTGCTCAAGTCACCCAGGCAGCAAAGGAAAGTCCAACAGCTGCTAATTCAAGAGTTGGACTATCGTATCTGCAACATCTATGTGTGTTTACAGAAAATGCTCATCAGAGGAGTGCTATAATTTGAACATAAAGAACTTAAGAACAGTGATTTTAACAGATATTCATAGTACTTTGACAATGCTTAATATCTACCCAGTGTCTCAGAGAGGTGACCCCCCCCATTGGTCTCAAATATGCACATAAGAGATTCATAACTGATAAATGGTTGCTTAGTAAGGTCTTGTATCTTCCACAAGGCAGATCTATATCATGATTATGAACAAAAGCTTCGAAGTCAGACAGACCACGGTTCACAACTCAATTCTAACTTAGCCTAACGGTGTGCCCCTGGAAGGATTATAAAACTCTGTGCCTTAGCTTCCCACAGATATAAAATGAGGAATCATTGTTCCTACTTCATGGGCTTTTATAAGGACTAAATTAGATAAAACATGCAAATCACTATGCCTAGACTATTATCAGCTTCGCATTGATTACTAGTGCTATTAAATGCTACTGAGTGAATGAATTGAAGTTCTGGAGCTCACGGGAAGACTTCAACATGCAGCGATGTCATGAACTAGAAAGAGCCATGTGGCATGCTGCCCGGATGCAGCTTCTGTGACATCCATCAGGCAGATGCTCCAAAGTGGACATGGATTCAGCAGAGCCTTCTTTCATTTCACCAATTTGAGGGATTCTAGCATTCTGAGAAATTACAGTGTTGCTACACTGACCTCCTGACTAAGTATTTGGAAAATAGATTCTTGGGTACATTGAAAAGCAGCATAAATGTATGCAATTTTTGTTAAATTAAAATAATAAATTTGGGGCTAGGTGTGGTAGTGCACACCTTTAATCCCAGCAATTGGGAGACAGAGGCAGGCAGATCTCTGTGAGTTCAAGGCCACCCTGGTCTACATAGTGGATTCCAGGACAGCTCAGGCTACAGGAAGAACCTGTCTCAAAAAGACCAAGATAGATAGATAGATAGATAGATAGATAGATAGATAGATAGATAGATAGATAGATAGATTGATTGATTGATTGATTGATTTGGGGGCTGGAGAGATGACTAAGCAGTTAAGAACACTTGCTGTTCTTGCAGAGGACCTGGGTTCAATTCCCAGCACCCACGTGGCAGCTAACAACCATATATGTAACTCCAGTTCCAGTGGATATGATGCCCTCTTCTGGCCTCTGTGGGCATTGCACAACATGGGTGCACTTACATGCAGGCAACATACCCATACACATAAAGTCAAAATAATAAATTAACAAATAAACTTGAACTAGAAACAAAAAACATGTAAATATCTCTGTGATTACTCTGTCTTTTTTAGCTAGCCCCCAGACTCTGCATGTCTCAGTCCCAAGTTCTCAATCTTGAATGAAACATTAATGTACTGCCATCACAGAGCATGTACGACAATGTAAAAGTAGTGACAGAATTTATCTAGGCCCCACTATGTGTAAGTTCCTGTGCTAGGCAATGTGAAGCTCTATTTGGCAATGGGGAAAACCGAAGATGCAACCATAATACAATGCCCACCCAGTCACTAGCAGGGACAGGCAGGATGTGCAGTATACTGCTCTCTCTCCATCCACTCTACTGCCCCCAGCTCCCTCGTAGAAGAGCAGGTGGAGGTGACAGCCTCAGGCTCAGCAGAGCAGCAGGTGGAGGTGACAGCCTGAGGCTCAGCAGAGCAGCAGGTGGAGGTGACAGCAGCCTCTGACTCAGCAGAACAGCAGGTGGAGGTGACAGCCTGAGGCTCAGCAGAGCAGCAGGTGGAGGTGACAACCTCAGGCTCAGCAGAGCAGCAGGTGGAGGTGACAGCAGCCTCTGACTCAGCAGAACAGCAGGTGGAGGTGACAGCCTCTGGCTCAGCAGAGCAGCAGGTGGAGGTGACAGCAGCCTCTGACTCAGCAGAGCAGCAGGTAGAGGTGACAGCAGCCTCTGGCTCAGCACAGCAGCAGGTGGAGGTGACAGCCTCTGGCTCAGCAGAGCAGAAGGTGGAGGTGACAGCCTCAGGCTCAGCAGAGCAGCAGGTGGAGGTGACAGCCTCTGGCTCAGCACAGCAGCAGGTGGAGGTGACAGCCTCTGGCTTGGCAGAGCAGCAGGTGGAGGTGACAGCCTCTGGCTCAGCAGAGCAGCAGGTGGAGGTGTCAGCAGCCTCTGACTCAGCAGAGCAGCAGGTGGAGGTGACAGCAGCCTCTGGCTCAGCAGAGCAGCGGGTGGAGGTGACAGTCTCTGGCTCAGCAGAGCAGCAGGTGGAGGTGACAGCCTCTGGCTCAGCAGAGCAGCAGGTGGAGGTGACAGCCTCTGGCTTGGCAGAGCAACAGGTGGAGGTGACAGCCTCTGGCTCAGCAGAGCAGTGGGTGGAGGTGACAGCAGCCTCTGACTCAGCAGAGCAGCAGGTGGAGGTGACAGCAGCCTCTGACTCAGCAGAACAGCAGGTGGAGGTGACAGACTCTGGCTCAGCAGAGCAGCAGGTGGAGGTGACAGCCTCAGGCTCAGCCGTGCAGCGGGTGGAGGTGACAGCAGCCTCTGGCTCAGCAGAGCAGCAGGTGGAAGTGACAGCCTCTGGCTCAGCACAGCAGCAGGTGGAGGTAATAGGCTCTGGCTCCCACTTCTCCTCTGCTTAGATCCTTTACCTGGAGTCCCCAGGGCTAAAGAGATTGGTGGAAGCTGAGAGATGTGAAATGTCTCATGCAGCTCTCGACTGTGAAGATGTCAGTGAGAAGCCAGGGACTAAAGAGTGAGACCCTATCTCAAACAGATGCTAGAGAATGGATGGGTACTAGTTTTACGGGTGCTCGTTCTAATACTGCCATGCCTGCTGCTCTCTTTGCATACAGTATGCTAAGTAAATTGAACTATTCTTTAAAAAAAGAGAAGAATTTCTTGTGGGAGGGGTATGGATGAGGAAACAGATCTAAATTTGATTAAGAAATGGTGAGCCAGGCATGGTGGCGCACACCTTTAATCCTAGCACTGGGGAGGCAGAGGCAGGCGGATCTTTGTGAGTTCAAGGCCAGCCCGGTCTACAGAGAGAGTTCCAGGACAGCTGGGGCTACAGGGAGACCCTGTCTCAAAAAGATCAAAAGAAAAAAAAAGAAGAAGAAAGAAAGAAATGTTGTATGAAATGTACAAAAGTTCAATAAAAATTAAGAAAAAAAAAAGAATTATTTAGGGGCCCTCAGTGATGTTTCTCTAGAGCCCAAGGATTGGAGCCCAGGCTGAAACTGTAGCCCAGAGGCTGGGGATCCTCTCTTTTCTGTTTTGAAGAGTTTCTTAATTCTTAAGTTCTATGTAAGAGGTAGTAATTTCATTGTAAGAGAGTACTCAAGAAATAACAAAGGCTTCTGAGAAAATCAAAGATCTTTTGAAGTAAAATATATGGTAGTTTATATGAAAAGAACAACATGAATCAATGAAGAAGGAATAACCAGGCAACTTGTAGCCTGTGTAAATCAAAGAGTTAGGTGCCATTTATGATGGGTGACTGTGACATGCCAAATAGCCCTGCCTCGATATGTGGAAATCAGCCACATCCAGAGAGAAGGATCATGAGAATTCAGCACAAGTAGACAATGTTCATGAAAGACATTATAGCCACCACTTACATGTAAGGATACTTTGCCCAGAATCACCCAAGAAAAGGACAGTCTGACCTTGGGCAGTGTCTAAGTCTGGGCCATTGCTACACTCTGATTCTAGAAAATGAAAACATATGTCCATAAAAAAGCATGTGTGTAAATGAGCACCATACAAAAGCATGCATGTGAATGAGCACCATACAGAAGCATGCATGTGAATGAGCACCATACAAAAGCATGCGTGTGAATGACCACCATACAAAAGCATCCATGTGAATGAGCACCATACGAAAGCATGTGTGTGAATGAGCACCATACAAAAGCATGCATGTGAATGAGCACCATACAGAAGCATGTGTGTGAATGAGCACCGTACAGAAGCGTGCGTGTGAATGAGCGCCATACAGAAGCATGCATGTGAATGAGCACCATACAGAAGCATGTGTGTGAATGAGCACCATACAGAAGCGTGCGTGTGAATGAGCACCATACAGAAGCATGTGTGTGAATGAACACCATACAGAAGCGTGCGTGTGAATGAGCACCATACAGAAGCATGGGTGTGAATGAGCACCATACAAAAGCATGCATGTGAATGAGCACCATATAGAACCATACAGAAGCCTGCATGTGAATGAGCACCATACAGAAGCATGCGTGTGAATGAGCACCATTATTTGTGGCAATGGAAACAACTCAAATTTTCAGTAACTGATGAATAGATAAGCAAAATATTATAATTCCGTGCAGTGATTTAACCATGCAAAGAGCATGCTGCAACATGTTCATAATACAGGAAAGATTATATTAACTCTGGCACAAATTATCCTATATTCTATGACTCCATTTATGTGAAATTGCTAGAATAAGAACCAGACAGTAGATCAGGGTTTGCCTAGGGCTACGGGAGTGGAAATCAAGGGATTTCTGGTGTTTTGTTTTGTTTGTTTTGGAGAAGAGTTGGTAAAAACATTCTGATTTAGATTGTGGTGATGATTACATAAATATACAATGATACTTAAAACCACTGAACTGTATTTTAGGGTAATGTGAATTCTACATTGAAAGATGTTTAAGCATCTAAAATGACTCCTAGGGTGGGGCAAGCTACGTAGTACCTGCCTCCCACGCATAATTGATTCCCAGCACCATGAAAGAAAGAAATAGAGAAGGGAGAGGAGGGGAGTTCGGAGAACAAAGAGAAAAGAAGTGTGGAAGGGAGGGAAGAAAAGAGGAGAGGAGAAAGGAAAGGAAGAAGAAGAAGGGAATCCTGAGATGTCTCAGGATGAGCATGCACATGACCCAGAGTCCAGGGGAATGTGAGCCAGAGCTGGCTACATTGATCTGGGACCTGAAAAGAGGCCCTGCCCACACAACAGTGCATGAGACAGGTCCCATGCCAACCCTGAAACAACACAGATATCAGCCTGCTTTTCTGCTTCCAGGGAGCTAACACTGTTCAGAACTTCTTTATATTCTGCAGACACCCGCCCTACTTAGACTCCTAGTTAAACATCAGCTTTCTTCCTGGCCCAAACTTTAGAGTCCATTCATAAGGCTGTGCTACATTCATCCTGTTTTCCTTTTGTTCTACAGTTTTTGAAGAGCCGGAAGATCCAAGCAACAGATCATTTTTCTCTGAAATCATCTCTTCGATTTCGGATGTCAAGTTCAGCCACAGTGGGAGGTACATCATGACCAGGGACTATCTGACCGTGAAAGTCTGGGATCTCAACATGGAAAATCGCCCCATTGAAACTTACCAGGTATAGAACGCCACCCCAGTACCCAGAGCAGTCCCATTGTGAACTCCTCTCTCTGACAGAGTTAGCAAGACAAACTTAGACCTGCTCTCATGAAACTATCTGATAAAGAAGTAGGAAGTGACTACACTTGTGCAAGGGATGGTGCTGAGACCGTGGGAGCCAGTGAGAGGGAAGGTTAGCCTGGGAGGAAGAAGAGCCTGTGCTTAGAAAAGTATCACGGCCAAAGGACTGAAGTCAAGACACCTGTGCATTAAGAAAGCTAACCTTGAATGTAGAACACATGGGCTAAAAGTTGAACCTGAAAATGAAAGCGCGATCTTGCAAACTCAGGTGCTGTGAGTTATGTTATTTTCTTTGGATTTGGTACGATGGAGATCTATAAAATGGTTTTCTACAAGGAAATGGAATTGTTTTGTAAAGTCATGGATCCCACTTTATAATTTGGGAAGCAGACGACAGGGTAGGAGATGTTGCTGATTTGGGCTGAGTGTGGCAGACAGATAGGAAAGAAAGGATGGAGAGCCAGTGACGCTGGCTTGTGTATTGAATGTAGAAGGAAGAGGAACACTATGTGGCAGTCCTTGGTCTAAGCACTGGGTAGATAGCGGTAGAAACACTCACAGAGGGAATAAAAGGGAGGGCATTGTTGGGCTGGGGGGTATTGAAAGAGCTTGGCCAGGCTTCGAGGTAGAGAGGGTTTTTAAGACCCAATCCCAGGCAAGAGACAAGATCAGTCCGGGGGTCAGAAATAACTGATCTTATTTTAAGCTATCTTTAGTTAGATAAGATGAAATGGGACAAGGAGAGTATGGGCAGACAGATCTGACTTATATTTTTACTTCGGATACAGTTCATATATCATAGATTTCTTCCTTTCACATTATATAATTCTCTGGGTTTTAGTATATTCACAAAGTTGTAGAGCCATTACCACCAACATTTTTGTCACTAAGGTTTTTTAAAGAACACTCTGGTTCTTCTGAAAAGGAAAAACTGTGGCAGAAGTATCAGGAGATACAAAGGACAGTCTCTAAAGTTACTGCAATCTTTGGCAAATGGGTGACAGTAACTTAGATGTGGATATTAGCTGTGGAGATAACCAGATTCTTGACATATTTGCAAGGTAAAGCCACCAGGATTTGATGTGTGATGTATGAAGAAAGAAAACTCCAAGAAAAGTTCCAAAGTTTGGTGTCTAACAACTAGAAAAGTGCGGTCACCTTTTTATTTAGATGAGGAAGTTGAGAGTGGCTTTGAACATGTCAGGCCAAGGACTAGTGGGTCTTCAAAGCTACAGGACTGGAAGAGGCACCTACGCAACGAGTATAATTAGAAAGGAGGTCAAGACCTGCCCTTGCGGCCCAGCATTTTCAGGCTGAGAATAGAAAGATTGAGGGAAGTTGCTGATAAGGTATAAGGAAACCTGAAGGGGTGTACAGGAGGCCAGTGAACAGAATGTCTCAAGGTGAGAAAAGTCACCAACTATGATGTTGCTAAACTAAGAACAAAGGGACTGAGCACTAGGCACTGGGTCTAATCATGTGGAGATTACCACTACCTGATGGAAGAGTACGTGAACTACGGTGAATGAATGTCTGATCAGAGAAGGTCCAAGAGAGAGCATGAAGATATTAGCTAACAACTATTAATAAATGTGAAAGCAGAGAAATGGGTTGGTAGCCAGAATATGGGATACAGGGCTGTAGGGAGTTACAGTGTTTGGGACTGACAGGAATAAGCTGGTGGAGAGAGATCTGAGACCCACAGCCTTGATGAAAGCAAGAAAGGATGCAGTCCAGTGAAGAGATGGCCTTAGACAGGAAGGTGAAGAGCTCATCTGGCAGAGGAAGGAGAACTGTGGATGTAGCTCCAGGTGCAGTGGGCCTATAAATTCTGTGTTGGAGCATGGACCTGCTCTACCATTTCTATTTTCTCAGTAAAATGAGCAATGTCATCTGCTAAAAGAGGAGAAAACGTGAGAAATGTCCATCCAACAGAGGGAATCATTGTAAGGCCATATGGGGATCAGCTTGGGGTCTATATTGTTCATTTAAAACACTGGAACCTCAGAAGGAGCTGGAGATGTAGTGTAGATAACACAACTTGCCTAGCTTGCAGGAATCCCCAGTAATGTATAAACTGAGCATGGTGGTGTGTAACTATAATCTCAGCATAAGAAGGTAGAGGCAGGAAGATTAGCTCAAGGACATAACTGGCCTAGGATATGGGAGACCCTATCTTTAAAAATATAACTTTTAAATAAAATAAAGTAAGACCAATCTGTTCTTGGCAGTCACATTCATCTGCTTGGTACAGGAAACAGACAGAAAGTTAGATTTAAGCAGTGATGCAGTTTCCCAAGAGAATGGAATGGAATGGAAAGACAGAGAAGCTTGTTAAACATACAGGCTAAGAGTACAGTTGTAATAATGGACTTTCTTAGCTAATAAAGAGCAAGTACTTAGGAAAAGAACTGACAGGATGAGTTCTTTTTAGTTCTATGAACTAAAAAGAAAGGAAGTAACAATAGAATGAGTTTTGCCCAGAAGATGTAGTCACAGTCATGACAGTTTGTTTTATAACCATCGGGGCAGAGGGAAACATCTTCACTGAATAGGATGAGATCTAGTAATTAAGAAACCAGGGAATCTGAATCATTCAGAATGATGGCAGAAAAATGAAAGAGAGATAGAAGCTGCTTCAAGGCAGGACTCAGAACTTTCAATAATTGCAAGAACAGTGGGGAACAGGAAGTTTAGTTTGAATGTGAGACATCAAAAGAGCTGAGGACTTGAGACAGGAACAATTGTCATGAGCAGCAAGGTGTCCTCCTGCCCCACCTTGGCATGTGAGTGACTAGGAGCAGACATTCCCTATCTTTGCATCTTCAGAAGAAAGAGCAGGAAAACTTCACAGGAGGGTGTGGACACTGGAGGGTGCTTTTAATATATTTTATTGAATTTTTGTGCATTTCATACAATACATCTTAATCATATTTAGCCCCTTCTCCATCCTCAGTCCCCTTCATAGCCTATCCACAGGACATCATGCATTCTGTCATATATGTTAAGGCCTATAGAGTCAAGCTTGTGTACCCAGACTCCCCTTGCTGTGAGTGCATCCACTGGAGCCTGGTCAGCCTGTCTAGCGTCACTCCCTTAAAGAAGACCAACTCTCCCTCACCCAGCAGTGATCAGCTGCCAATAGTTCCTCACCAAAGCTGTGGCCTCCTGTACCTAGTTCTATGCTGATTTTTGTCTGGTTGAGTTTTCATGGGATTCGTACAACAGAGGGCAATGAGCACAAAAGGCCATCACTGGGAAAAGTGTAGAGAATAAGAGACTCCAGAGTACAGACCCTAAACAGGACTACTGTATGAAACTTCACCCACTCAGGGCTCAGGGGCCATTGCAGAAGAGGGGGCAGAAAAGATTGTAAGGGCAGGGGAGAAGTTGCATGAGCAGGAGGAAGCAGTCTGCAGCTCCTGGGACCTTGCTCATATGAACCTACGCCAATGCTGACCCTGGAGTTTTGTTTTGTTTTGTTTTCATTCTTTTTGAGACTGGGTCTCCCTATAGCCCCAGCTGTCTAGGAACTCACTCTGTAAACCAGGCAGGCCTTGAACTCACAGAGATCCACCCGCCTCTGCCTCCATAGTGCTGGGATTAAAGACGTGCACCACCACACCTGGCAACACTGGAGTTTTTAAAGGCTGAGCTCCAGAGCACAGCAGACAAGAAATTTAGAGCCAGAATTCAAAGCCAGTGGGTAGTTTTAATGTTTGTGTACCCCACGATTCAACAAGCATCCCCTGTGCATAGCTATCCTATGGTAGCTCCTCAGCCCTGAGTCTTTAGCCCAGTGTAGTAATAATGTCCTCTTCCAGCTGCATAAGGCAAACCATATAGTGTCACTCCCCTCCATGTAAGAGAGGGCGATGGGACTAAAGCCTGAGTCTGGGTGCTACCACAGTGTGCAGCCTCCTGGACAGCCTTGACTAGCAAAGAGTAGATTCAGGAAACAAGGTAAAAGAGCAATTTCCGCTTTTATTTTAAGCAAAGGCTTTTAGAACAAAGCCGGTTTTAGAATACAGCCAGCTAGCAGGTCCTGGTTCTGAAGCCATGTTCAGCCAATGGCAGACTTGGAAATCATCTGTGCAGAACATGAGGATACATGTGGCTTAGCACATGTATCAAAATGAGGTGTCACATTTTATTTTAATTTGGAATAGTATGCCTGAGGGCCATTTAGATTTAAATACTGTATCAAAGATGGTAATACACTATCTAAACTTTATACACTCTGGTTCAGGAGTGTCTAGAATGGTCTTGAAAAAGATTGTGAGATCCAGTGGGAAAGGGTACTTGAGATGGGAACGAATGCAATGAGCAGCAAGGAGCCCAAGCTTGGCCCATGGGCTGAGAGCAAAAAGCCCCAGCTTTCCCTGAAGTGCTGCTACAGCACTAAAATTCAAAGGAGGTTGTGGGCACAGGACATGAACTGAAAATGCCCTCACTCTGCAGTCTTATGCATTAACAGTGCTCAGAGCTCAGCTCAGAGCTCAGAGTCAGACAGTTTCCATGAATATAGGCATAAGTATCATCAGCTTTTTATTTATTTATTGTTATGTGTATTAATGTTTTGCCTACAAGTGTATAAGTACACTGCATGTATGCAATGCCCTTGGAAGCCAGGAGAAGGCATCAGATCCCCTGGAGGGGATCTGGAACTGGAGTTACAGATAGTTGTTGGATACCATGTGGGTACTAGGAACCAAACCCAGGTCCTCTGCAAGAACAGCAAGTGCTCTTAACCACTGAGCCATCTCTCTAACCCTTCATTAGCTGTTTTTAAGCTTTTCTGTAGCCAAATGTTGGCCAACTACATCTAGCAGGCCAAACATAGCCCTTCTGCAATTGTTTTGATAAATAATGATTGTCCAAAGTAGACCCAAACTCTCTCGTTTACGTGTAGCCTGTGGCTGCTTTCATGCCATTTGGGCAGATTTGAAAGGCTAGAACAGAGCCCAGAATAGGACCACACAGCCTAAAATATTTACAATAAGTTCAATAATTAAAAATGCTCCAAAATTCAAAACTTTCTGAATAGCAACCTGAGGCCACAGTGGAAAATTCCATATCTAATCTCATCTACACAAGCTTTACTTCATGCATATTATTTTAAAATACCATACAAAATTACCTTTAGGGTGTATATAAAATGTATGAAGCACAAACAAATTTCATGTTTGGACTTGGAGTGCATTTCCAAGATAACTCATTATATACATGCAAATATTTCTGAATCTGAAACGCTCCTTTCCCAAGCATTTTGGATAAGGGTTACTCAGCTTATATCTGGCCTCTTATTAGGAAAGTCTGCCAGCTCTGAAATATAAGAAGTAGATTCTGCTAGCCCTAAGGACTAGTCCACTGACTGTATGACACCACAAGAAAGAACTTGAGAGCAACTTTGGTAGGAGACTCTTCCCAGTGTCAAAAAGCCCATTCAAAGCTCACAGCCACATATAGAGGAACAACTATTTAAAGCATAAAGAAGCAAGAAGCATCAACTAGGATAAAATGGAAGTGTTCCCTTCTGTGGGCACTGCGTGTGGGTATACCGTCTTATTCTCTTTTCTGGTGAACTCTCCTCTGGTTACCTATGGTTTCTTTCAACAACAAAGCACAAATGCAACACGCCCTCAGAAAATATCTTTCCCCTTAAATGTTCTCAGATGAAAGTAGGCAGGGGCTCCCCAGTCCTAAAATTCTGTGGAAGAAAAATAAGGATTCCAATAACATTTTCCCTTGAATCTTTTCTGGCTTTTATCTTTTTTTTTTTTTTTTTTTTTTTTTTTTTTTTTTTTTTTTTTTTTTTTTTGTTTGGTCTTTTCGAGACAGGGCCTCCCTGTAGCCCCAGCTATCCTGGAACTCGCTCTGTAGACCAGGCTGGCCTTGAACTCACAAAGATCTGCCTGCCTCTGCCTCCCAAGTGCCAGGATTAAAGGGCTTTTATCTTTTTTAAGATAAATTTATGGAGTTCTCAGCAATATGATTCCTGTTGGTTCTTGCTAATGGGCTCACACTTCCAAAGCGCACTGTTAACACTTGTAATAAGTGAGGTTTCTCTCAGACAAAATGCCAGCAATGAATGGTGACATTCAGGAAGCCATCCTAAGGAAAAGGTTAGATGGAACCAGGCCTTTCATACAAAGCATACCTCTGTCCTGTTTGTAAACCCCCGAGGTAAGGTCAGTGAGTTAATTTACAGCAGGGACACTGCTGTAAGGGCAAGGGTCAGGTCTCACCTTTGCATCCCCTAACTGGATCGAACAGTGCCCAGAGCCCTACTGCAGGTGGATTCCCTCATTGCCACAGAATTAGCCTGGTTGCCCTCACAGGGCCTGGAACTCTTTACTGGGAATGATAGCGTAAAAGGGAGGAAATTAGTTAACTGCTGACACTGGCCAGATAACTCAAAAGGTTTGTCATAATACCCAGATCGTATGGTAAAACACAGGATGAACCTAATCTTATTCCTTTGCCAAACATTAATGAGCCTCTGTGCACAGCATCCAACAGAACTTGGCATCAAGGAAGGAGGAGGAGCCCAGGTTGTTTGAGCCATCATCATTCTTACTCTGAACAGAAGTAAAGAGCACCCTTTTAATATCCTTCTATCTTCTCTCCATCTCCTGACCTCACTTGACTTCATTATCATGGCTCCTGGCCGTATAAGGACCGAGACCTATATAAGGAGGGCTAATGAGACAGAATCCTACTGGCATTTAGCTTTACTGCTTCTGTAGTAAATGCTGACAATGTTCTGTTCCAGTTCTGACATTCTCTGACCTATAGGTCCTGTGCAAATGATGCTACCTACATCCCTACATTCCAGGGTATAGTGCTCCAGTAAAGGGAAGAGATGGACGGTGCCTCCATCAGAAGATGACTTAGCAGAGAAAATGAGATGTTGCAAATAAAGATTTGGTCACTGTAACAACTATCACACATAGTGAGTTTGCCCTTTATCTCCTCCACTTTCTACTATAGGGTTTGGGAAAAATTGTTCTATAAAACAGTCTTGCCGGGTGTGGTGGCGCATGCCTTTAATCCTAGCACTCAGGAGGCAAAGGCAGGTGGATCTTTGTGAGTTCAAGGCCAGCCTGATCTACAGAGTGAGTTCCAGGACAGCCAGAGCTACAGGGAGACCCTGTCTCAAAAAGACAAAAAAAAAAAAAAAAGAAAACCCGCTAAAAAAAAAAAAAAAAAAAAAAAAAAAAAAAAGTCTTGTTCACTTGCTTGTTTACATCCATCGTGGAGTAACTGAATGCAACTGGAGAAAAGTAGTCAACTACATAATCAGTCTCATTTCAACCACTTCAGGTGTCTCCCAGTGCCTCCCAGCAGTTCTGTGGTTCCCAGCCCCAGCTTCCTCACTCTCAGAGAGTCATGCTGCTCCTCCTGTTCCTTCTTCTCCTGGGGAAAAAAACAGCATTGTACTGTGGGGTGTCCCATGTATTCCTAGGGCGATCCATGTGGAAAACACGTGCAGGAAAGCACAGCACATGGACGCATGTTAAGGTGTCCAAATACAGAGGGAGCTTTATTCCAAAATGTCTGGTTATACAGACAGCATGACTCAACTCCCAGGGCCAAATCCTAAACCTGTTCATCACTACGTCCCACCCATGGGCGTGGCCAGGAAGGTCCCATTGGTTTTGAATGCTACCCATCTTAACTTAAATTTTCCCACATGGTACATGCCCCAAGGCTTGACCTGTCACCTCAGAGTCTACCCAGCCATCTCCAGATTAGCACAGTCACGAGTGAACACACATCCATCCTTCCACTTGCTCAGAAGATGGGGAGCCCTCTTTGGCTCCTGCATACCCACACCTCATTAGCCCACATCTTATCAGCTCTGCCCTGAACCCTTCTAGAGTCTGACCACTTCTCATCTCTGCTCTTGACCTGGTCTAAGCTGTCTATTGTCCAGGTAAAACCTCGTCTCCCTGCCCTTGACTTTTCACCCTTACACTGTTTCAGAACAGAGCAAGATCAGTGGTCCTTTGTGTGATGTGTTTCTTCACCTTGGTCAGAGTAGAAGAACTGTGGGAGTGGTTATCTGCTCATGTATCACACCTCTGTCATATTCCTTCCAAGACTTCTGCCTTTGGCCCTTTGTATACACTGCTCCCTGTGGCTGGAAAGCCTTTCTTCCTGGATGTCATTCTGAGTCATTCCTTTCCCATAGGCTTCTGCTCCATTGTCACCTGCTCAGCCTTGACTCCTCCCCTTGCATCACATAACCAGCCCCATCTTTCAATTCCTTTTCCCATACTTTTCTGTTCTGTAATCTTAGCATCATCTAAAACTTCTCCTGCATTACTCAGTTCTAAAGCCTCCTCCCCAACACTGGGATGAAAGCTCTGAAGGTATTTGATTCACCGCTCTCTCTGAAGCCCAGGGCAGGCATTAAATGAAAGGTTGTTAAACAAAAGCCTGAACAAATGGTGTCTTCTAACACCTGAAAGCAAAATAGCTTAGAAAATGGTCTGGTGAGGTGGGTACAGCACTTGCTGCACAAGCCTAACAACCTGCATTTAATTCCCAGAGACCATGTATAGATGGAAGGAGAGAACCAACCCAACAAAGTTGTCCTCTGGCCTCCAAAGTCATGCACACACCCACACGTACACATCATGTATGCATACGTACAGGACAACAACAATAATAATAATAACAATAATAATAATAAATAAACCAGATATACCATTTTATGGACCCTGTTTTGCACCGTCATTTATATAAATGACCTTCTTGAATCGATACTGACCATGTGAGATGCTCACTGACCCATGCTCACCTTCAACAGCTAGGAAAGGCCTTACCTATATTCAGTCCAGGCCCATGTGACTGAGGCACAGGTTATATACATAGGAGGTAAATAGTTCATTTCACCAAGCGAGTTATTCACCAAAATCTCACCTTGTATGATGATAATATGCCCTTGATGTTTCCTCCCAGGTTCATGACTACCTCCGCAGCAAGTTGTGCTCCCTCTATGAAAATGACTGCATTTTTGATAAATTCGAGTGTGTGTGGAATGGGTCAGACAGGTAAGAAAGGCTCTGGCAATGAGACTCTTTACCTTGAGGAAACTCTGGGCAATTTATCCTAAGTGGGGTTCATCCAAATGGAAGTCAATATTGAGCCCCCAAGGCCTGCCCAGGATGTATTCTGTGCATTACTGACAGAATCCTGTGATCAAGTCTACAAAGACTCAAGTCCATTTTAGGGATGGCACAGGTTCAAAGTCAACAAGAAATTGGTGTCTTTAACACAGGTCAACATGCTGACAAGACCGCTTGTACCAGCAAGTCCAAGCCTACAGAGTTCTGATTAAAGCCAAGTGGCTTTCTAGACACAGCTCCTTGAAGCTGCTAGTGTAGACCTGACTGAAGGCCTTGAGTTTCATTAGCAGAATCTAGCCAACCTCATTAATCACATTCCTTCAACATGATTTATTGCTGTTTTAAGGCCCTTGATTTCAACAATACTTCATATTACCTCCCAATAGTTCATTTTTAGTTTGACAAATACAGATGACTCCTTGACTGTCATGAGAACTAGATGCAGGCTGCCAGCCTCATTTAGCTCCTTGATGAAGGCAGCACCAGGAATAGTGTTCAGTAGCATGGTAAGCCATTCTGAGATTCCAGTTCTGAGTCAGAACCAGTGGTCTCTATCTCACACCCATTCCCAATGTCCAAACAATCCCCTCAGCTGAACTGGAAGGAGTTACAATATGGCAAAGGAGCCAGCTCACACTGCCCAGTTCTGAGAGAGTAGAGCAACTACCAACATAGGAACCAAAGTCCCCACAGGAAAAGAAACTAACATGTTATTTCATCGTTTAGCCATTGTTTATTAGTAGGTATTATTTATACATTCGTCATCAATGTTCCAGTCTCCCTTTTGTTGGCCTAGACTCAAGACTGATGCTTATTAGGTACCTGCCATGCCCAAACATTTTTACCTGTCATCTAATCCCAGCCTTAGCCCAGCAGGGTTGTTCCCATCAACCCCACTTCACAGTCAAGGAAACTAAGCCTCTGTGACGTAGAGAATACCCTCCCCAGCCTCATAAATTAGTAAGTAGTGATTACTAAAGTAAAGAAATTTTGACTTTGAGTCCTGAGTTCAATTCTTCCATAGCACCATAACTGGGAAATTTTGCTTGGGGTTCAGATAAAGCTATTAAAAAAAAAAAAAAAAAAAGCAAATATTCTTTCTGACTTGTTTAAAAAATAAGCCAGATCATGATGGAGACATGAACATCAATGTCAGAGAAGCAATGAAACCAGGTGTCTGGATGCTTCTACCCTGGGGCCCTGCACATCTGGGTGTGGAGCCTGTCCCTAACTGTCACTGTGACATGCACATTACTTCCCTCTTCTCTGAAACTGCCTTGTATGAACTACTAGAAGCACTGGGCTTGTGGAGGTCATGGCACTTGCTCCAGCTGACATGCGCATGGCAGTTCACGGAGGCACAGGGACAAACAGTTCCCAGCATCCTTTTCTGGGCCAGTAGAACAAATCCAAAGCACCCAAGACAGTCAGTCCAGTCTTACCAGTGTTTCTCCTCCTTACACACAATCCATGTGAAAAAGAGATGATACTAAGCATTCCTTCCCCAAAACTATCCATGCCAGCCTCTCTGGGGTGCCACCATGAGATGGATACCCCAAGAACACAGGCAGAACCTGGTGCCCAAGGACTGTCTGTCTCCCCTCAGCCTGCCACCTGTCAAAAATGTCACCATTAAAGATTCATTAGTTGCTGCTGGGAAGCTTTCAGCCATCACTGCTTTCCCAGTCAATCCTAAGTGGCCCTGAGAATGATTAACTTGTAGAAACACGCAAGCCCCCAGAGCGTCCTTCGAAGTGTTACTCAACTTGTAGATTTAGGATGGTAAAATCTGTTTGCTGTCTTTCCAGGTAAGACCACAACATCCATTTCATAGACAAGTTTTCTGAAATATTCTGAATATATGACATCTGGTTCCCCAAAAGGGAGATGCCACCTGCAGTCACCACCACCACACCGCTTCTCCCAACCTAGCATGTGGGTGGCCCAGAAATCTCTCCATGACAGTTGTGCTTCAAACACGGAAAGCAATTTGCCATTTTCGTGTGTTTCAACTTGGACAACCTCACTGTGGCTTGATAACCCTAATGGAAAAAGAGTGGCCCTGGACTCACTGAGTGACCCAAAGACCAAACAAAACAAAACAACACAAAGCATAGCCTTTGATCCAAGCCCAGCCAAATAGCTCAGCCCCTTTAGGATCTTGAAAAGAACTCAAAAGTCACATTTAAGCTTGTTCTGAAATTTTGTACTTTGTTTTGTTTTTATGTCTTTTTAATTTTTTATTATTTTATTTTATGTCTATGAGTACCTTGCTACATGTATGTAAGTGCACCCATGCTGTGTGATGCCCATGAAGGCCAGAAGAAATCATTTAATTCCCTTGGAACTGGAGTTATGGACAGTTGTTAGCTGCCATGTGGGTGCTGGGAATCAAACCTGGATCCTCTGCAAGGGCAACCTGGATCCTCTGCAAGAGCAACCTGGATCCTCTGCAAGAGCAACCTGGATCCTCTGCAAGAGCAACCAGTGCTCTAAACCACTGAGTCATCTCTCCAGCACCAGTTGTATGTGTGTGTGTATGTGTGTGTATAACCTATGTCATATGTGTGTCTTTATGTGGAATATACACAGAAATGCAGGTGCCCACAGAGAACAGAGGTGTCAAGTCCCCCAAGAGCTTGAATTATAGGTGGTTGTAGACCACTTGACACTTGTTCTGGGAACCAAACTCAGGTCCTCTGCAAGAGCAGTCAGTACACACTGTTAACTGCTGAGCCATCTCCCCAGCCTAGATTTTGGTTTCAATAAAACCAATAGTCCTAGCCGGGCGTGGTGGCGCACGCCTTTAATCCTAGCACTTGGGAGGCAGAGGCAGATGGATCTTTGTGAGTTCAAGGCCAGCCTGGTCTACAGAGTGAGTTCCAGAACAGCTGGGGCTACAGGGAGACCCTGTCTCGAAAAGACCAAAAAAAAAAAAAAAAATAGTCCTGTAAGCTGGCCACAGTATGGTACAGGGGAAGTGTCACCACCCATCTCACAAAGTCGGTCACTCCCTGTTTCTCCCTCCCCTGCAGTGTCATCATGACGGGCTCCTACAACAACTTCTTCAGGATGTTCGACCGAAACACCAAACGTGATGTGACCCTGGAGGCCTCGAGGGAAAACAGCAAACCACGGGCTATACTCAAACCCCGAAAAGTGTGCGTGGGGGGCAAGCGGAGAAAAGACGAGATCAGTGTCGACAGTCTGGACTTTAGCAAAAAGATCTTGCATACAGCTTGGCATCCTTCAGAAAATATCATAGCAGTGGCGGCTACAAACAACCTATATATATTCCAGGACAAGGTTAACTAGGAGGACAAGTCATTACTTAATCTCACATACTGAATACTAGTCAAACGAGTTTTTAAATGTTTCTTTGGGTCTTCATTTGATGCATTGACTTTCATTTCCCTATGCATAAAACAATTGGAATAGAATTAAAAGGAGTCCAACATTCCCAACTCCCCAGCTCTAAGAAACTTTTGTCAGACTCAGTAGGAGTGGGCCACTTCTGTTTAGACTTGAGAGCTGCCAGCTGGCAGTAAATCTTCCATAGTTGACTTGAATTTCTGATGCTTTTATTGCCCAGTTTTCTCTGGTGGATCCCGTGTTTTGTTTCTAGGTGTCTGCTTCGATAAAATGAGGTTGTCTGTAGTATTTAAGGAGAAGAGATAAGTTTTTTTTTTTTTAATTAAGCAATTCCATTGGGTTGAAAAAAAAATCAACAAAAAATAAACACCGTTTACTCTTGGAGAACTTCTCTTTCTGTGCAAACTCAGGGCGCCTGGTCTCTCCTCTGCCTTTCCATCACCTTTTTTTTTTGTTGTTGTTGCTGTTTTTCATTTCCTTTTGAATAATTTCACTTGAGCCAGAGATTTATTTCATGAGGCAGAATGGGAAGGGAAGGGACACAGTGACACTGTCCCACTCTCTTTTGGTAAGCACCATAGAAACAGCAGAGAATGTGACCGGGAAGACCGGGGAGGCTTCAGGAACATAAAGAGAGCCCTTTCTCCACAGGGCTTCCCAGAGTGCTTGGCAAGGCCATGCGAGACCAGATCGCTCGCCTCTGCTGCTCCGCTGCTCTCGCATTCTGTCCTTTTAAACGGCTCCATATAATCCTTTGCTGCATGGGCCTTGGCTCCTTCCCTTCAACCTTTTCCAGAGGATTTATCCCATTGACTTCTAAAGACTGTGTCCTTGTTGCTTAGTATCTAGGGTTCTAACCAAAGCAGTAAGGCAGAACCATGGCAGCCGCTTGAGAAAGGCTGGTCTGTTCTTCTGGGCTTATGTCTCCTGAGCAGCTCCTTCCTCTTCTCCAGAAATAACCATCCATTAGTCTTCACTGCACCCATAACAACAGTGGCCAATAAATGTGGATCTGTAAAGCTTAACCGCACACCTCTGAGCCCACTTCAAACTTGCCAAACTAGAAAAACAGACATAAGGGCCCTCTACCTGCAAAAAGAGGTATGACAGAATTGAGAAGCACTAGACTACCCAAATCCTATGTACTAATTCACACTTCCTTTTTTTTAATTTTTTTATGTGTATGAATGTACTGTCTGCATGTAGGTTTGTGTACCCATGTCATGCAATGCTGCGGAGGTCAGAAGAGGGTGTCAGATTCCTCTGGAACTGGAGTTAAAGACAGTTCTCAGCCTCTATGTGGGTGCTGGGGATCGAACCCAGGTCCTCTACAAGAGCAGTTGGTGCTCTTAACCACTAGGCCATCTCTCCAGCCCTAATTCACACTTCCTTACAGCAATACTTGACCTCCTCCAAGAAACAACAGCCATGAAGTGTTAGTGTTGACATGCCAATATGTTTTTCAAGATTAATCACAAGAGAGCCTGGCTCATCCTTCTCTTGAAAGGAGGATTTGGACTTACACAACTTAAAGAAAATCTGGGGGTGATGGTTCAAGCCTTTAATCCCAGCACTCAGGGAGGCAGAGGCAGTGGGATCCCTGTAAGATGGAGGCAGCCTGGTCTACAGGGAAAACCCTGTCTCTAAAAAAGACAACTTTAAGAAAATCATTTCTAAAAGAAAGTGTCCAAAATTAAAACACTTATACATTTCAAGAGAAAGCTTACATAGCGGTTAGGTGTGTCCAGAAAGTGTGGTCTAACTTAATGTCTATATACCTGTCTTGATGATATATAGTTCCTAATTTCCCTCAGGTAGACAGGAAATAACTTGAGATGAGTTTTTCACTAAAAGAGAAATTTTCTTTCCATTTCTGAATTTATTGAAACTCAACTTTCAAATGTAATTGGCATTGGAGGAGGAAAAATATAGAAGAATCGCACCTCTACTCTAAGCTGCTTCCTGATTAATAAGAGCTTTTTGGAAAGGAAACACTGTCTACCTAAGTAATAAGAATTTTTTAAGATACAGCCTAATTTCAGAAGGTTAAAACGTAAGCCAGTGCATCTCTATACTGTGGGCACATGAGGATGAAGAGCTGTCCGTCCCGGAATTTCTCACGTTCTCTATGATGCAAGCTGCTCCTCTGGCATCTCAGATGGCCCATGAAGGAACTCTCTGTGCAAGGAAGTGGACCAGTGGGGACAATGAGACTTGAGAGAACCAGAAACTCCTCTGACTCTTAGGAAACTGTGATGGTAGGGGACACTGGGCCATAGCCATGGGTTTGCCATTACTTCCTGTGTGGCCTTTTCTCAGCTCATTGGGACTCCCCAACCCTGACCGTGCCAGGTAGGGTTTGTACAAATCATTGTTTCTCAAAATGAACATCAGCCCACCCTTGTATTATTGCTCATTTAACATGTATTTAAGTCAGCTTTCCTTGAGACCAAGGCAGCTTCCTCCAAAAGAATATTCTGAAATGTCACTTCTGATGTGCAAGGGGTTCTCTAATCATAACTATCCATATGAGGAATGCATATCCATGCACCATATGAAGCATTTTATGAACCACAAAAACAAGTAACTAGTATGACTATGCCTTTGGAGGCATTCGAGACTCTCTGTGGTTCTACAAATACTGGAACTATCGTGCTCCCCAAAACATACACATGAACAATTCTGGTCATCACTTAAGGAACTCGCAGGCTCCCTAAAGTCTGTAGACTTCAAATACAAGCCCCCTGCACTGCTCAATAACCTCACCATAGAGTTAACACAGCCTGTGATCTACAGGTAGAGTGGAGATTTGCTAGACAGGTTAGAGCATAAGGCAGCCCTCCTCTTCTTCATTGTATGCAAGAGGGAGCTTCAGGCAAACAACAAGACAGTCAAGAGCAGGAGACCTCAAGCAGCAAACTCCACCATCGTTTACCACTTGCTGGCTCTGTGCCAGCGCTGAGCTATGACTCTTTGGTCATCTCAAACCTCCGGTATGTTTTTCTTAGCAGTACCCAGAAGTCAGCCTTTTCTCCAGATGCCACTCGAAGCAACTTGAAGGCAGACCTGCTTCATCTTTAACAGTTTATTTGGTTCTAGGGATCCTGCACTATCTGCTGTAAGTGCCAGCAGATTAAGACTGGAGGATATCAGTTGGATTAAGGAAAATGGAGGCATGCCTTCCTGAACTTTTATTAAAATCATCCTAAGGTAACATTCAGTCCTGGATGGCTAACAGCAAGCCAACCTAAAACACTGAACCTTGATAGACAGCCATGATTTCTTGACCAGAGGAAGAAGACGTTATGAGAAACAAGAGTTCCATAAGCCAGCATTGAGTAGTGGGCTTACTAGGTAGATGGGTAGTAGGAAGCAGTTAGATACAATAGCCTATTTCTACAAACCTGGGTGGCAGGTCTACTGAACGTCTTGGCCCTGTGGGAGACCTATTGCTCCTGGACCACAAACCTGGATGGCACATTACTGTGCTGAATAGTGTAGGCAACTGTAAGGCACAGTATTCCTGTAGCTAAACATAGCTGAACAGATTTGTTCATATCACCACCACTATAATTCTGAACAATATTAGGACAGCCACAGTGTTAACACAACCACAATGGTACTAGATAATAGAAAATTTTCAGCTCCATTATAATCATATAAGTAAGTACATGTGGATCATCACTGTCCAGCACACTGCTATGTGGCATGTGAATCTACTGTTAAGGGAAGGAAACCCATGACAACTACATTTGCACATTTCGCAGATAACAGAGCCAGGAAGTTTGGTCAAAGTTCTCATTTCCAACCCCATCTCCCATTATGGAAAGAGAAAGCACAGATTAAGGAGCAAGTCCCATAAGCCCCCCCCCATAAGTTCACCAATATTAAAGACTGATTGATGACCTGGAGTGTGTCAGGCCCCAGGCAAAGAGATGGAGGCACTGAGATGGGTAAGCCAGTGCCTCTGTGAGAGAGAGCAGCCATACAGGAGCCCTTCACACACTGCACACACGTTATAAAGCAAGGAGCTATGAAGGAAGTGCAGAAGCTACAGGGGCGGAGATGGGTACTGTGGTAAGGAAAGCTTGCTCAGAACTTTTGACCACTAAGCAGAGTTTTAAGGTATTTCACCCACCAGGCAAAGTACAGCACTTCAATAGACTGAACCCCACAAAAGAGGAGCTGAAACAAGAGTGGGTGTGATGTAGGAACAAGACACCAGTGCTTCCCTTGTTCTTTTACAAAGGCATTTCCAGTTTTCCAGCGCTAATTCACCATTTGCTTTCACTCACCAGTAGCCATTTTGTTGTTGCTGCTGCTGAGCTTTTAAGCCAGGCCCTCATACAAGCTATTCAAACTCTCTCCAACTAAGCTGCCAAACCCCAGCTCCAGTAACAAATACTTCTTAACTTTTATATTCTAAGTATTTAAACATGGATGGAAAGAATAAAAGGAAAGCAGTATTTACTGAGCAGATACCATGCGTCTCTTAAAATCACTACAATCTCCCAATGGGTAGAAATGTGTCATCATGTTTATGGCTGAGGACTGGATTCAAAAGCTTTTATTAAGGTGGATCTTTGTGAGTTCAAGGCCAGTTTGGTCTACATAGTGAGTTCTAGGACAGCTGGGACTACAACGAGATTCTGTCTCAAGAAGACAAAAAAAAAAAAAAAAAAGCTTTTATTAACAGACAGAAATCTTATCTAGTTCTATTCGGTTCCCGATCCTGCACCTCTTTCTCTGCAGTGATAAGTGATACATGGAGACTTTAGCCTGTTCATTCTTGCCAGTGAGGAAACTCAAAACAGGCCACTGTGAACAAATACTGACAGCTGACCAGGAATACAGAGTGTGAAATCCAGGCACACACATAAGCCTCCAATTCCCAACACTGAATTCAATGCAGATTAACTGCTCATACTTCAGATCTTCCACACCCAGTAAAAGGCTGGGGAGGTGCAGCATGACCTGTCACCTCCGCCTTCTCCAGATACTATGAAGACAGTGATCCCTGTGGGGCCCTGCCCATTGCTTACCCCCAATCCCCAAAAGCCACCCTGGGTGTTCCTGGGAGGCAGAGCCCCAGTGCTCACCATCTCGTGCTCCCTGTCTTTGGTCTGGATGGTTGCATAGGCCATTTCTCCAGAAATCAGCTTTGGGAGGGACCAGCCACCAGATTTGCCCTTCTACCAGAGTGGTAAGTCTTGGTGGATGTCAAGGACCCCAGGGATGCTGGAGTAGAAAGAGGTGTGCCTCAGCAACAAAAGGCAAAAGCAGCATTGGAGCAGTCTAAACACTCGCTCATCCATCAAGTATTAAATAGCTGATTCAGGACTGCCTGCTAAGCCCTGTACCAGGCTGGTCTGCAAAAGCAGTAGTGATGGCCTGTGTCTTCATACTTCCTACAGCACAGGGGAAGGTAGAGACAAACTAAGGGGCAACAGTGGCACCCCAAGGTCTTGGCTAAGAGCCTGTGTAGCCAGGTACACCTGCCTGCCTGCCCCTGGACAGAAATCTGAGCCCTACCACTTAAAGTTCAATTATCTAGAGAAATGACAACCTAATGGTGCCTTGGTGTCCTTATTGATAAACTGGTGTCTTATAAGCTCCCTGTGAAGATTCAGCGCTTTGTTATAAACTAAGCTCTCACAAGAGCACCTGGCTCACAAGAGGCACATAATGCGCATGTATTTCCATGGTTCAGTTAGTAACATGAAACAGTGCATCACCATGCTAGGCACACCATACTAGGATGGAAGACCACAAAGGAGTGCCACCTCATCTGACCAGAGGCTCCACAGAGGAGGCGGTTCCTCGGCTGAAACATGGAAGATAAGTGGGAGTGAGCTTTCCAGAGGAAGAGTAAAGAAAAGTATTCCAGGCCCCGGGACAGGACAAGTACAGGCAAAAACAGCACATGGGGAATTTAAAGAACTGACAGTGTTCCAGGGCAGCTGCTGTAAAGGGCAGGAAGGCAGTCTTGAGAGGTAAGGGGCATGATGAGGAAGAGGGACAGCATGAATAATGGCTAGCCTCAGTGAAGGTCACCATGGGACAAGCAGCTCACTTGAGGATCTATGATTTCCATCATAACCTAGCAAGTAGTTATGGTCCAGTCTTGGAGGACACACTGATAAGCTCAGCTCAAGTATTACTTCCTCAGATAGGCTTTTTCTGACCTCCCTAAATTCCATGAGGAATGAGGCATTGCTCAGTCTACTCTATCCTCACAGCAGTATCTGGCACACAATAGATGCTCAATAAATGTTTCATACAGTAAATGAACAAACACATGAAAAAGGAAGCCGGTGCCTAGCCCTGTCCTTGGGAAGATTACACGATGAACAGGGTGCTACTGAATCCAAGAAGCCAGCATATGGAGACCCAATCAGTATCAAAAAATTGCTCAGTGGAGTCAGGGGATTACAAAGGAAATTTGAGAGCCAGTGAGCCAATATGCACTAAGAGCAAGCAAGGGAATTAACGGAACACATGTGCCCTGCCTGACGCATTACCATCCCTGCAGCTGTTAGCCTTCTGGGACCCTGCAAAACATGCAGAAAGGTTGACAGCTTACAATCAATACTGTGTTCACTGATGCAGGGAGTGGCATTATCACATCCGAACTATTCCCCCACATCCTGGCTGCAGCACTAAATATTCCCCATAACAAGACTGCAAGAATTGACAAGAGCTATTATTCCCAGCCCTCCCATGTGGAAATGAAAGGTAAGACAAACCCTCCCCGGGACATTCTGGGGATGTCTAACTAACCAAGCTAGTTCCCCTAAAGAAATCTCCCAGATTAGAGCATGCAGTGGACGGGGACTGGAGGGGAGGACAAGGCCATGCTCATCTGCCTACATGTCCACGGTGCAGGAGGGGAAGCTCTGAGGGTGTGCGGGAAGAACGGCAGGCGATAAATCAGAGGTGGTGGACGGTAAAGTCAATGGGGATGGCACAGGGTGAATGCTGGAATTTTTTTCTATATGCCCAAGCCACAGAAATTAAATTTTTAAAATAAATTTTAAAAAACTGACTTCCCCTAGTGCATCTTTTCCTATTTCTGCTTCTCTGCCTACAGGAAAATTGAAAGTCATATTTCATCTAAAAGCCACTGCTTTCCAACTCCAAACATAGGTCGATTATGAATAGTCAGAGAGTAATAAATAATCACAATTGCGAGTTAAACACAATCTGTTTCTCAATAAAGTATAATGGCTCCTACTGCATACCAGCCACAACACAGAATTGCTATAGCCATGCTGTAGGGCTGGAAGACAACTCAATGGTAGACCACTTGTCCAGAATGTACAAGGCCCTGGGTTCATTCACACACACACACACACACACACACACACACACACACACCAATAGCCCAAAAGTGCTGTGGTGATTAGGTTGAGGGTGCGGTTCGGTGGCAGGGCACTTACCTGCTATGCACAAAGTCCTGTGTTCAATCCCCAGTGCTGCAAACAAACTCAGTGTGCGAAGACGCTTCGCCTATCTGGGATTCTAACAGGATGAAAGTGGTGGAGACTGGGGCTGCATTGTTTAGTCAGTGGTGCTTAGTGAACGGCTGCTCCATTGCATCCCCTCATTTCTCTCTGAAAAGATGAAAAATATAACTCCAACTTTTCATATTCTTTTGAAACGCAGAAAAGCTCATTAGATGAATTTATAATGGTTGTCAATGAAAGAATCCACTGAAACTCAGAGATGAACACATTTACTGGTGACTGGAGAAATGTCATAGAAACTGATCAAGTGCCCACCACAGAACACAGATGTGCAGTTCCAAAACCTGACTTTCCCAAAGGACAAAAGGAATGTCCATTGCAGGAGTGCACCACGGCCCCAAGCAGCTCTTCGCTCTGCCCAAGAAAAGGATGGCTAACTCACTGCATCAGTCTCAGACGAGAGCTACTGGGTCCCACCTGAGACCTTCCCCACCTGGGGAAGCTCAGCAGGACCTGTGACTGCAGCTTTCCTTCATTCTCCAGCATGACACAGACTCTTCTTGCCATCACACACACACACACACACACACACACACAGCATGTACACATAGACACATGTACACAAACACATACATACGCACACAGCCTCACCCCACGTTAACAGACCCATGGAAGATCATCTCTGAATTCATTCCCCTTCCCGTAGTAATGCAGGATGCTTTCCAATGACTTAGGGAGAGAACCTGAAAAGAGAGGTCGTAAATGTTTTATTAGCTTTTACTTCAGGACTGAGGATCCATTTACAAATTAAATTTCCACTGGCTTGCTTGATAGTAAGGTTATATAACTCTACATAAGACTGTAACGACCTCCTTCTTTATGTGCTCAGTATTATATAACTGCTCAGTTGATGAGAAGTAATTGCACGTTACTGCTTTTGGAAACATTTCAACTTACTCAGGCATTTTCATGACCAAAAAGATACTACCAGTTTCCCACAGCTACAGGGAGAGTTGTTTCAAGGCCAGGGTAGAAACCAGGTCTTCTTAACCTTGAAGATCAGTCTTATTGCATTATTATGGCTATCATTCTTCACTTTTTCCAGTTGTTTTTCATTTATACAATGGATCTGCTTGAACCTAGGCTGAGGTTCTTAGCACAAGTTTTAATTCCTACTGAATATAACATGTCAGTGGAGGGCAGGGACTGCCTCACAAGAGCCTGCAGTGTGACAGTAACACTGTATTTATTTATCATATTAAGTATCATTAACCACAGATTGGAAAATATTAATTATTATGCCTTCCTAAAAAATTTCTTTCCCAAGCAATTATTCCATACCTTATCATGAACCACAAAGCATTCTATGAGATAGCAATGCCCCATCCTCAGAAAACTAGGCTGATAGGAAATGTCATTCCTAACAGGACAATTCAATACCACAGAGCTTGTTATAGCTTTGCAGTTTTAAAACACCTACCCTCGGGGCTGGAGAGATGGCTCAGTGGTTAAGAGCACCAATTGCTCTTGCAGAGGACCCGGGTTTGATTCCCAGCACCCACATGGCGGCTAAGAACAGTCTTTAACTCCAGTTCCAGGGGAATCTGACACCCTCTTCTGACCTCCGACGCATTGCACGACATGGGTGCACCAACCTACATGCAGACAGTACATTCATACACATAAATAAATAAATAAATAAATAAACAAACAAACCCACTGGAGAAGAAAGAGAGTTAAGTCCTGAAGGTTGGCAGAGCAAGTAGGTGCAAGAAAAAAGGAGCAAAGGCAGGTGACTGAGAGGCCACACCCAATTCCGCACACAGTGCTCTGGTTGGACCGAAAGAGAAGCCTATTGGTGAAGCCAGGTTCCAGGGCTGGCAAAAGGGCAGGTCCAGACTGCAAGGGGCTGTTTAGAGTTCACATACACAGCACACTGGAAGACTGGAAGGGAGAATTTCCATTGCTGGAACTTCAGTTTTGAGGATCACCCCAACAACTATGTAAATGATACATTTGAAGGGGACAAGATTGAAGGCAGGGAGCTTGCCTTGGAAGGTGCTGAAGTAGTCCAGGAGAAAGAAATGATAAAAACCTAACCTAGGGCCAGGCGTGGTGGCACACACCTTTAATCCCAACACTCAGGAGGCAGAAGCAGGCGGATCTCTGTAAGTTCAAGGCCAGCCTGGTCTACATACTGAGTTCCAGGACAGCTGGGGCTAAAGGGAGACCCTGCCTCAAAAAAAACAAAAACAAAAACAAAAAACCTAAAAAAACTAACCTAGGAAGAGAGGACGAATCAAAAAGGTAAAATCAATATAACTTAGAAACTGTGTTCAGAATGAGAAATTAATAAAGACATCCAGATTGACAACTAAGATGATAGGCAATGGATCTGAAATTAAATAGGGAATAAAAATGCAAGGAAAAATGGAGATTTCAAACCTGGATGTCTGAGGAGCCAGGTGAGCCAGCCACCAGGTCAGGGAAAGGCCCCTATTGGGTATGGAAATAAAAGGTCCATCACAAAGACATCCCTTGACAGAGCATTAGCCTTCAGCATCTGTGGCCTCTGTAGAAAGGATTACTCAAGGGCCAGGTCGCAGGAGGATATGTTAGCTGAGCACAGAGTCCTAAGGCAGACGTGTCAAGGAGACATAGAGGAGGGGCCTGCACTGAGAACAGAAAGAACTCCATGAAAGATAAAGGTTTCCTAAGAATCACATTGTTCAAAAGAAACCCAGTAGATAAAGGATAAGGGACTTTTAAAAAGATAATCAGAAAGTGGTCTGGAGATATGGCTCAGCAGTTAAGAGCACCAACTGCTCTTGCAGAGGACCAGGTTCAATTCCCAGCACCCACATGGCCGCTAAGAACCATCTTTAAGCCAAGCGTGATGGCACACACCTTTAATCCTAGCACTCGGGAGGCAGAGTCAGGCAGATCTCTGTGAGTTCAAGGTCAGCCTGGTCTACAGAGTTAGTTCTAGGCCAGCTGGCTATAGGGAGACCCTGTCAAAAAAAAAAAAAAAAAAAAAAAGAAAGAAAGAAAAAGAAAAAGAAAAAGAAAAAAAAAGATACCTGAAAGTAAAAAGCAGAGGGACTCATATCAGTACAACAACCAACTGACAAATTACACATATCTCTACATGAGATCATGTATATAGCTGAAGGCTACATAACAAGAAACAATACCAGACAGGAGAAGCCTTCCTTTGAGTTGTTGGCCGGCCATAGTGGTCCAAGAGCCTCCCAAAATTACACAAGCTTTTGCCACAGCCTTGATTGTCTCCCAGAACCTGAAGGTAAGACCCTATTGCTGAAGGCAAGACAAACTTCAGACACGCGATTTAGAGCAATGGAGCTGGAACTGACCTGGAAGCACTTCCCCTGAAGGCTGCTCTCAGAGCTTTAGAGAACACGTTGCAAGCTGCTAAGGGAGAACAGCAACTGATGGTCCAACCCCAGGCTTTCGGCCAAATAACCACATCGATGACCGACCCAGCAAAGGGCATTGGTGCAGCAGTGGCACATTTATCTCTGGGACAACGGCTACCTCTTTCCTACCCCCAGGAATGGAGTAGACAACCTTTGCAGTTCATAAAGAACATATACCCCCTAAAAAATAAATAAAAATAGTCCAGGCATGGTGGTGCATGCCTTTAATCCCAGCACTCAAGAGGCAGAGGCAGGTGGATCTCTGTGAGATCAAGGCTAGTCTGGTCTACATAGAAAATTCTAGGTCAGCCAGGGCCACATAGAGAGACCCTGTCTCAAAACACTTCCCAATCCCAGGTGTGCTGGTGCTCACCTTTAATCCCAGCACTCAGGAGCCAGAGACAGGCGGATCTCTGTAAGTTTAAGGCCAGCCTGTTCTACACAGAGAGTTCCAGGTTAGCTGGGACTATAGAGAGACCCTATCTCAAAAAGACAAAAAAACCTCCCCACCAAAAAATAAATAAAAAAGAACCTATGAAGGCAAGAAAACTCTATTCTAAAGCTTTGTTTAAACAAGCCAAGAATACATATCCTCCCCTTTCTTCCTTCTTCAGATAGGTAGGTAGATAGATAGATAGATAGATAGATAGATAGATAGATAGATGATAGATAAATAGATAGATGAGAGATAGATGATAGATAGATAGATACATAGATAGATAGATAGATGATAGATAGATGATAGATAGATAGATAGATAGATAGATAGATAGATAGATAGATAGATAGAAAGATAGATAGATAGATACTCATTATATATCCCGGGCTGGCCTTGGACTAACAAGGCTCCTTCCTCAGCCACCTAAGAACTAGGATTATAGGCATGAGGCACTGTACTTGCTTGGATATACTCTTTTCTTGATAAATATGAACAAAAAATGGATTATAAAACATCTTACGGGGGCTGGAGAGATGGCCTAGCAGTTGGGAGTACAGACTGCTCTTGCAGAGGACCTGGGATTGATCCCCAGCACCCACATGGCAGCTGAGAACTGTCTTTAACTCCAGTTCCAGGGGAATCTGACACCCTCTTCTGACCTCCTCGGCTTTGCACACGGGTGCACAAACCTGCATACAGACAGTACATTCATACACATTAAATAAATAAATAAGTAAATAAATAAATAAATAAATAAATAAAATTTAAAAAATCTTACATCTTTGAATGAATCCAATGTAGCATGGTGGTTTAAGTTATAGACCAGTGAGTTCTTCCTATAAAGGGCCAGATAGTCAGTATCGTGGGCTCTGCAGGCCATACAGTCTCAAATAGTTTCAAAAAGACCAATATTGAGCAACAAAACAATGTTGTATTTGTTTCTTTGATTGAATGAATGAATGAATGAATGAATGAATGAATGAATGAAGAAAAGGTCTCACTCTGTGACTCAGGGTAGCTTGGAACACTGAAACTGATTATGTAGCCCAGGTTGGCCTTGAATTCATGGTAATCTTCCTGCCTTAACCATGCCCAGCTCACAAAACAAATCTTACCAAATTAAATACACATATATAAAGAGTTAAATCATTATTTTGTATCTTTCTGGTGACAATGACAACTACACATTAACAATAAAACAAATTTTAGAAATTACACAAACCCATGAAGTTGTACCTTTGAATCAAAATAGAATAAAAAATAGGAAAATTGAACTATTCCTTAAAATAAATTAAAAGAGAAACACAACATACCAAAACTTACAGGATACAACAAAATAATACTAAAAGAAGCATTTACAGTGATAAGTAAATAAAAAGTACAGCATAAAAAGTGGAATGAAAATAAACAATCCATGATTGCATCTTCAGGATTTAGAAAAACAAGAACAAGTCAGACCCAAATTAGCAGAAGGAAAAGAATAACATTAAAGAGGAAATAAATATGACAATTTGAAAGTATAAAATATCAGGGCTGGAGAGGTGGCCTAGCGGTTAAGAGCGCCAACTGCTCTTGCAGAAGACCCGGATTCAATCCCCAGCACCCACATGGCGGCTAAGAACTGTCTGTAACTCCCAATTCCAGGAGAACTCCAGTTCCAGGGGAATCCGACACCCTCTTCTGACCTCCGCGGCATTGCATGACACGGGTGCACAGACCTACATGCAGACAATACATTCATACACATAAATAAATAAATAAATAATATTTTAAAAAAGAAAATATAAAATATCAGTAAAATGAAGAGTTCTTGTTTTTAAAAAAGATAAAAAACCTTTCCATTTTATTGCTAGTCTGTGTGATAAACACAAAAGACTTTTTCAAGGAAAGTATAACAGAAAAATTCTTATATCTAGAGAAAGAACTTGAGAAACACAAGAGGCATTTAGAACCCCAAATAAACATAACCAGAGAAGACATTTTCTACAAAATATTATGGTCAAGATGTCAAAAATTTATTAAAATCAATAAGAAAACCTGTAAGGTAAAAATGCCAACTGACCTACAAAGGCAAAAACAACAGAACAACATCAAATCTTTCATCAAGAACCATCAAATCATGGGGCTGGAGATATGGTTCAGCAGTTAAGAGCACTGGCTGCTCTTGCAGAAGACCCGGGTTCAATTCCCAGCACCCACATGGCAGCTAACAACTGTCCATCCAGTTCTAGGAGGTCTGATGTCCTCTTCTGACTTTCACAGGCTTAGCACAACATGGATCCCCTTACACACATGCAGGCAATAAATACATTCATACACATAAAGTAAAAATAATAAATAATACATTTTTCAAAAAGAACACTCATATCCAGGAGTACATAGAATTATATATTTCGATCTCTGAAAGTAACTATCAGTATAAAATACTGTGCCCAAAAAAGCTACCGCTTAAAATTGATGGAGAAATAAGAACATTTCAACATAGGTACAAAGACAGTTCATAATTACCAATCTAGAACTCCAGAAGATATTTAAAGGATACTACTGCCGGGCGGGGTGGCGCACGCCGTTAATCCTAGTACTTGGGATGCAGAGGCAAGCAGATCTTTGTGAGTTCAAGGCCAGCCTGGTCTACAGAGTGAGTTCCAAGACAGCTGGGGCTACAGGGAGACCCCATCTTGAAAAGAACAAAAAAATAAAATAAAAAATAAAAATAATAAAGGATACTACTTACAGAGGAGGAAAGTTAGTCTCAATCACTAGAGCAAGGAAGAATAGATTTCATGAAAGGAATGGTTGAACAATGGACAGCTGGGGAGAAATTCATCATATTCCACACAGTAAGCCAGCAAACCCCTGATACTAATAGGGGAGAAAGTAAAGAACAAACAGTAATTGAACCAACCAGAAATACAATCAGCAAGACTATAAGAATTAGTAAAAACATCACTCAACTATAACCTTAAATGTAAATGGCTTCAACTCACCATTAAAGACACACAGACTGGCTAGCTGGATTTAAAAAAGGAATCAGAGGCTGGAGAGATAGCTCAGAGGTTAAGAACACTGGCTGCTTTTGCAGAGGACCTGGGTTCAGTTCCCTGCACCCACATGATGGCTAACAACTATCTCTAACTCCATTTCCAGGGTCTCCATCACCCTCTTCCGGCCTCCACAGGCACCACATGACATGGGTGCATTTATACTCATGTAGGCAAAATACTCATACCCATAAAAAAATAAAACTAATTTCTTCTAAATGTTTTTTTTGTATGTGTATGAATGTACTGTCTGCATGTAGGTTTGTGCACCAGTGTCGTGCAATGCCGCGGAGGTCAGAAGAGGGTGTCGGATTCCCCTGGAACTGGAGTTCTCCTGGAATTGGAGTTACAGACGGTTCTTAGCCGCCATGTGGGTGCTGGAGATCGAACCCAGATCCTCTGCAAGAGCAGTCGGTGCTCGTAACCGCTAGGCTATCTCTCCAGCCCTCTTCTAAATGTTTTAAAATTTAAAATAAAAGATCCAACTTTTTGATTTCTCCAAGAAATCTGCCCTACTGGTAAAGAGACCCAGAGAATCAAAGCATGGAAAACAACCTACCAAGCTAACGGAAAGTGAAATCTTTGGCCACTATGTATTAATAAAGGGAACAATTCATCAAGAAGATGTAACAATAATAATATTCACTGACACTGAGGTTCTTAGTGTCATAAAGCAAATACAAATGGACTTAGAAGCTCAGATAACTCCAGTTACAGCAATAGTGGATGACTTTCACTATCCCCTTGCATCTCTAGATGTGTCATCTAAAGTAAAAATCAAGAAATAAACCTGAGTAGCCAGGTGTGGTGGCGCATGCCTTTAATCCTAGCATTCATGTGGCAGAGGCAGGCGGATCTCTGTGAGTTCAAGGCCAACCTGGTCTACAGAGTGAGTTCCAGGTTAGCTGGGTCTATAGGGAGACCCTGTCTCAAAAAGACCAAAAAAGAAAGGAAGGAAGGAAGGAAGGAAGGAAGGAAGGAAGGAAGGAAGGAAGGAAGGAAGGAAGGAAGAAACCTGAGTTAAACTACACCAAAGAGCAAACGGACTTAATAGACACAGCTATAGAATATTCCATCCAATGGAAATAGAACATGTTCTGTTGGGGCAGCTTTGGCAAGACCATGGAACCTTCAGGAGGTGTGGCCTTGCTGGAGGAAGCATGCCAGAGAGGGTGGGCTAGGAGAGTTCATAGCCACGTTCTATTTCCAATCCCTTCTCTCTCTCTCTTTCTCTCTCTCTCTCTCTCTCTCTCTCTCTCTCTCTCTCTCTCTCTCCTTGCTTGCTTGCTTGAAGATGTGAGCACTCGGCTTGTCCCTCCAGAATCATAAGCCAGGGTAGAAATCAATGAAATGGAGATGGAAGGAACAAAACAGGTTGATCAAAGCGTTGGTTCTTTGAAAAAGTAAATATGAGTGACAAGTCCCTAGCCAAACTGACTGAAAGAAAGACTTCCACAAAGTTTAACTTCCCTTCAAGATAAAATGCCAGAAGAACAGAGGGAACATATTTCAACATGACAAATGCTATAGAGGACAGAACTATAGCGATATTAGGCCAAGCGGGAAAAACCCGAGAGCATCTTCTCTAAGATCTGGAATGAGACAAGGGTGTCCACTCTCCTCATTCTCTTCAATACGGTTCTCAGTCTTAGCTACAGTAATAAACAAAAATAAAGAAACAAAAAAAGGATACATGTAGGAAAGGAAGAAGTCAAATTATCCTATTTTCAAATAAAAAGACCCTTAGGGCTCCACCAGAAAAATCTTAAATCTGGTAGACAATTTCAGCAAAGTAGCCAGATACAAAACTCAGTGGCTTTTCTGCATACAAATAATGAATCCAGCAAGAAAGAAATCCTGGGGAAATGTCTCATTCACGGTGGCTTTTTAAAAAATGTTGGAGAGGAAGCTTATCAGTTAAGAGCACTGACTGCTCTTGCAGAGGACTGGGGTTCAATCCCTAGCACCCACATGGTGGATGAGAACCGTCTTTAACTCCGGTTCCAGGGGAATCCGATGTCCTCTTCTGACCTCCGCAGCATTGCACAACACAGGTGCACAAACCTATAGGTAGACAGTACATTCAAACACTTACAAAAATAAATTAAAATTTTTTAAAAAAAGAAAAAAATGTTGGGACTGGAGAAATGGCCTAGCAGCTAAGAGCACCAACTGCTCTTGCAGAGGACCCGGGTTCAATCCCCAGCACCCACGTGGCGGCTGAGAACCGTCTTTGACTCCAGTCCCAGGGGAATCCGATGCTCCCTTCTGACCTCCTCGGCATTACACGACACAGGTGCACAGACCTACATGCAGACAGTACATTCATACACAAAATAAATAAATTAAATAAATAAATAATTTTAAAAATAATTTTAAAAATAAATAAAATAAAAAATGTTGAGGAATAACCTAACCAAGGAGGCAAAGGACTTCGACAATAGAACTTTTAAGACACTGAAGAAACTGGATAAGACACCAGAAGATGGGAAGACCTCCCAAGTTCATTAATAGGCAGAATTGATATTGTAAAAATGGCTATATTGGCTGGGCATGGTGGCACATGCCTTTTATCCTAGCACTTGGGAGGCAGAGGCAGGCCTATAGACTCACAGAGTGAGTTCCAGACCAGCTTGGTCTACAGAGTGAGTTCCAGGATAGCCAGAGCTACAGGGAGACCCTGTCTCAAAAAGACAAAAAAGTGGTTATATTGCTGAAAGCAATCTACAGATTTAATGCAATCCCATAAAAGTCTCCAATGACATTCTTCACAGAACTAGAAAAGGTAATACTAAATTTCATGTAGAAGCACAAAAGGCCCCAAATAGCTAAAGCAATCCTTATTAAAAAGAGCAATGCTGGGATATCACAATGCTCTAAAATTACATTACAGAGCCACAGTAACAAAACTAACATGGTACTGGTATAAAAACAGCCATGTTAACCAATGGAATGGGATACAGAATCTAGAAAAACACCCACTATGTTACATTCATGTAATTTTTGACAAGCTATCAAAAAATATTCATTGGAAAAAAATAATCCTTGCTTGCTTGCTTGATTGATGATTGATTGATTTTATGTGAATGAATGTTTTGCCTACATGTATGTTAGTACACCATATCCTACAATGTCCAGAGAGGCCAGAAGAGGGCACCAGATCCTCTGGAACTGGAGTTAGGGGCAATTGCTAGCCATTACATGGGTGCTGGGAACTAAACCAGGTCACCTGTAAGAGCAGCCAGTGCTCTTAACTGCTGAGCTAGCTCTCTAGTCCCTTGTTTTTTTAAAAAAAAATTATAATTTTACTTATTCTTTGATTCCACACATGTATACAATAAATCATATAAATAAATAAACAAATAAATAATAAATAAATAAATCCATCCCTGACTACCCATCTCCAACTCTCCCTAGAACTGACTATAACATCTCTTTCCCAACTTTATGTCCTCTTTTATTATTCATTTATTTTAACCCACCAAGTTCAATAAGTCCAACAAGTACTAGAATTCTGTTCACACACATGAACAGCTCAGTAGCTCCTGCTAGGGATCTTCTGGAACTTCCGGAGTTCCCAGCAGTCTTCTGAGTCCCCCGTCCACAATATTCCAATGACTCTCTGACCTCAGGGCCATGTCCCCACCCTGATGATCACTTGGCCGCAGCCAGGCTGAATCTCCCAACTGGATCTCTGTGCCATGCTGAAATGTTCTCCATGGACCTAGGACAACAAAGCTATTGCCTAGGGTATTCCAGGAGAACATTCCAGAATTTACAACACCCCCTTTGACGGACTTAGGCCCAGTACTCAAACTTGATTCTGCTTTCCTCCAAGGTCAGATTATGTCTTGTGGTTGGGCTATCTGACTGCTTAGATACCAAAGCCCTGAGGATCAGGTGAAGGATCAGGTATTCATAGATACCCAGTGACAGGAGGAGAAGAAAGGGAGTGTGGTGCTGGTGAGGAGCGCCCAAAGAGGAGAACAGCAAGTAAGCCCGCCAGGACCTCGGTCAGGGACATTGAACATGGAATCTTACTTCCTCTCTGAGGTGTCAGGCACACTGTCCTCCCCAAAATTAAGGCTCTTAAATAATAAATGGCTAAATTATAAGTTATACATTTTGAAGTAAAGTATAGATTCCAAGCCCTCCCCAACCAGAGTGCTTATCTATTTTTTTTAATTTTATTTATTTCTGTATGTGTATGAATGTACTGTCTGCATGCAGGTCTGCGCACCCGTGTCGTGCAATGCCGCGGAGGTCAGAAGAGGGCGTCGGATTCCCCTGGAACTGGAGTTCTTCTGGAATTGGAGTTTCAGACGATTCTCAGCCGCCATGTGGGTGCTGGGGATCGAACCCAGGTCCTCTGCAAGAGCGGTCGGCGCTCTTAACCGCTAGGCCATCTCTCCAGCCCCATTATCTTTTGAAGCAACTGCCCAACTGGCTCCTCCACTTCCTCAGGATCATGAGAACAGAGTGGAGGCGGACACCTTTCCTGAGTCAGGGGCACGAGTGTGGATCCTGAGAGACTGGAAGTGTTTTGTGACCATGAGTCTTTGCCCTCCTCTGCCCTGGTTCCTTTCTGTCTGGGTAGGAGGACTAGAAGACTCTCCTAACATGATTTTTTTCTTCTAAGGAAGTCATGTGAAGGAAGAAATTAAATCTGAGAACTCATTTTATTTTGTATGATTTTTGTCAATGCATTCTGTTGAAAAATTTTTAAACCATCATTGTCATCCTTTTTAAAAAAAAAGGAAAAGAAAGTGACCACACACAAACACACACACACACACACACACACACACACACACACAGCCACCAACTTTTTAACAAATAGTTCTGGGTAGCAAGATTCCTGTATGAAGAATAAAACTGGATCCCTATCTCTCACCCTGCACTGAAATTAACTCAAAATGATCAAAGGCTTAAGACATAGGTATAAGCAAGGATTTTTCTGAACAGGACCCTGATAGCACAAGAAATGATCCCAAGAATTGATGAATGGGATTTTCATGAAGTTAAGAAGCTTCTGCACAGCAAAGGAAGCAGTCGCTAGTGTGAAGAATGGTCTATAGTATAGGAAGAAATCTGTGACAGCTTGTATGAAACTATACTTGGAGCAACATGAGCTAAAGTCTGCTCACCCCAACTACAGACCAAAGTAAGGATAGTCCCCAAATCCAACTTGGTGAACCAATGAGTTTTATTGTGGTTACTTACAGGAGCAGAAATGACTCGAAGGCAGCTGCATCACAAAAGCCCACCCCACCACAGCTGACAGCTCATGAAAGCAGGAACCCTGTCTGCACGGTACAGCCGCAGGCAGCTCCATGGGTTAGAGTGTTCTTTCCCCCACAGAACCTGCTCTCTGCCTCCTCCAGATCTGCCTCTTCCAGCTGGACTGGCTGGTCTTAGAGTGTCTCTCAGAAATCCTTACTTCTTACACATGCTTGGGGAGCATGGACCTAGTGAACCTGGCCAACTTCTGAAGCTATTGAGTTGTCCATGTCCTGAGCTTACCGAGCTTCCCTGATGAAAGGTTTCACCTCCCCTCAAAGCATTCTGTTGTGTCCTTCCTTTAGACAGCCTGTTGTTTACCCTGCTTCCCTGCAAGATAGAAACTTTCATCTAGGAGGAAATTGTTATCCAGCACAGCTAGGTATCAGTGTATTAACATCTAGGATAAAGAATTGCAGAGTTTAAACACCAAAAAATAGGTTCTAGATCTGAACAGAGAATTCTCAAAAGAAAAAATACAGGTGGTCAACAAATATTGAAAAACTGTTCCGCATCCTCAGCTATCAGAGAAATGCAAGTTAAAACTGTCTTGGGGATTCCATCTCACCCCAATCAGAAGGGGCTATCATCGAAACACAAATGACAGCATGTGTTGGCAATGATCTGAGGAAAGAGGAATCACCCCTGGTGGGAACATAAACTTGTGCAATATAAACTTATAAAAGTAAAACTACAGGGCTGGAGAGATGGCCTAGCGGTTAAGAGCGCCGACCGCTCTTACAGAGGACCCGGGTTCGATCCCCAGCACCCACATGGCGGCCGAGAACCGTCTGAAACTCCAATTCCAGGAGAACTCCAGTTCCAGGGGAATCCGACACCCTCTTCTGACCTCCGCAGCATTGCGCAACACGGGTGCACAAACCTGCATGCAGACAGTACATTCATACACATACAGAAATAAATAAAAAAATTTAAAAAAGAAAGTAAAACTACCATATGACCCAGGTATACCACTCAATATGTACCCAAAGGATTCAACATACCACCAAGATACTTATTTATCCATCTTTACAGCTTCACTATTCACAACCCAGATGTTTATTAACAGATGAATAGGTAAATAAAATGTGGTACATATAAACAATGGAATTTCATAAAACCATAAAGAAAAATGCTGAAATCATGACATTTGCAGGAAAATAGGTGGACCTGGAAAATATTATATTAAGCAAAACAAACCAGACCCAGAAAGACAAATACCACATGTTTTCTCTCATATGTAGGAATAAATTTTAAATTGCATGTTGTGTCTGTATTCATGTGTATATTTTATATGCATGTGCCTATTAATATATTTATATATGCGTATTTGTAAGTCACAAAACCAGAAACAGGGTCATGAGAGAAGAGGAAAGGATCTTAAGAGAGGTGGAAAATAGAGTAATTGAATATTTATAATAGAAAGTAGAAGGCGGGAGTATCTGCGGGGAGGAAGGGAGCCAGGTGGAGAGAAGTATGGGGTGAGAGCAGACTACAATGGCAAATATGTATAAAGATGCATCATGGAACTGTCGTTTTGTGTGCTACCCACAACATTAATTTAAAAAACCATAGATTATTGACTATTACATGTCAAAGAATTTATTTCATAGGAATAGTTCTATAAAATAAAATTTAAAGCCTGTTTTACAAAACACATGTGGGAATCAAACTAAAACATCCACTCAGTTTACCTTTGGAATTTAATGCTGAAATTGGAAATACTTACTGAATAACTGTGAGGATAAGCAGTTAACATTGCTAAAAAGTAAAAGTACTTAAAGTTTTTCCAGAAAAAAATAGATTACCTAACAAAAAGAAAATCCAAATAAAAAGAACACATTATAATAACCACCAGAGAAATACAAAAGTTTATTAGGGTTTGGTATGAGAAACTAAATGCTGACAAGTTAGAAAATCAGGCGTAATGAACAAATTTCTAAATATGTCTGACTTTACAAAATGTAACCATGAAGACAATAATAAGCAATAAAATTGAAGTAGTATTAAAGGTCTTCTGACAGAGAGAAATCCAGGACTGGATAGCTTCTCTGATTAATTTTACCAACTTTTAAAGAATTATATAGGAAGGAACTCCTCTAAACTCATTCTCTGAAGCCACCATTACTCTGTTATTAAAACTATACCAGATACAACAAAAGAGAAAACTATAGACCAATATCTCTGATGAATATAGACACTAAAGGCTTCAACAAAATACTAGGAAATCAAAATCAACAGCACTCAGAGAGATCAACTGCAGGTGGCTCAACACATACAAATCAATAAATATCAACAGAGTGAATGACAAAAATTATGATCATCTTAATAAATGCAGAAACAGTATTTTATAAAGTTGATATCCTTTCATGTTAAAAGTCCTGCACAAATAGTAACAGGATGGTACCAGTCCAAATGCAATAAGGCTATATACGACAAGCCAGCAGCCAACCTCATACTGAATGGGGAAAACCTGAAAACATGTCCTCTAAGATCAGAAATAAGACAAAGGGGTCCACCAGCACCACTCATTCAATGTAGGCAAGAGAAAAAATAAAAGGCATAAAAACTGGAAGAGATGGGGCTAGAGAGATGCCTCTGTGGTTAAGAGCACTGGCTGCTCTTCCAGAGGACACAGGTTTGTTTCCCAGGAACCACATGGCAGCTAACGACTGTCTGCAACTCCAGTTCCAGCTGATCCAATGCCTTTTTCTGACCTCTGTGGGTACTGCATGACTTGGATGCACTTACATAGGTGCAGGCAATATACTCACATATATAGCATAAAAAGATAAATAAAAAATAAATACAGGCCGGGTGTGGTGGCGCACGCCTGTAATCCTAGCATTTGGGAGGCAGAGGCAGGTGGATCTTTGTGAGTTCAAGGCCAGCCTGGTCTACATAGCGAGCTCCAAGCCAGCTGGGACTAAAAAGGGAGAGCCTGTCTCAAAAAGACTAAGTAAAATAAAGTAAATATAAATAGGGAGAGTGAAGCTCAAATCATCCCTGTTTATAAGTACCTTGAGTCTATACATTAAATAACGAAGAGATTGGACTGGCAAGATGGTTCATGGGTAAAAGCACTTGCCACTCCAAGCATCCTCTGTGGAATGCACACACACATACACACACTAATAATAATTATTATTATATTTTTATTAAAATTTAAAATTATAGATGCTGCCATGTGTGGTGGCATATGCCTTTAATCTCCAGAGACAGAGGCAGGTGGATCTCTGTAAGGCCAGCCAGGTCTACATAGAGATTGTTCCAGGACATCTGGGGCTCCAGGGAGACCCTGTCTTAAAAAGACCAAAAAAAATTTAAAAAAAAGAAGAGAGATGATATCATAGACTATTAGAACTGATAAATTCAGTAAAATAGAAAAGTCCAAAAATTAAAATGAAACATCTTTTCTGTACACCAGTTACAAATTTGGTCAAATCATTAAAGTATTCCCATTCACAATAGTTACCAAAAGTTAAATATCTAGGAATAAGCTTAACCAAGAAAGTAAAAGATCTATACACTTAAAGTTATAAAACAGTGAAGAAAGAAATTATGAAAATACAAAAAAGTGGAAAGTCCCCCATGTTCATTGATTGGAAGAATTAATACTGTTGAAATATCCATAATACCCAGAATAATCTCAAGATGCAATACAATTCACAATGACTTTCTTCACAGACAGAGGAAAAAAATTAAAAGCATCTTTGGTATTCTACGCAAAACTATAAAAAAGAACTAAACTACACAGAACTAAACAAATCCTAAAATTCACATGGATATACACCTAAATAACCACAGAAATACTGAACAAAAAGAACAAATATAGAAGAATCACAGTATCTGGTTTGAAGGCATAGCAGCCAAAACAGCCTGGTCTATTAGTACTGCAATGGGCCCTAGGAATCTAGAGGCCTGATTGGTTCCCACCCAATCATGTTGTATTTTAGGGACCTCACTTTGGCTACTGACAGAGAGGCCTTGCTCTAGGCTAATGGTGTTCAGTCAAGTTAAAGAAAGTCTATCTTCAATGACCTCTACTTTGTACCAATCCAATTCATTCTTGACACTCCATATAGTTACTCTCCTGGGGGAAATGAATTCAAGGGCACTTTCTTTCTGACAAACTTCTGATGGGGCTGGGGTATCATTCAGTGGCACAGTGCTTACCTAGCGTGAGGCCCTAAATTTAATCCTTAAGTGGATTATTTAAATTTTAAATTTCTTATGTGACACATAGCTTGCTACTTTGTATTTTTTTTATCTCTAGTGATAACATCATTCCTTCCATGCTCTGATTCCCAGTCCATATCCTGTTCCTTAGCCTAAAATGCCTTACTGTTTTCAGTCAAGACAAATCCATTCAACCCACAGGCTTTGCTTGTGTTGTCTCCTCAGCCTGCGCTAGCTTCTCTTCCTTCCCACTATCTGAGATCAATGACATCAGAATCAGAAGATCTCCACTAAGAAAAAAAAACATCAACTCAAGGGACTCAAGCAATGCTTGCTCAAAAGTTATACCACAGAACAAAAAGCCTAGAGGTAAGGCTATGAGCATGATTAATTTGGCAGCTCAAAGATACTAAAAAGAGCAAAAGTTCTTTTCAGTGTGTCAGTCTGACATCCTCAAAACTCTTTTGTTCTCAGGCTGATTCTCTTTAAGGTCATGAAGTGGTTTCTGCAGCTTGTGGAAGCCCACCCACACAAAAGAACATCTAGAAGAAGCAAAGCGCATTCTTGAGATCATGTCTTTATCATAAAGAAGTCCCAAGCCAGATACCCTCCAAAGTCCCTGGCCAAATTGAACTACATTCCCATTCCTAAATCAGGCACTCTACAAATGATTGGAAGAATAGGATGCCTTAGACCAGGGGACAGCAATTTCCTTCTATAAAGGGTCAGACAGTAAACATTTCCAATTTTGTGAGCCATGCAGGTTCTGTCACCAACACTTAACTCTGAGTATACAAGGCATCACGGCCACAAACAGTACATAAACCAATGGTCCGTTCACTTCAATAAACTTTATTTCTAAAAACAAATGACATACTTTTTAATCCAGTTAGCTACCTCTTGGTTTAGTGTGCACTCTGTGAAAGCATAAGCCCTTCATCAAGCTCAGAGTTCTGACTTTAACGAAACAGAAGGGCCAGCTTCTAGAAAGGCAACTGGCAGCATCAGCAGACTCATGATTCAAGTCTGTGCTGGATAGCTTTAGTGTCCACTTGACACACATGAATTGAGGGAGCCGCAATTGGGGAATTGCCTCCATTGGACTGGCCTGTAGCCACATCTGTGGAGTATTTTCTTGATTGTTGAGTGATGTGGGAAGTCCCAGCTCACTACAGATAGTGCCACCCCTGGGCAGATTGTGTATTGTATACGAAAGCAGGCTGGGCATGGGCCAGGGGAGCAAGCCAGTAAGCAGCATTCCTCCATGGCCTGTGCCTCAGCTCCTGCCTCCAGGTTCCTGCCCTGAGTTCCTACGCTGGGCTCCCTCAGTGATTAACTGTGACCCAGGAGATGCAAACCAAATCAACCCTTTCCTCCCCAAGTTGGTATTGGTAGAGTGTTTTGTCCCAACAGTTGAAGAGAAACTAGAACAGAAATTGGTACCAGAGAGTGGGCTATTGCCAAGAAAGACCTGACCTTGGTATTTTGAGGGATCATCTCCTCCTCACCTAGCAGCAATCAGCTGCTCATAATTCTTTAAGATTTGGACTTTTAGACCATTTCCCCCTGTGCTGGAGTCTTGTCTTCTTGAGTTTTCATAGTAATTGGCATTTTTTATGTATTTTTGAGAAAGAGTCTCCCTGTATCACCAGCTGGCCTGGAACGCACTATATAGACCAGGCTGACCTTGAACTCACAGAGATCCACCTGCTTCTGCCTCCCAAGTGCTGGAATTAAAGGCATGTGCCACCACCCCTGGCAATAATTGGCATTTAAAAAAAAAAGTTTGAAAGAAGATATCCTGCATAGCCAAAAGAAATGTGATCCTGGAAGCTATGAGTTATTAAACAAAACCCCCAGTGCCAGACATGCAATATCACCTTATGAACTGTTGGTCAGGGAGGCCACAGAGGCATTCAAATCAAACGCCCTCGCCATTTCTCTTGGCTGCCTACCTAAACTAGTTGATAAGACCCTATTGCTGAAGACACAACACATTTTGGTTGCATGATACCCAGAAATCAAACTGAAGCTGAAAGCTTTCTCCATCAGTGTTGGGCCCTGTGGGCCCTAGAGAATGTGGCCTATGGTAACCCCCTGAGCCTGACTAGAGTTCAGTGACCTGTCTCTGGCCGGACACTTCTGCATAGGAGTGACTCAGCATAGCCCGACCTGAAAATGCCTACAACCGATGTGGCGAGTTACTATTGGCCCAAAGCTATCCCCCGACTCTACGTATCTCTTCTCCACCCCTCCCGCCAAGCATATATAAGCTGCTGCCTGATGCAATAAAGTGAGTCCTTGCTTCAATGAGCTCTCTTGCGGACCGTCGACACTTATCATCCCACTCAGCCCCATCCACCGAGGAGGCCGGCTGGTTCAAGCCTCCTCTCCCCCGACCCTCTTCAGGTGATTCCACACTCTGGTGTTTCTGCCCGGTTTCCTTTGGAAGTTCGCTGACAGGCCAATCGGTCTACGGGTGAGTGTACCTCCATAAATTATGGAGAAGTCTCCTTCCAAACCTAACCCCACCCTAGAATCCCTCAAGAGTAGGGGCTTAGACCTCTCAGAAAAAGAGAGATCCCTCCTCTGGGGGCCTTACCCACTGTCTCAGCCCTGAAGGGTTGCTTCCCTCCTCAGCCTCCAAAAAAGGCCTCAGAAGTTCCACCTCCCAGGGAGCCGGACATAGTGGGACCTGGATCAAACTCCAGACAGGGTGCCTGAGCCCTTGGCAACCCCAACCCCTTTATCCTCCCCTCGATCCTTTCTGGGGCTCTTCCTGGCTGCCTCCACCTGATCTGCCGACCAACCCCTTTTGGGCCCCGTTGGCGCCCCCTCCCTCCTCGAAGGCGGCACCCTCTACCCTGTTAATGTCAACCCAGGAGGTAACCGCCCAGCAGCCTGGTACCCCTGGGAGACTACCTCAAGAAGGTGGTGACTGAGGATGGCCCCAACTCTCCCTGGGCGGAGGCCATCCTTGAAGGGTTGGCTCATCAGGCGTGCGTGGCCCGGGACTGGTACGGGTTGGTCAAGGCCATCCTCCCTGGCCCTATGTTCCTTAAGTGGGTCGCCTTCTATCAGGAGGAGTGTCGGGTACAGGGAGAGTGTAACCAGAACACTCAGCTGCCCATACCCATTACCTATGGCATGCTCTCAGGCATGGATGCTCAACATACCACCAGCCTCCAACAGGCTGCCATCCAGGCCCCTTATCAAGATCAAGTCAGGGCGACTGGCCTGGCGGCATGGAATTTACATCTGTACCAGTTCAAAAGCATTTATTTAAACTTCCCCCAAGATCTTTTAAATTCCAGGCTTGTAGAGCCTGGCTTGATGGCCCAGGCCTTTAATCCAAGTGGATGCCTGTGAGTTCAAGGCCAGCCTAGTCTACCAGGCTGGCTCTGACTGTGGGAAGGTTCTGCCTTGAAAAGACCAAAGGCAAAATATGCCTATGTTTGTTCTGTGCCCCTCTCCTGCTCTGGAAACAGTGGATGGCTGGTGGGGGAAGGGCTGCCTTTACAGTATTCTGTGTTTCACTGGGAAGCATAAAGTCTGGGGCACACTTGCCTGAGAACTTTCTTCCCACAGATTGATCTCACGACTTTTTTTCCTTTGTACATATGTTTGTGTATGCTTGTATGTATATGTGTGCACGCACATATGTGTATGGATGTATGAGCATTTTGTTTTAACCCCTATAACTTTCTAAACTTTTGTGTTTTAAAAAGGTCAACTATAATTCACTTTACAAATTCAACCTATACAAAACTTGGTTTATACCTTTTGGTGTTAACAATCTTTAATTGGATTTATGTAAATGTTAATATGCATTTGTACAATTCTAAAAAGCCTCTGAGCTGGAACTGGCCCCTCCAACTCGGATACAGCTCTATTAATTAGTTAAACTTCTATGGTCATTTGTGTAATTTACTTGTCTTGGTTAAAAAATTACTGATTGTACAAATGCTGTTACAGTTAGCTACTTTATGGGTGTATGGTACCACTATCAACTACACTCCCTCAATGCCTGAGACAAAAACTAACATTGGTTCTAAGCAATAATCTTATTTTAATTTAGATATAATTTAAAGTATGGTTAAATATGTATTGTAAAACATTTAACAACTAAGTAAAGCATCTTAAAATTTTTTTTTTATATTTAATTTTATTTATTTCCGTATGTGTATGAATGTACTGACTGCATGCAGGTCTGTGCACCCATGTCGTGCAATGCCGCGGAGGTCAGAAGAGGGTCTCGGATTCCCCTGGAACTGGAGTTCTCCTAGAATTGGAGTTTCAGACGGTTTTCGGCCGCCATGTGGGTGCGGGGTATCGAACCCGGGTCCTCTGCAAGAGCGGTCGGCACTCTTAACTGCTAGGCCATCTCTCCAGCCCCCAGTAAAGCATCTTTAAAACAGGGTTTTGTGCCAGGCCTGGAAAAAAAACACCTCCAAGGACTGAAAGGAAAATGCTTGTTATAAACCCACTTTATAAGATTTATAGTGATATGTTTGAAATAAGTATTATACATTTATATAGAGGTATTTCAATAGAGATTTATACAGAAATACAAATAAATAGATATAAGTTAATGGACTTGATTTCTCTGAAGTCACAGTCTAGTAAAAGAAGTTTAAGGAACTTTTTGCTGTTGTCCTAACACTAGCCTCTATACCCGAGCCCTTTAACCTGTTCTCAGATAGCCTCTATGTGGTCAACTTGCTGCCTAACGTGGTAGAAGCTCATATTAGGCTGGATTCTAATCCCATATCCCCCCTAATGATCCAGGCTAGGACCCTACTCAAACAAAGAACCAGCCCTATTTTCCTTCAATACATTAGAGGGCATCAAAATCTATGAGGATTCCTTTCAAAAGGCAATAAACTGGCTGATCAACTAGCCTCAATGCCTCAATGTAATACACTTATGGAGACAACACAATTCCACCAACTAACCCATGCTAACTGGAGAGGACTTAGGCATAAATAGATTCCCCCCCTTCAAAATTGGGCATCAACCCCAGAGGTCTCTGGCCTAACCACCTCTGGCAAATAGATGTTACCCACTATGCCCCATTTGGAAAACTTAAACACATTTTTGTATCAGTTGACACTTTCTCACATGTGTGCTGGGCGTCAGCACATACGGGAGAAAAGACCAAACTCACCATTAGCCATATGCTCCAATGCTTTGCTACCCTCGGGTTACCCAATCAAATCAAAACAGACAATGGTCCATGCTTCATAAGCAAGCCTTTTGTAAACTTCCTCGAAACATGGAGAATTTCACAATCTACTGGTATCCTCTATAATCCTTGGGGACAGGCTATTGTGGAAAGATTTAATCAAACCCTCAAGGTTCAATTATAAAAATGAAAGGGGGAGTCCATGCCCCCACATGATCAACTAAAGAAAGCACTATTCACCCTAAATATTTTAATTCTAAATGGCTGATATTTCATACTTCAAAAACAGTAGTGAATAAAATGCTTTAAATAAAATTATGGCAAACAAGCTTGAAACATGATTCCAATTTAGTAAAATTGCTTAAGTTTTTTTTTAAATGTGAACAATTCTTTACCATTTCTTTATTCTGGTGCATCTGCATTAAGGCTTCGAATTATTTGACCCGAGATTTTACAATATTAAAATCTGACTCGGGATTTGCAATGTTAAATGAATGGGTCCACAGCTGTATTACAACTCTGCCTCAGAGTCAGCATAAATAGAGGTAAAGCTCAACACCTTAAGGAAATGGTAGCAGAGACATATGCTAACAGCTAAGAGTTACATATATAATTTTAATTAAAGGATGTATAATAAACAGTTAGTGGCAAGAGACTGGTGCTAATTAACAAAAGGTTTCTTTTCAAAAGAAATTGTAACATCTTTGGAAAACTGTCTGATTCTTTCTTTAGTTCCCACAAAGTTCATGCAGATATGTTTCTTAAGACAGTCTTAAAGTCCATTGCAGATGAAAATGGAATGTGCATCCAGAACTACAGATGAAAACGTAAGACCTGGGTGCTGATAGAGGTCTTCCTGATTCCAGTGTGTCATCACACATTTGTGTCCTGGAGTAATGTTTCTTTGGTCTCTCCTGGTGCTTGTGTGCTGTGAGGATGGCTGTGGCTACCACAGTGCTATTCACCCTACATATTTTAAATTTTTCCAAGGAAGACAGGCATACATCTCCCTTCCAGAAGCACTGGTCCTCATCTGTCACCTATAGCTCTATTCGGATCAGATGGAGGGACCCACTCACCAGGGCATGGAGGGGACCAGACCTGCTCCTCACAGTGGGGAGAGGATTCAGATGTATTTCCCCCCAAAATGAAAAAAGGCCCATCTGGGTGCCAGCAAGAGACCTTAAATATCTCCCCCAACAGGGAGACGATAGTGACCCCTCCAGGGAGTGTTTCACCCCCGAGGATGCCCCCTCTGCTCTTCCCTCAGGAGCGGAGCAGCCCAGGATGAAAGTGACATTGCTCCTCCTGCTTCTGGCTCTCATCTCACCCAGTGATGGGGACTGGAGACCCCAATGCGGCCAGACAATGCCTGGAGCCTAATGGATCTGTATCCATCCGAAAACCCAGAAAAGTGAATCCCTTGTGGACTGGCTTGCATGGCTTCCTGCCCTACCTCCTCCCTCTGCTTGGACCCCTTCTTACACCCTTCCTAATTCTCACCCTCAGGCCCTGTGTTATTAACTAAATCACTCAATTTATTCAGGGGAGGCTAGATGCAGTAAAGTTACATCAGGTCGAGGTCCACTATCACAGGCTTGCTAATCAGGAGCCAGGGCCTTATGAATGGCCATCTTCATATGATTGCCCAACCCCCGCCCTCCATGTGGCTAATGATGGGTAAGACCCCAGAGAGACTGGGGCAACCTAAGACAGGGCATGGAGAGGCTCTTTGGAAGACCAGAGTCATAGCACCCAATGATGGGTAAGATCTTTCTGCAGTCAGTCAACCTAAGACAGGGGCCAAACCTAAGCTGTTTGTATCCCAAAGACGGGTAAGACTGAGTTTGCAAGAATAGACAACCTAAGACAGGGGCTATGTTTCTCCTCCTGCATTACAAAAACAAAAGGGGGAATGCTTAGGACCTGTGGGCCCTAGAGAATGCAGCCTACTGTAACCCCCTGAGCCTGACTAGAGTTTAGTGACCTGTCTCTGGCTGGTCACTTCTGCATAGGAGTGACTTAGCATAGCCCAACCTGAAAACGCCTACAACCGATGTGGCGAGTTACTATTGGCCCAAAGCTATCCCCACACTCTACGTATCTCTTCTCCCACCTGCTTTTCTGCACCCCTCCCGCCAAGCATATATAAGCTGCTGCCTGATGCAATAAATTGAGTCCTTGCTTCGATGAGCTCCCAGTCTGGTGTGTTCTCTTGCGGACCATCGACACTCATCATCCCACTCAGCCCCATCCACTGAGGAGGAAGGCTGGTTCAAGCCTCCTCTCCCCTGTCCCTCTTCAGGTGACGCCACACATCAGCTACATTTCATAGTCCTAGAAGGTGCTATGCAGGCTGCTAGGAGATAAAAGGCATCAAAGGTCTTATACAGCTGTGAACTCTATGAACTATGAGGCCAGGCCAGATGTGCTCACTTGTACAATAGTAGCACCACTGTTATTACACCAGGGTCACTAATTGCTCTCTGACTGGAATTGAAGCCCGCTCCATTGGAAGTTTGGTGGATGCCAGATTGCAGCAGTGGCTAATTCAAGGAACATGTGAACTCTTAGAGTTATTTAAACTGAGAGTGAGCCTGATCTGTTCTCTAGCAAAAGGTATTCTCTGTATTTATTTAAACAGCACATCTAGCATGATATGGGGATGAAATGAGGAACTCTGTCTTATCAGGAAAGAATTTTCTTTTTTCTGACCCCCTACTGACCCAGAACAACATACAAAACCACAAACAGCTGTTATCAACCTAAGCACACATGTTATTTGCAACATATGCTGTGGATAATTCATTGTCCTACTTCTAGCCATATTTTCACAATACACACACACAGACACACACATGCATGCAGTATTCTGGGGCCAGGGTTGGATAGCTTTAGTGTCAACTTGACATACTTGGGTTGAGGGTGCCTCAATTGAGGAATTGTTTCCATTGGACTGGCCTGTGGCCATGTCTGTGAGGTATATTCTTGATTGCTGAGTGATATGGAAGGGCCCACCCAGTCCACTGTAGGCAGTGCCACTCACTCCTCGACAGGTTGTCCTATGTTATATAAGAAAGCAGGCTGAGCATGGGCCAGGGGAGCAAGTCAGCAAGCAGCAATCCTCCATGGACTGTGCTTCAGCTCCTGCCTCCAGGTTCCTGCCCTGAGTTCCTGCCTTGGGCTCCCTCTGTGACGAACCAGGAGATGAAAGATGAATAAACTCTTTCCTCCCCAAGCAGGTATTGGTTAGAGTGTTTTATCATAGCAATTGAAGACAAACTAGAACAGAAGGGCTATGAGGGAGAAATAAGGAACACAATCTAAGATTGAAGCTAGGCATCTAGTTTAATTGTAAAAGCTGATTACAAAAGGAGCCTCAGGCCTAGTAAGTTGTTCACGTTGTTTTCCTAATGGCTAGCTAGATTTAAATAACTGATTATGCAGTAAGAAGGCAGATTGAATAGTGTTAAATTATCTCAACTAGAAGATTAGTTTTGGCTACAAGGGTAAGTAAGACAGGAGGCATTCCCAGGAAAGTCATTCCCACAGAAGGGAATCCATGACTGGTTCTATAAACTTAATCAAAAACTCATGGCAGGGGCTGGAGAGATGGCCTAGCAGTTAAGAGCACCGACTGCTCTTGCAGAGGACCTGGGTTCGATCCCCAGCACCCACATGGCAGCTGAGAACCGTCTGTAACTCCAATTCCAGGAGAACTCCAGTTCCAAGGGAATCCGACACCCTCTTCTGACCTCTGCCGCATTGCACAACACGGGTGCACAAACCTACATGCAGACAGTACATTCATACACATAAAAAATAAAGTAAATTTAAAAAATAATAAATAATTAAAAAAATGGCAAAAGAGCTCACAGACTATAGCAAGGAATTGAATGCTGCTACTTAGCTAAACTGACATAGAATCAAACCGCTATTGAAATATTTATGTTTAAACCTGTAGCTAAATGCTTCTCACAGTCTTAATCAGAGAAGCCTCTCCAACAATTGGTAGTGAATACAGAGAATCCTGAATGCACAAGGTTCTGAGAATAAGTGATGGATAACTGGTCCGCCCCAAACAAGTCATTTATATTATCCCCACAAGGCTCAGGAAACATTGCTGAAGAGGGGGCAGAAAGAATGTAAGATCGAAAGAAAGAGGACTATGAAATGCCATCTTTGGGGCAAGATAAAACCACTATAATCACAAGCTCACAGAAGCTGTGGATACCTGCACCAAGGCTACACAAGAATGTTCCCATCAATGGTTTAGCATGGATGGAGGGAGAGTTCAGGGCTCTACCCCTCGCTGGTGGGCTATTTGATACTAACATCACCTCAGGGAGAAAGAAAGTCATTGCCTCTAACAAGCTCCAATGGATGTAACAATCCAGTGGTCACACAGATGGCCCTGGTTAAACTAAACTGGTTACAAAACCAAACCAAAAGTCATGTATAAACCTAAGAAGGTGACTAATAGGGAAGAGAGGGGTTGACAAGGATGCAATCGGGAAATAGAAGAGGGCAGAGAAAGAGAGTAACCAGAATGCATTATATACAGTGTACAAAATTGTCAAAGAACAAATTTGATTGATTAAAAAAACTTTTGTAGGGGTAGAGATATGGCTCAGTGATTAAAATTACTGGGTACTTTTGCAGAGGACCTGGGTTCAGTTCCCAGCACCCACATGGCAGCTACCAACCATCCATAGCTTCAGTTCCAGGGGATCTGCCCTCTTCTGACCTCCATGGGCATTGTATGCACATGATCATACACGCAGGCAAAATACATATATAAAAATAAATAAGCCAGGTGTGGTGGTGCACACCTTTAATCCTAGCACTTGGGAGGCAGAGGCAGGTGGATCTTTGTGAGTTCAAGGCCAGCCTGGTCTACAGAGTGAATTCCAGGACAGCTGGGGCTACAGGGAGACCCTGTCTCGAAAAGACCAAGATAAATAAATAAATAAATAAATAAATAAATAAATAAACACATAAAGTAAAAATAAACCAAAAAAAAAAAAACCTTAAAGAGCAATCTCCCTGAGGGTGAAGTCTGTTACACAGCTTTGTGCTCTCTTCTTACCTACTACCATAATACATGGCACATAATCTGTGTTTAATAACCAGTAATGGAATAAAAACTTCAAATATATGATCTGTGAAATACTTTTCAAAAACTGGGTTTCCTCTCCACTGATATTAATCTGAAAACAGCTCATACTTCACAAATCCACATGTGTCAGGAAATTTCCATATCTCTGCCTGAAGCAGTAAGAAAGATCATTCTGCCAAGGCAGGATACATGTACCCCGTGTTAGTTTTCTGTACCACATAACCAATTCCCACAAACTTAATGGCTTTTTAACATATTTATTACCTCAGTTTCCCTGAGTGCAGAGTCAGGCTTCACAAGGTGGGCAATCTGGATCTCCTTGCAACCTTTATGTTGGCAGAACTAATTACCTTATAAATATCAAACTCATAGAGGCTGTGACTTCAAGGGTTGCAGAGGTTTTTCTTGTTCATGGATTCTTCTGGCTTCAGGATGGAACTGGCCTGGTTGGGGGTCTGCTGATTAAGTCAGCTCCATCCAGAAACCTCATTTTCTATTAGCTCAGAGTCAACTGATTAGCACCCTAATCAAAGGAGTGCTATGCCATGTACCAAGATGACTCACTCACACTCAGAAAAGGGATGCCTGGCAAAAGGATGATATGTATCATGATGGCAGGACTCTAGGGGACTAACTCAAAACTCTGCCTACCACAAACTTATCGTAGCACCTAACTCTTCCAAATCAAATTGCAAATTTACCAGTCTATCTCTCTAAATTTCCTCCTACCTCAAATGTAAAGTTTATACTTCTTTTTACCTGCATGCAACTTTACTGTTAAAATCCTGGTCTACAGAGTGAGTTCCAGGACAGCTGGGGCTACAGGAAGACCCTGTCTCGAAAAGACCAAAAAAAAAATTAATTAATCAAATTAAATTAAAAAAAAAAAAAAAATGTGACTCCCTAAACACGTTTTGGAATTAACCTATAGTTTATTTCCAGACTTTGTAATTTTGATTTATCTGTAGAGTGTATATATGCATATTTTGGAGTAATATAAAGGGAACAAAAAAAAGAGAGAATAACCTGTTCAAGAACTGACCAAAACAGTAAACTTCTGCATCGAAGAGGTTAAAAAAGACTGAAAAAAAGGATGCAAGATAGGACTCAACATATATGACAGAATCCATAAGCTCTGGTTGGGGGGAGGGTATCGTGAGGGCTGGGCATGATGGGGGAATGAGTCTAAATTTGATTAAGAAATGTTGTATGAAATGTGCTCAAAAAAAGAAAGAAATGTGCTCAATAAAAATTAACTTAAAAAAGAAATTTCCTTGTCCTCCGTGTCAAGGGCCAAAAAATATTATTTTTTAATATTTTATTATTTTTATTTTATATGTGGAAGCATTGTTGCCTGCATGTATGTAAGTGCACCTGTGTTGTACAATGCCTGTGGTGGTCAGAAGAGGGTGTCAGATTTCCTTGGAACTGCAGTTATGAATTGTTAGCAAAAACAGCCAGTGCTCTTAACTGATGAGCCATCTCTCCAGCCTCCACCTGGCATTTATGTAAACTCCAGAGATTCAAGATCCAGTCATAGTTGAGCGATGATTGCATTATCTATAGAACCATCGCCCCCAGCCTCCCAAATTGTTCTGAAAGTCATCACCACTGTTCTGAAAAGATGTAGCTACCTCACCAAATGTTAAAATGGGCATTTCAATTCCTCATCATGAAATTAAAAATTAATCTACAAAAAAATTTTATGGAAAGTATGTGGTTTTGAGAGTGTGTACCAAAATCTGGGTAGTTCGAGTATGGAAATAAGGGTGGACTAGCAGAAAATGTAAACTATAATAAGAGCCCCCCAAACAATGGTAAGAACTAGGATATTAGCTTGCGGCTCCCCCCCCCATTCTCAGCCACACATTCAGGCCCCTTCCACAGTCCCCATATTGTGCATCTGACATCTTTTTCGTGGTATGTTTTCAGGAAAAATAAAAAACAATAGTGCTGGAAACCTCCTTGTGTTGGACACAGCTTAGATAGTTTGCTCAGCACACCCCTTCATGATATGTCCCCACAAGAACACTCCCTAGCTACCAGGGGCCATAGCTACACAGACCAGACTATTTTGAAAGGCCTTTAAATAAAGCCTTGAAGGCCAAAGGATGTCTGGTCATTTGGCCTTTGAATCCTGAAGGATTCAAAGCTGGGAGCTGAAAGGCTGTGATCTATAGCTGCTGTGCAAATGAACCACAGTCCTGGCTGCCTGCAAGCTATTTATCACCAGTCCACAAGGAATTAGGAACAGAAAGCACTTGTGAAACTTTATGGCATTTTGGCAGACCGATTTTATGCTCATAGAATTTAATAAGAAGAAATTAAGGCTTGTTCTATTTCATTTCGATGTAATTCACTTTTACTATGTCTTACCACAGACAATTTGAAGAACATAATTTCAGAGGAAAAAAATGTGTGGAAAGAATAAAAGAGGCAGACAATGGTGAGCGGGCTCCCGGTTCCAGCCCATTCCTGAGTCTAATGACCATCATCCAGATCCTTAACTTCCTAACACACTCCTCTGTCTTCACAATAATTTCTGTTCCACATATGTGGCTCAGGCAATTTTACAGGCAGTGAAATTAGAGTCCTAATGAGTACATTTACACCCATATCCCAGTGCCCACTCAGCCTGTTTCTCCTAACCTGACTCTGCATCTCCGACCAACCCAAAGAAGCAGTCACCTTTTCATTTGCATCCTTGGCTAGGCCTTCATCCTCAAATAAAACAGTTTTTTAATGAAGAAATCATCAAGAAAAATACAAAGAAGAAATTACTGAAAAAAACTAGCTAGTCACTGTATGAAATCTGTGATATGCTTTCACAACAGGCCTAAACACATACATGCACACACAAACACATAGACCTATCACCCAACAAGCCTAAATACACACACAAGCCTGTCATACCACAAACCTGAACACACATACACCACACCACACACACACACACACACACACACACACACACACACACATATACACACAGGCCTGTCACACCATGGGGAGAACAAGAAATGATTTTTTTTTTTTTGGTCTTTTTGAGACAGGGTCTCCCTGTAGCCCCAGCTGTCCTGGAACTCACTCTGTAGACCAGGCTGGCCTTGAACTCACAAAGATCCACCTGCCTCTGCCTCCCAAGTGCTGGGATTAAAGGCATGCGCCACTACGCCCAGCTACAAGAAACAAATTTTTAAAAATATGTTTAAAAAACATAAAACATGGGCTGGCAAGGTTGCTGAGTGGTTAGAGCACTAGCTGCTCTGGCAAAGAACCTGGGTTCAATTCCCAGCACCCGCATGGGAGCTAACAACCACCCATAACTCCAGTTCCAGGGGAATTAAACACCTTCTTCTGACCTCTGTGAGCATTGCACACTACAGGTACACTTACATACATGCAAGCAATACACTCATACACATAAAAATAATAAAATAATTTTTAAAAATATATAAATAAAATCTAATACTGATTGTAACAAATAGCCAGCTGGGTATTGATATCAGAGCAGCATGTGGGGCAAAGAGTATACAGAAACTTTCTGTACTTTCAGCTCATATTTGCTGTGAACCTAGAAATACTCTAAAAGGTAAAACCTTAGCACTTGGGAGACAGAGGCAGGCAGATCTTTGTGAGTTCAAGGCCAGCCTGCTCTACAGAGTGAGTTCCAGGACAGCTGGGGCTACAGGGAGACCCTGTCTCAAAAAGACCAAGAAAAAAGTAAAACCTATTTAAAAAAATAAAACAACAACTTTTAAAAAGTGAAGCTCAAGAAGATGTAACTCAGTGTGGTAAAGCACTTACCAAACATACTCAAGGCACTGAATTAGAGTCCCCAAAACAGAAGGGGGTGGGGTGAAGAGATAGACTGAAATTCTGAAAATATTAGAAGAATACATTGGCAGTAACCTATAAGATCTAAGTGTAGGAAAAGATGTTCTAAACCAGACAGTAGTTTTGCAGTAAATAAAGTCAACAACCAACAAGTAAGACCTCATTAAACTAAAAAGCTTCTGTACAGCAAAAGAAACAATCAAAAAAGTAAAGAGAAAACCCACAGAGTGGGAGGAAATCCTTAGTGACACATCTGACAGAGGATTAACATTCAGAGTATATAAATTACTCAAAAAACAAAAAACAAAAAAAAACAAATGACTCAACTAAAAGATGGGCTAAAGATCTAAACAGACTTCTCAAGAGAAGAAGTAAGGATGGCTAAGGAATATCTTTAAAAGTGTTCAATATTGGCTGAGTGTGGTGGCGCACACCTTTAATCCCAGCACTCGGGAGGCACAGGCAGGCAGATCTCTGTGAGTTCAAGGCCAGCGTGGTGTACAGAGCAATATCTGGGACAGCTGAGACTAAAAGGGAGACCCTATCTCAAAAAGACCAAAAAACAAAATTTGTTCAACATCATTAGTATTTAAGAAAATGCAAATTAAAACCGATTAAGATTTCATCTTACCCTGGTAAGACTGGCTAAGATCAAGAAAAATGATACCAAATGCTGGAGAGGTGGTGGGGAAAGGGAAACACTTATTCACTGCTGGTAGGAATCCAAACTCCTGGGTCCATACCCAAAGGATTCATCCTATAGCAGAAATATGTGCACAACCATGTTTATTGCTGCTCTTTTCATAATAGCAAAGAGCTGAAAGCAGCCCAAAGTGTTCCTCAACTGATGAGTGGATAACAAAAATGTGGTACATTTACACAATGGAGTTCTATGCAGCGATAAAGAAAGACATCAAGCAGGGTATGGTGGTGCACACCTTTAATCCCAGCATTCGGGAGCCAGAGGCAGGCAGATCTCTGTGAGTTCAAGACCAGCCTGTTTTACATAGCGAGTTCCAAGCCAACTGGGACTAAAGGGAGACCCTGTCTCAAATATACCAAAAAAAAAAAAAAAAAAAAAAGACAACATCATGAAATTTGCAGGTAAATGGATGGAACTAGAAGC
>VZQC01013314.1:416363-429918 GCA_009823505.1 Rhizomys pruinosus | reverse complement strand
GGTAGGGAGCCTCTGGCTCCTTTTGACTTTTTAATCACCAGTACCATCCATACGAGGTTTGTACAAAGTCAGGTCTTGCTAGACCAGGCTTTTAATTTTTTTTTTTTATTATTTTTACTGGATTTTTGTGTTTTTCATACATAACATCTCAATTGGTCTGTCTGACCTTCATGCCCCCGTCTCCACTGGCACCCCTGTCCTCCTCTGGGGTTCATACATTCTGTCATTTGTGTTGAGACCCATCTTGCCAAATTACTTTCCCCAGCTACTCCTCAGTGCCAATTCACCCTCTGAGCTCTAGTAAGTCTATCCAGAGTCCTCCCTGGAAGAAAGCCATTTCTTTCCTTCCCAACCTTAATCAGCTCCCAATATTTCTTCAGCTAAGATTGGGTTCTGCTATTCATTTCTGCAGTTGCACGCTGGGTTTTTGTCAAAAAAATAAATAATAAATAAATAAAACCAAAGCCCTTGTGTACATTTAGAATTCAGCCCACACCCTCAACAAGGCTTCGAAGTCCTAGACGGCTGTTTCTTGCGTCATCTCATGCCACACCCTCTTCCTTTGTTTCTTGAATGACCCAGTCTCCTTCCACAGCAGGCTTGGAGGTCCTGAGCACTCTTCCTTAGAGCCTCAGGCTGGTGGGCTCCTTCTGCCGCTCGCGGCTATCATCTCAGATGGTCCCTTCCCTAACCTCTCACCCAGTCCTTGCGGCCTCGCCCTGACTCACCAGCTTCACAGTACCCGCTGCTCCCTGGCATATCCTTGGATGCCTGCTCTTGCCCTTCCCACATGAGCACAGGGCTTCTGGAGAGCAGGGACTTTGGTCTTGTGTACAGCTGCTCCTCCATGTTTACTGGGAGCTCAGTGAACTCCACGGATGGATGGATCCATGTTAGCTGTGCTGGTGTTTCTTCCAGAGACTCCCACACAATGGTGGGAATCAGGGCTGCAGGGGTCGGGTGACACCTTCTGGACCAGGATTCCAGGAACACCAGGTGCAGCACAGAGCTCTTCAAGCACATCAACCTCACCTGGACTCACAGAGACTTTGAATGCACGGCATCGAGAAATGAGCAGCTCTGTGAGGCCTGGCCACGGCAATCAGACACGGAAAAGAGCTAGTTTAATCCCCACAGCCAGCACTGCAGTTGGTACAATGTCTCACGCACAAAATGAGAAAACACAGACTGGGAGAGGTTGAGTCACTGCCTGGCAGCAGAGCCCGCACCCCCACGTTCTGTCTGCCAACCATTCTGAGCCGTGCATTGGGCTATATTTAGTTAGCAGCATTTGCCACCTTCTCAGACACCCACTTTCAGTATCATCTTGGGCCATAGAAAATGATTCACTGAGGAGTTGACTGAGAGGAAAAGTGCATTAAACTCTAGAACTACAATGAAACTTTAAGAAATCAGAGAGTTAGTTGACATTCATTCTTCCCTTGCTACCTGTGGAAAGCTGACTCTGTGCCTGACAGGGGACACGTGGGGAAACCCACAAGGGTTGAAGCTGCCTGTGCTCCAGTGCTTCTGAGGACCTGACACTGAACTCCAAAGCTGCCAGAGACAAGGCTGGTTTGGGATTTATAAGCTTCTGGTTTCCAGCCTCCTCTTAATGTGATTTTCCCTGCAATGATATCTCCGGATGGTGAATAGCTGACACGGTATCCAGTATGATGATCACTGTGATCTGCCTGCTATCAATCTTTCCAATCTGTCCCCTTAACTCACACCCCTGATGGGCCCAGAGGTGAATGCGGGAGGGAACATCCTGCTGAGTAGGGGGTGAAGGTGAGAGAACAGCTTTAAATTAGTGTTTCCAGAATTGTTTTGGGGAGCAGGGAAGGGAACTTGGATTCAGCAGTACCTTGTTAAGACTCCCTAGAGAGCCACTAGTCAGGCAGCAAGGCAGGTCCCAGTGACGAATGGACTTCTCATGACTTTATTTCTCAGTGCTTTTTCTCAGCCCTGATGACTGAAAAAAGAGAGAGAGAGAGAGAGAGATGCAGAAGCACATACACATAAAATAGAAATACACACACAAATACATGTACACAGAGAGAGATGCACACAGACACACTGAGCTTGGAAAAAGACTGTTCATTTTCAGAAGGCTTATGAGGCTGTCCCCTGCTTTGGCTAAAAAATAAATAAAAATAAGTTCTAGTCTTAGGAATAAGATTGGGAAGAGCCTTCAATTTGGGAAACAACACATTTTCAATAAATCTTATGTGAAAAGTAATAAATTTGTAAAATTTACTCCTGACTCCCTTTCATCATCCGGACTGATGTGACCCCCCTCAAGGAGAGACATGTATTATAATTTTAGATTTCCCTGTTCACTTTTATGGTAGGATCCCACTTAACATACTTGATTAACAGTAATATAGAAGATATAGAAGCTTTTTAGCTGGAGAAGACCAATATGTATGAGTGCAGTTACCAGGATTACAGCTACAATCATTATTCTCTTCCATAAACCATACTTAACATTCTAGTATCCCTATAAAAATTCATCCCCCCAAATGGCCAGTAGAACTTTAGCCACATGTTTCTAAGGACTACTTTGCTGCTTAGCATTCCATGGTTTTGACAATTAGCCTGAAGGTAATTAAATTGCTTTTCCTTTAAAACAATGATGAATCTGATACAGATTCAGCTGCATAATTCCAAAAGAAATTAAGAATCCTAGTAATTAGGGCAACATTGGGAGATAACAGTACCCGAATATTTACTTCTCCTGGACACTATACTCCCATCTGTGCCTTGTATCCTAGTGTCTGCACCATGCCAGGAAGGGTACAATTAACCCTACTGTAAAAATGAAAAAGTGAGGGGTTGGCGAGATGGCTCAGTGGTGAAGAGCACTGGCTGCTCTTGCAGAGGACTGGGGTTCAGTTCCCAGTACCCACAAGCAGCTAACAACCATCTGTAATGCGAGTTCCAGGGGATCCAATGCCTTCGTCTGCCTCTGCCAGCACAGCACAATGTAGGTGCACTTACATACATGCAGGCAGTACACTCATACACACAAAATAAAAATAAATAAGTCAGCCATGGTGGCACACAACTTTAATCCCAGCACTCAGGAGATAGAGGCAGGCAGATCTCTGTGAGTGCAAGCTCAGCCTGCTCTACATACCACATTCTAGGCCAGCTGGGGCTGGAGGAAGACCCTATCTCAAAAAGATTAAGTAAATAAATAAATAAATTTTAATTTTTTTAAGTGTAAAAGTGAATTCAAGAAAGATTAGTATTGTCCTATACTAGGTAAGAGGCAGAGAATTCTGAACTTACTCCATATTTCCTACATTGTGACATGAATTGCACAATTTTTTTTTTTTTTTGGTCTTTTTGAGACAGGGTCTCCATGTAGCTCCAGATGGCCTGGAATTCACTATGTTCACAGAAATCTACCTGCCTCTGCCTCCTGAGTGCTGGGATTAAAGTTGTGCACCACCACAGCTGGCAAATTGCATAATTTTATGTGTTTTTTCTTATTCTTTAATTTTATTTTAATATGTTTAATATTACAAATAATAATGACTACAGTATGACATTTTAACACATGTATACAGTATATTTTTATTACACTCCTGCATACTCTAATACCTTCTCTGGACCCCCACACACTCCTACTGATCCTTTCCTTTATGTGGGTAGTCCCCTTCTATTTTCATGTTTTTGGGCAGGGGTGACCCAGTAACTTTAATTAGGATTCTTTGTAAATAAATCATAAATAAAAGATTATGTACAGGAACATGGGAAACTTACCAGTGTCTATAGCACTTGAAGAAAATGTTTCTCCTTCCCCCAGCCTATAGATCTTCAGAGAGGGGTGCAGTGGCATAAGGCCTTCCCTCTTCCATGACAGGGTGTTGGCCCAATCGTGTACAGATCTTGTGCATCGCTGCTATGATGGATGCAATGGCTGCGTCATGCCTAGGAGATATGTCTACGACATGCCACCTCCCCTCTCTGGCTGTTATAGTCTTTCTACCCTGTCCTAGTTTGCCATCTATGATGTACTAAACACTGTGACCAAAACCAACAGTGGAAGAAAGGGTTTATTTCAGCTTTACAATGCAGTCCTTTATCACAGGATGACAGGGCAGGAACTTGGGGACAGAAACTTAAGCACAGACTGGAGGAACACTGCTCACTGGGTTGCTCTTCTGGCCTGTACTCAGCCTACTTTCTTATGAACTCCACCTGCCCAGGAGTGGCATCACCCACGGTGGGTTGAGCCCTCCCACATCACTCAACAATCAAGAAAATACCTCATAGGCATTCCCACAGGGCCAATTCATAAGAGAATATTCTCCAGCTGAGGTTCCCTCTTCCCTGGTGTGTCAAGTTGACAATGAAAGCTATGTAGCACACACTCCCTTTTCTACAGTGTTCCTTGATTCTTGGGGAAAGTGATAGATGTTCCACTTAAGGCTGAGCATTCAACAGTTACTTATTCTCTACACTCTGACCAGGTATGAGTCTCTGCCATAAGTACCACCTACTGCAAAAGGAGATCCCTCTGATCAAAGTTGACTATAGCATTAATCTACTGGCATAAATGTAAATGTTTAGAAGACAACTTGATGGTCACATTATGTCCATTTAGAAAAACAGCAGCAGTAGCTTTCCTACTACAGCCTATGACCAACCCAGTCATGGGGTTTTGAGCAGGTTTACAGGTTTACCAGACATGAATTCTCCCCTGTGAATCAGGACTCTACTCCAATCAGAAAGTGGTTGGTTATCTTTATAACAGTCTTGCCACTATTGCACCAGAGGCACATCTTGCCTGGCAGGTTAGTAGCACAGCATGCAGAGTCCATAACTGAGTGAGACTAGCAAGTTTTACAGCACCTTCCAGTACTAGGAGAGCTAGCCAGCAGGAAGGTAGCTTCCAGCTTAGTTCCAACTTGATTTCTTTGTCTTATAACCAATGTGTATGATGTCTTCAGCAATAGGGTTTTACAACCTAGTTCTGGTACAATGACAATTGCCTATATTGTTTTCAGAGCAAAAGGAGTCCCCATGATTGACAACTCTTAGAAATCTTAGGATCTTGCCAGGAGTGGTGGTGCACGGTTAGCACTTGGGAGGCAGAGGCAGGCGGATCTTTGTGAGTTCAAGGCCAGCCTGGTCTACAGAGTGAGTTCCAGGACAGCTGGGGCTACAGGGAGACCCTGTCTTGAAAAGACCAAAAAAAAAAAAAAAAAAAAAGAAATCTTAGGATCTTAACAACCACACTACTGCATATGAAATTTCTGGGTAAATATTCAAATGCATCATTTGGGAGAGTAGTGTAAGCAAATCTTCTGAAAGCTTATACTATTTGAAAATGTTGCAATCAACTTTCAGTTTACTAAAATTTCTGATTTCATAAAAATAAGCTCATAATTAATTCCAACATGACAAAATCTATACTTTTCAGCCACAACAGGTTTATTTTATGAGAATTTGCTACCAGTGAGGTTAAGGTAACCCCAGATTTATCTTTATTATATGAGTTTTCCTGGGGTCAAAGTCCACAGCCTTAGCTAGCTTCTCAAACTCTCCAGGAACACTACACCAGACAGACAGTATTTAGACACTGCAGCAAGGAAGGAACTCCTAGGAATTTCACCTTCCTGAGATGATGAAGCACCTGTTCACCTGTTCAAAGTGGCAATCCATCAAGAGAAAAAAAAAAAGTACATTACACTTTATGTGTGGAGTGTATGTATGCATATTTTGAAATAATACAAAATGAAATGGGAACAAAAAGAGAGAGAAAAACCTATTCAAAGAACTGACCAAAACAGTAAACCTGTGCACCGAAAAGGTCATAAAAGACTGAGAAAAAGATGCCAGACAGGACTTGTGTATGACAGAATCCATGAGCTCTGACGGGGGGAGGGGGGCATGAGGGGTGGGCATGGATGGGGGAATGAGTCTAAATTTGATTAAGAAATGTTGGAAATGTGTTCAATTAAAAAAAGGTTTTAATACAAAAAAATTTTAAGTACATTAAAAATGCTGATTTTTAATTGTCTGCCTCTAGTCACACGATAGCATGGCTCTTCCTAAGCTCCCAAGAAATGTGCCTACTTAGTCTGTCTACTAGAGTAAAGACACTTCCGAAGCACTATTGGTTTGGGCAGTTGTGCAGAATCCTAGCAGTGCTCCCTTTCCTTGTTCCTATGTGTCATCTTCATCTCTGTGACATAGCTTTAGCATGAGGAGAATTCCAAAGTAAACAAAAGGATATGGCTCAGTGAGAAGGCAGAGAACTAAACAGTGTGTCTTTCATTCATATTTTTAAGAAGGTGATACAAGAGAAGATAGGCATATTTGCTCATGTTTATATAGCAAACCCCTGATGTTTATACAGGAACTGCTGACATGGAATGTTACCAGTGAGAGCACAGGAGAGAAAGGAGATATTTGATTATTTGCTTTTGTAACTCTTAAATTTGAAAGCAGGCATATGTATAGCTTTTTAATATTTTCCAAAACTCAAAGAATATTTTTTATTACCTATTTGGTTAATCTAGGTATTTCTGCTTTCCTAATTGAAACACATGACACTGGATACTAAATAGTTTCTTTCTAAATCAGTCAGAGGAGATCCAAACATAATGAATGATTATGCCAGCCTCTTCGTGCTTGGAAAACTGCTAACTATACCAACGCTTTTAGGAAACTGCACATACAAGACTATACTTTCAGGGATCATTTCTATAGTATGTTACTAGAGAAGTTTCTCTGACTGTGTAGAGTACCAGAAACCACGAGGAAGAGACGTAGCATTCCCTCCTGAGCATGAAGCCGGCTCTAGGTGTTGCTTTACTGCAGCTGCCACTGCCATTGATGATCGTTCTTCTCTCTTTCGAGAGAGGAGAGGGAGAGAATGCAGTCTGAGTGGTAAAAAAAAAAAAAGGAAACTGCACATATATATATATATATATAGTAAATTATACATATAATTACTCTTATTTCAAAGTATGACCTTTGTGAGGATGTTTAAACAAAGGAATACCCACCTTTAATTCAAATAAGCCTTCAATTAAGCTACTAAATAAGTGTTTCAGTCAAATTCTCACTATGAAAGCTAAGTTTGAACATGAATAATTGAAGACAGCCTCTGATTTATCACTACTCATTCTTCTATTTGGTAAGTTTCTTTTTATGTAAACTCTCAAAACCATGATAATATCAGGATAGCAGGATCAGGGAGAGAGACAAATAAGAACAAAGTAAAATAACACATATGTGTGACAACGCCAAAGTGAAACCCATTACTTCACACACTAACTTAAAAGGAAAGAGCATGACAGCTTCAGAAAGATGAAGATGGAGAACGCAGAGGAGCGCACTGGACCTTCACAAGGAGCCTTAATTTTAAGACAGGTAATGTAACGCCTGGAAATGGTCTCTCTCTCTCTCTCTCTCTCTCTCTCTCTCTCTCTCTTCTCTCCCCCCCCCCGCCCACAGGCCCTCGTATACACATGTATACACCTATACACATGCAGGCAAGACACTCATACACATAAAATAAAAATACACAGAAGATGTTTTTAAATTTTTCAAAAAAATTAGGGCTGGAGAGATGACTCAGAGGTTAAGAGCACTAGCTATTCTTGCAGAGGACCCAGGTTTGGTACCCAGCACTCATGTGGCAGCTAAAAACCATCTGAAACTCCAGTTTAAGGGGATCCAATACCCTCTTCTGACCTCTGCAGGCATTGGACAACATGGGCACACTTACATACATGCAGGCAATACACTCATACACATAAAATTAAAATATTCAAAATGTTTATCAAAAAATGATAAAATAAATTTGTTGGGAGCTTAGGAAAATGCAATATGAAAACTTATATTATTTTGGGGGGCGGGTTGGTCTTTTTGAGACACGGTCTCCCTCTAGTCCCGGCTAGCCTAGAACTTGCTATGTAGACTAGGCCTGCTTGAACTTGCAAAGATCCACCTTCCTCTGCATCCCAAGTTCTGGGATTAAAGATATATGCCACTATGCTGACATAAATACTGATATTCTTTGAAGAATGAGAATTTGACTGCAGTTAAAAGTCCTAAAAGGTAGCCGGGCATGGTGGCACATGCCTTTAATCCTAGCACTTGGGAGGCAGAGGCAGGTGGATCTTTGTGAGTTCAAGGCCAGCCTGGTCTACAGAACGAGTTCCAGGACAGCTGGGGCTACAGGGAGACCCGGTTTCAAAAAGACAAAAAAAAAGTCCTAAAAGGTAGTCTTAAGTAGAGCACAGACAGTTCGTGGTGTCTGGTCTTTTAAGGCATTTCATTGTAAACATTTTGTTATTTTTGTCTGCGCAACATCTAACCCTCTTCTCTTCAAAGACCCACCTTCGGAACTCTATGGACAGTCTACCTCTGTACAGCCAATGGATACACCAGTTCTCCTGGGTTCTGTGACCTCCAAAGAGATCCGAAGGTCATGAGACCTTTGAGGACTGACTCACTTTTTCAAGAGCACAAGTCTGAGGAGATGCAGAATTAGAGCTGCTGCTGTCCAGCCACCCTGAAAGAGAACCCACTGAGGACCAAAGGTGACACTGAGCAGAGAAGATGCTGCAGAGGGAAGCCAGGGGCTGGTGGCTTGCTTTAAGCCTGATCTCACAGCCTGAAGCCAGCCAAGTAATCCACTCAACTTTAGTATATAGTTCACTAACTTCAAACTCAGAGACATTTTGCTTGAATTACATTTTCTTTTTTATTTTCTGTGTATGTATGTATTGCCTGCATCTATGCAATGTATCCTGCAATGTCTGTGCAGGTCAGAAGAGGGCGTCAGATTCCTTTGGAACTGGAGTCATGGATGGTTGGTAGCCACTATGTGGGTGCTGGGAATCGAACCCAGGTCCCCTGCAAGAGCAACCAGTGCTCCCCACCACTAAGTCTTCTCTCCAGCCCTGAATTACTTTTTCTATTGTGTAACTTTTTTGCAAGTGCTGGTACAAGTCCCATTCCCAGGGACATTCCCAGCAACATCCAGAACTTCACTAACACAAGGGAATACTATGGCTGCCTGGAAGGTTGAAGAATCTGAAGCTAGAAGAAAGCCATGCGTGACTGTAGTTGTAGGGAGAAATAAAGGTGTAGAGAGAGATAAGCACGGGATATGTGTAAGCCTACAAGGCAATGTAAGTATCAAATAGCAGCAGTGTTGACAACCTACCACATGCTGTCCCAATCTTCTATCTCAGCACACATGACTAAAATTCCATCTGATGAGCAGACCCTGATACTCAGAAAGATTATCTATTTACCTAGCAGTAAGAAGAAACTGACAACAGTTATGTCCAACTCAAAGCCAATGCTTATGAATTCTTTGACCATTAGAGCTCCCCTAGATCAGAAGCTGGTCCAGTGAGGGGAAGCAGCCTGCCAAGGCCATAGGCTAAAATGCTGAAGTCAAAAATAGGTTCATGACCTACTTACACATTCTATGTAATCTCCAGCAACTGACGGCTTTTCTGAATGCTAATTTCCACACCTATGAAACAGGGTTCAGAGGACCTCTATCAAAAATTTTCCTTCAGGATAAAAATATGGTGCAGCTCCTGGAATGGTGATTGATAAATCCCAGGAGCTTGGGGGGAGCTGATCTCGGGCTCCCATGTCAATTTTCCTGAAGGTCTCTCCTCAGTTCTAGCCCTTCAAAACCGCACCAGAAGAGTTACACATGCAGCAGCCGTGCCCAGGACCCGCAGCAGGCACTAGCGGTTGCCGGCCATCCTTCTTCACAGGCTCCCATCAATGAACTGAGCTCTAACCAGCTTGCTGCAGCCAGGCCTGTAGTTCCCAGGCTGCAGCCCATTAGCATACACAGCCAGTTTACTGGAAAATGCATGCGATTCTTCTCCAGTATGTCACTGTTTTATGGCTGCTCTCTGTCTTGGGGCTCCAAGTGATGAAATTTTAAGCAATTTGGTTTTTTTTTTAATTGGAGCTATAGATTTTAAGAAACAAAAAAAGTTGGTGTTTAATTAAAAATCATTTGTGAATTTGTAATCTTTTGGTACAATAAAAGGGGACAATAGGACTAAACAAAGAAATGTAATAGATCAAGTAAAAAAAAAAAGTCAGGAAAGCTCGTATCTTGTTAAACGAAGAACAATCTTAGTCATGGGTCTTTTCTGAAGAGCAGGCCGTTCCACTGTTGTCACAGCTGATGGACCTTACAAGCAGAATTAAGAGTCCCTTTCCGTGGCAGAGGCCAGTGGGAGGAATGGATTCTGATACCCATAATCCATGGGGTTGAGCCCCAGCTCCGCCACACACTGGTATGTGACCTTGATGAAGCTATTTATCTGTGTTTCAGTCTGGTCTCTAAAGTAGGGACAGCAGCAGTCTATTAGCTACTTTGCTTGTTACTAAAAGAAAACACCTGACAACTTGAAGGAGCAAGCTTTACTTTGGCTCAGAGTTTCAGAGTTTTCAGCCCAATGTGGTTGGAAGGGTGTGGTTGAGAAGCTCATATCCTGGGAGCCAGGAAGCAGAGACACAGGAAGGGGCCTCTTGAACATGGGTCTAGTGACCTATTCGCTCCAGCTAGATCACAGCTTGTGTACTCCCAGAGAGGGGTGTTGGCACATACCTGTAATCTCAACACTCAGAAGGCTGAGGTAGGAGGATATCCAGGAGCTTGAGGTCAGCTTTGGCTGCAAAACCCTGTCTTTAAAAACTGAAAAGCACAGTTGGATATGGTAGTATGCACATATAATCCTAGCACTTGAAAGGTAGGAAGATTAGGAGTTGAAGGTCATCCTCAGCTACATAGGAAGTTTTAGACCAACCTGAGCTACATGAGGCCTTATCTCAAAAACAAAGCAAAAAATTTTTTAAGTTCCCAGAAACCCTGAAAATAATGATACCACCTAGGGACCAAGGCTTCAACACATGAACCTATGGGGAACACTGCATACTTAAACCATAACACACAGTATGAAATTCATATATATGATAAGATACAGGGCTGCAGGCAGCAGAATTCAAGTTAAAGAAGAACTATTGGAATTTGTGGAAGTGTGGATGTGCACACATGGAAACTCAGCAGGAGCAGCAAGTTCTCTCAGGCTGGGCAGTAAGACATCTGTCCAGATGTTACTGTCAGATGCACAATGGACTCTCCCATCCCTCATTTCTGCCTTGACTCCTGGCTAATGCCCAAAGAATTCCAACAAAGGTCTAGTTGGCTGACACATCTATTGGAGACAGGGAGAAGGAAAGTGGGTGCTCTTGGAGATAGGGTTCCCTCACACAAGGAAAAGTCACATAAAAGTATATTTGGGCAACTCTGCCCAAACTGAAGAATCTCTGTGATAATGAGTCTTCTGTGAAGAATAAATAATTCACTTAAAGCCCTTAGCAACTTACTAGAATATAGCAGATGGCCAATAAATGACAGCTATTATTATTGCTATAATTAGCATTGGTTTAGCAGCTTCCACTATAGCCATAAGGAGATGGAAAATGATAAAAATACATACCTTTTAGGTGAATTCATGATGAGAACATCGTGGGAAACATTGGAACAATAATCTCCAACACATAGGCCCAAGGCATCTGAGGAATGACACCTAGGAATACCAAGTCCAGCTCATGGATGACCCTTGAAACCAGGGTCAGCTGGATGCTGGATGAGGGGGAGTGTTCTCTGTTTTAAGTGAAATAGGTTGCTCCACACCAGCATCTGTCATGTTCAGATTCTACCACACCAGGAGTACATTCCTCTGGTCAGCATAGGAGGTTCCTCTATATTTTAATGACTTGCCTCAAGTCCATTGTATAGGAAAGATAGACCTGAGGTCCTCTTGTGGGTGGCATTACAGAGACTTCAGGGAGTTTGCAAGCTAGCAGAAGAAAAAACAACGACTATACCAAGAAGCAGAACAATAGAAGAATGTGCGTAAGTCTGCATACTGTGCATGAAAAATACAGCTGAAGTCTACATATGTAACTATGTAGAATATAGAGACTGACATGTCAATTAATTCCTTGCAACTCTCTGCTATGTTCAGTGGGAGAATTCTTCCCATAAATGCAAGTCAGATTAATAAGTGGCTTACAGCTAAAATTAAAAGTGGAACAGTACCCTGGAAACCATGCTCCTGAAGTCACGGAGAAAATGAATTTCTGTCTTCCTGTCTGGTTTGAATTTTCTCTGTAAGCCCTAAACTGTCATCACATTCTCTGTCCACATCCTCACAGGCAAAGCACAAGCCCTTGGAAGGCTTCACAAAGCCTTCACAGCTCCCACCCCTGAATGAAATCATTCACTACTTGGGTAAAGTTCAATGAAATTAGTAGAAACTCAGAAATGAATTTAAGATCTGTGTTATCAACCGATGAGTGGATAAAGAAAATGTGGTACATCTATACGATGGAATTATATACAGCAGAAAGAAAGATGACATCATAAACTTTGCAGGTAAATGGATGGAACTAGAAGCCATTATGCTAAGTAAAGTAACACAGTCTCAGGACAAACGACAGTCCCAGAAAAAACAAATGACATATGGTGTCCCTCATCTGTAGATCTTAGCACCAAATCACTCTTCATAAGGCAAACTGAATAATTCCTCTTTTTTCCCTTTTCTTTTTATTATTTCATTTTTTTTATCTGTATGAGTGTACTGTCTGCATGTAGGTTTGTGCACCCATGTCATGCAATGCCGCGGAGGTCAGAAGAGGGTATCGGATTCCCCTGGAACTGGAGTTAAAGACGGTTTTCAGCCACCATGTGGGTGCTAGGGATTGAACCTAGTCCTCTGCAAGAGCAGTTGGCACTCTTAACTGCTAGGCCATCTCTCCAGCCCCCTTTTCCCCCTTTCTTACTAAACATAACACCTAATGGTATTCATCAACTTGCTATATTATGTAGGAATGTAAAGTAATATATTTTTTCTTTATCTTCATGCAATTCTACTGTCAAAATGTGAATCCTTGAACATGTTTTGGAACTGGACCTATAGTTTATTTGCAGACATCATAATTTTGGTATATATGTGCCGTATATGTATGCATATTTTGGAGTGATACACATTAGAAAGAACAACAAAAAAGACCAAGTCAAAGAACTGACTGAAAGAGTAAATTTTTGCCCAAAACAGTAAACTTCTGCACCCAAAAATTCAAAAAAAGACTGAGAAAAAGATGAAAGACATGTATGCCAGAATGCATGAGCTCTGGTGGGGTTAGGGGTAAGGGAGGGGGAATGTGTCTAAATTTGAACAAGAAATCTTATATGACCAGGCGTGGTGTTAATCCCAGCACTTGGGAGAGGCAGGTGGATCTCTGTAAGTTCAAGGCCAGCCTGGTTTACATAGTGAGTTCCAAGCCAGTTAGGACTAAAGGGAGACCCTGTCTCAAAAAAGACCAAAAAAGGAAAGAGAAAGAAAGAAAGAAAGAAAGAAAGAAAGAAAGAAAGAAAGAAAGAAAGAAAGAAAGAAAGAAAGAAAGAAAGAAAGAAAGAAAGAAAGAAAGAAAGAACGGAAGGAAGGAAGGAAGGAAGGAAGGAAGGAAGGAAGGA
>VZQC01013314.1:403521-416093 GCA_009823505.1 Rhizomys pruinosus | reverse complement strand
ACCCATCCAAACATCTGTGTCCTATGCTCACAGCTAGCTTGCCATAATAATTAAGTTTGTTTAAATGCCTGTTAAATCTAATTGCTTGTGCTTGTTAAATAGGACGAAAAAGGGTACCCTGGATAAGCTGTCAACCCATGAGGGAAACAACCTGACTAGAGTCAAAAATTACATCCCCAGAGAAAACACTGCTTTGCTTCTCACCCCTGTGCCCCCTCCCTCTCCCAAAGCCTAAGGGACCACTTGCGGAAGAGGGGGCGTGGTAAATGTAGAAGGGCTGCGGAGAGACTGGGGTGAATTGTGAGACTACAACAATATGGACTGACTTTAATTGAGCAACATGCTTGTGCTACAAGCTTCTCCAATTAGACTATAGGAACCTTGGGTTGTTCTACATAATAAACATAGAATCTGCAAATTGGTTTTTTTTTTTTTTTTTTTTTTTTTTTTTTTTTTTTTTTTTTTTTTTTTGTTTTTTGTTTTTGGTTTTTTTTTGTTTTTTTAAAAACATGAATGTTTACATTCATTGCTTATGCTTGACAATCAGCTTACTTCATGGTTGGGATTCTTGAATATTAATTGGCCTTAGGGAAAAATTAAAGTTTAACAGCCCAATTTATTAAAACCCACCTTTACAAGTGGGGCTCCCCATCTTTTTGTATAAAAAAAGGGACGAGATGCAGGGAGCCAAAGCTGCCAGGCATACATGCTCACAGAAAATTACTAACTTGCTTATCTCAGGAGTTTACTAGCCAGTTTACTTACCTCAGGAATTTACAAACCAGCTTACTTACCTCAGGAATTTATGAGTGCAGCTTGCTTATCTCTGAAATTTACGAGTGCCAAGAAGTGTGAGTGCCTGGCACTTCTCCAAATGTACCCTCTCCCTGAACTGTGCCTGTTCCCTTTCCCGCCACAAATTTCCCGCGCCCTTGTCCATATAAACTCTGAATCCAATAAAGACAATGAGACCTCGATCGGAATATAGACCTGGTCTTCTCCTTGTGTTTTTTGTTTCTTAATTCAGGTTATTCTCTCCACGGACCCCTAGCTGAAAACCCCGCAGGTCAGGGTGAATACATACACTCATACACATAAAGAAATAAATTGAAAAAAAATAAAGAAAAGAAAGAAAAGCATGTTTGGGGCAGAAGGCAGCATGAGCTTCTGGTGGGGTGGGGGAATGGGCCGGAGAAAACGGTCGAGATTTGTTAAAAAAAATAAAAATAATTTATGTTAAAAAAAAAAGAAAAGATCCAGACAATCATATGGGAATACTTAAAAAACCTATACTCTATTAAGTTTGAAAACCTAGGAGAAATGAATGAATGTCTGAAAATCCTGGGATCACCAAAGCTCAACCAAGAAGAAGTTGACAGCTTAAACAGACCCATATACATGAAGAAACTGAAGATGTAATAAAAACCGCCCAACTAAAAAAAGCCCAGGCCCCAGATGGTTCATGGAGAATTCTATAAAACATTTCAAAAAGACCTACAACCTTATATCAAATTGTTCAGAAGGACACAAGCAAGAGGGAAACCTCCCAAATTCCTTCTATGAAGGCCAGCATCACTCTATACCAAAAGAAGGCAAAGATACAACCAAAAATGAGGACTATAGACCCATCTCATTAATGAACACAGATGCAAAAATTCTCAAGAAAAATACTTGCAAACCACAGACAACCCAAGCAAAAAGATCATCAATCATGACAAAGTTGGATTCCTACCAGAAATTGCAGGGATGGTTCACACATATGAAAAGCAATAACTATCATAAAACACGTAAATGACTGAAAGACAAAAACCACCATCATCTCAATTGACAAAAAAAAAAAAAAGCCTTTGACAAAATCATGCATCCCTTCATGCATAAACTCCTAGAAGGGAATTGGATTGGGAGGGATCATTCCTCAAGGTAAATCAAAGCCATATAATGAAACCCACAGCCCAACATCATCCAAAATGAGAAAAGACAGAAGCAATCCCCTTTAAAGGTAGGAACTTGGCAAAGGCTGCCCCTGTCACCACTCCCTTCAATATAGTGCTTGAAACCCTTGCTAGGGCAATAAGGCAGAAAGGAAATTAAAGGAGTATAATTTGGAAAAGGGAAGTCGCTATCCTTTTTCTGATGAATATATTCTTTAGCTAGGATGCGAAAAACTCCCAGAAAACTCCTAGAAAGATAAGAGTTTCAGTAAAGTGGCAGGATACAAAATTTAACCTAGAAAAAGCAGTAGCCTTTCTTACACCACCAATACGCAACTGAAGAGGAATACAAGGAGGCCTTTCCCATTACAATAGCTCCAAAAAAATGATAAAAGACCTAGGAACAGCTGGGGCGTGTGATGGCACATGCATTTAATCCGCACTCATGGAGGCAGAAACAGATGGATCTTCTGAGAGTTCAAGGCCCAGCCTGTATACAGAGTGAGTTTCCAAGCCAGTGGGAGGAACTACACAGGAGACCTGTCTCAAAAAAAAATTTTTTTTGTTTTGTTTTTAAAAAGACAAAAAAAAAAATACTTTAAGAACAAACCTAAACAAAGACACCAAAGATTCTCTACAAAAAAATTTAACCCCTGAAAAGGAAATTGAAGAAGAATCAGAAGATGAAAAACTCCCATGCTTATGGATTGGGAAAATTAATATAGAAAAATGTCCTTCTATACCCAAAATCTTGTACAGATTAGTGTAATCCCAATTAAAATCCAAGAGTTTCCTTCACAGGCTTGGGGAAAAAAGCCTTATTTCATATGGAAAACAAAAGACCCAAATAGCCCAAAGCAACCCTGAGCAAAAAGAGCAACACAGGGGGCGGGGGGATCTCTATACCAGACTTCAAACTATACTACAGGGCTATAGTCATAAAAACAGCTGGGTACTGGCACAAAAACAGACCTGTTGACCAATGGAACAAAACTGAAGATCCAAGCTTGAGCACATACAATTTCAGCCACCTCATATTTGACAAGGGGGCCAAAAAGACACGATGAAGGAAAGACAGCATCTTCATCAAGTGGTGGTGGCAAAACTAGATCACCACTTGTAGAAGAATAAAGTTAAACCCCTACCAATCGCCCTGTACAAAAGTCAACTCCAGATGGATCAAAGACCTCAATGTGAAACCCAAAACTCTGAAGGTGATAGAAGAAAAAGTTGGCAGCAGACTACAAGGCATAGACATAGGAAAAAACTTCCTAAATCAGTCAGCAGCTACGCAAGAAATAAGATCGACAACTGACAAATGACCTCATTAAACTCAAAAGCTTCTGTACATCAAAAGAAACAATCAAGGAAGTAAAGAGAAAACCCACAGAGTGGGAGGAAACCTTCACTGCAGATACATCTGACAAAGCGTTGATTTCCAGAACATATAAACTACTCAAAAAACAACGAAGAAAGAAAACAAACGACTCACTCAAAAGATGGAGCAAAGAGCTGAACAGAGACTTCACTAACAGACTTCACAAGTAAAGAATTAGAGATGGCTGAGGAGCATCTTAAAAAGTGTTCAACATAGCTAATAATTAAGGAAATGCAAATCAAAACCACTTTAAGATATTATCTCACTCTGATAAGACTGGCTAGGATCAAGAAAACAAATGATACCAAGTGCTGGAGAGGTTGTGGGGAAAGGGGAACACTCATCCACTGCTGGTGGGACTGTAAACTCATGCAGCCACTATGGAAAGCAGTGTGGAGAACCCTTGGAAGACTCAAAATGAGCTTGCCACTTGACCCAGTCATACCACTCCTGATGAGTCATACCACTCCTGGTATGACTCATCTTACCACAGAGATACATGCACAGCCATGTTTATTGCAGCTCTCATAGCAAAGAGCTGGAAACAACCCAAGTGCCCCTCAACTGACAAGTAGAGAAAATGTGGTAAATCTACACAATGGAGTTTTATATAGCGATAAAGAAAGATGACGTTATGAACTTTGCAGGTAAATGGATGGAGCTAGAAGATATCATGTTAAGTGAAGTAACACAGTCCCAGAAAAACAAACGATGAATGGTATCCCTCATCTGTGGATGCTAGCACCAATTACCTAGTTGTAAGGCAAACTGAACAATGTTAATGTGATCTGAAAACAACTGTGCTCCTATATTGTGAATCCCTTAACAGGTTCTAGAACTAAGCTACCATTTATTTTCATAGTTCAGAAGTTTTGGTATATGGATGAAGGATATGTAGGTATACTTTACAGTAATATAAGATCAAAGGAATGCAGAAAAAACTAGTTTATCATGACACTATGGCTAACCACAGAATTTGTTTTATGGGAGTGCTTCTTAGTATTTCTTATACAAGGCTGTTGAACTTTTGTCCAAGCATTTTCTAAAATATTATAAAGTAGTTAAAAGTATCAGGCTGGTGTAACTTAGCCTTTTTGGATGCTTAACAAGCATACTTAATGCCCATACCAATTTGGCCAAGTGTCTTAAGGGATAACTTTGATCCTTGCCCTCAGAGGTTAACTAAGTCCCAGGAGACTATGCACGGGGGCATCTCTTGAAATGTCCTGCAAATGTGAGTCACCAGTCTTCCTGTGCAGAGAGGTCTTGGGGATCCACTAATGGGAATTCAGCCAATGTTCAGTCTATAAAGAGGAAAGTCTGCTCATGCTTCAAAAAGGGAAGCCTAGTCTAGCAGGACCTGACTTTGTCCTCAAGTGGATGGAACTGTTGATTGAAAAGCCAAAAGGAGCCAGGGGCTCCCTCCCCTCCAAGAAACCTGAGTGACCCTTGAGGACCAGATCCTCAACTGACCCTGAGAAAACAAAAACCTTGGTTAATCTGGGCTAATTGTGTGGCCTTAAACATCCAAAAGGAAAGTATAACCAGAAATAAATAAATAGTAAGTCCCAAGAAATTGTACTTCAGGTATAAAACTTGAGATCTTAGTAAAAAGGACAAAAACTAAAAAAATTAAAATTAAAAAATTAAAAAAGCACAGTAGTTTTGCCTGTCTTACTGGCAAGTGCAGCTACCCTGTGGTTGCCTCTGCTTTTGCCATCCTTCAAAGACATGAGAAGACACAGCTTTTCAACCTTCCAATATGGACTGAAGACTCATGTCTCTCCAAGAATCCTTCAAACCTCAGATGGGGACTGCTGAGATACCCAACTTGTGGACTGAGCTACTACTGGGGTTTCCACATCTTCAGAGTATAGACTGCCATTGTTGGACTACCCAGTCTTTATCACAGAGACCACTACAGGAAGATCAAGACAAGACGTGCTGCTTACTGGACTTCATTTGGTGACCCTGGGAAGGGAAACCCCCAGTGTGGAACATAAGGGAAGAACTGATGGTTGTTTGGCCTTGCCAAGGAGGAACCTTCAAACATGCCATCTTTCAGCCTAATAAAAAAAATCATAAACTGAAGATGCTAAAGCCTATGATATATGTGGCATGCATATGTGCATATTTTGGAGTGATGGATATTGGAGGGAATAACAACAACAACAGAAAAGACTGTGTCAAAGAACTGACTGAAATGGTGAACTTCTCAAAATGGTAAACTTCTGCATTGAGAATTTTGAGACTGAGAAAAAGATGAAAAACATGTTTGGCAGAATGCATGAGCTCTTATGGGGTAGAGGAGCAGGGAGGGGGCACAGATTTGTAATGTAATTTGATTTGTTTTTTTGTTTTGAGTTTTTTTTTTTTTTTTGAGACAGGGTCTCCCTATAACCCCAGCTGTCCTGGAACTCACTCTGTAGACCAGGATAGCCTTGAATTCACAGAGATCCACCTGCTTCTGCCTCCCGAGTGATAGGATTAAAGGTGTGCACCACCACGCCTGGCTTAAAGATGGTTCTTAGGTGCTATGTGGGTGCTGGGAATCGAGCTCAGGTTCCTTGCAAGAGCAGTCAGCGCTCTTAACCACTGAGCCATCTCTCCAGCCCCCAATGTAATTTGATTTGTATGAAATGCACAGAGCTTCAATAAAACATTGGCAAAAAGAAAAGAAAAATACATATTCCACACCATACTGAATCTTCAGCTTGTCTTAATATACTCAAGTTGTAATCCAAGTTCTGATGGTAATAATACTAAATTACTGCTATTAGGGAGTTGAACTTTAGTTAGAATTTAATGTGGTAGGATGCTCATTCCTTCATCCAAATGCCTTTTATGTCATGTCTGCTACATCAGGAACTGGACTGAGCTCTGGGGGGGTACAATTAAGAGCAAAAGCAAAGAAGGACCTTAGAAAGTTTTCAGGCTGGTGGAAAAAGAAAAAAAAAAGATAGTGACTGCCTAAAGATGCAAAGTAGCAAATGTTTGCGATCCCAAAGAGGGGCTAAGCTACCCAGATAAGAGGAAAGGGGCACAGCAAACAGCTCCAGTGTCTAAGGGAAAAGATGGGGATGGGATCGTGTAGCTTTCCTCATCTTCCCAGGAAACTTAAAGGTCTTTCAATATTAAAATTAGCAACACTCACATGAAATATATATATATGCATATCTATTTATATACATAAATATACAAGAGATTGGGTTGCTCTGAAAACTTCAGTTCCTCAGGGTGTTGACATCTCTAGTCCCACCCTTGATAATCCAAATAAGCTGAAGAATCAAAATTCTCAAATAGAAGTAGGACTTTTTCAAAATACTTTTCTAAATCCAAGGGGCCTTGCTATAATGTCTCGCAAAAATTTTAGGATAATTAATAAATAAAAGATTATTTACTTTGTGATTATCCAATTGGTACACATGAAGATCTTTCATGTTGTCTAGTTATCATTTCTACATGTTAACTATTGAAGATGAATATTTATCACAGATTCCTGATTAACTTCATATATAATCCCCATGATAGAATACAATTATTTCAAAAGATTCCATTGGTACTAGTTTGCATTGAAAATACTTTACGTCAGCTGGGTGTGGTGGCACACGCCTTTAATCCTAGCACATGGGAGGCAGAAGCAGGCAGATCTTTGTGCGTTCAAAGCCAGCCTGGTCTACAGAGTGAGTTCCAGGACAGCTGGGGCTACAGGGAGACCCTGTCTCGAAAGGACCAAAAAAAAAAAAATACTTTATGTCTCAGGGCTGGAGAGATGGCCTAGTGGTTAAGAGTGCTGACTGCTCCTGCAGAGGACCTGGGTTCAATCCCCAGCACCCACATGGCGGCTGAGAACTGTCTTTAACTCCAGTTCCAGGGGAATCCGACACCCTCTTCTGACCTCCGCAGCATTGCACAACAAGGGTGCACAAACCTACATGCAGATGGTACATTCATACACATAAAAAAATAAATAATTTTTTAAAAAAGAAAATACTTCATGTCTCTCTGCTTCTACAATAAATATAGTTATTACTATTTTTAATATTTTATTGACTCCAGAATTTCATATAATGTATTTTGATTACATACAGACATCCTCCTATATCTCCAGTTCTTCCCCACCTCCACCCCCAATTTCATGTCCTCCATTATTATCTATTCTTTCCTTTATTTATTTAAATTATTTTGGTTTGCAGGCAGTTCATTTAGTCACTCATTTATTGATATAATCATGCTACTGTTACATACAGATACTTTCTTAGATGAGGAAGATACAGAGCAATAAACATAATAAAATGCAAGTACTAAGAGAACTTTCACCCTAATAAGACTTTCTGATATTACACAGATGGGATTGATACTTAAAGTCATGGGAATAGGTGAGATAAGCTAGGAACAGTGTGAAATCTGCAGAGGTATGAGGCTTACTCCCTGAGATACACCAATATTGAAAAATGTAGGAAACCTGCTGTCGAAGACCTAATGTTAACATGGGAAAGATCTATCGAGACCACACATGCAAGTGTACAGATGGTCTCTGGAATACCAGAGAGTGTTACCAAAGGCCACTATACCAATAAAGCAAATATGGGTCTCCTTGAGTCAAGCAAGACTCCTCCATCAGCACCAGCTACACCTCACCTGCCTGGAAATACTGTGCAGCAGAGGCAGCCATATGCCTTTGTATATCCCAAATTATCTAATTGGCTATTGGCTCTTCTCCCTTGGAGAAATAACCCACGGCCGATGATGCACATAGCTTGCAACCTCTACTGGTCAGTTGTAGATGTTTATTTTAAAATAGCCACAGTAAGACCCTGTATATTCAACTGAAAAAAAAATGTTAATTGAGTGGCATTTAAACAATACCATCCAAATATCTGTGTCTATTATACCAAAAGTAACATATGAGTAGGACCGCATTAATATCTGTTTAAATACCATATATATCTAAACTGCTTGTGCTTCTTGAGTTAAGGTAATAGAAAGGTTGTATTCTGGACAAGCAGCTTCCATGAAAGAAAACAGCCGCATGTAAACCAAGGTTCAAAGACACAGCTCCAGAGAACGTTGACTGTTTTGTTGCTTCTCATCCACCTGTGCCTGTCTAAAGCCTAGAGGAAAATATGCGAAGAAGGGGGCGTGTGTAGCAATGCTCAGGGTTGTGATTGGGGTTGAACGGTGACCCTACACAGGAATATAGCCCCTGGAAACTCATTTGATCAAACTTGATGAAACATACTAAGCCCCCCCTGCTGGATGGTGGGGACCAAGGGGCTGTGTGGTGTCGTCGGCACATAGCTACTTGCATAAATTGGGTTTTCTTACAATGAAGGATGCTTGTACTCATAAATTACTCAGTATTGCTAAAAACTGAAAAACAATAAAAACAAAACTGAGTGAGAAAGATTGCAGGGACCGTCATGGCAGAATGCATGATCTGGTGATGGGTGGGGTTGGGATGGGGGAAGAAGAGAAGGGGGAATTGCTTGACTTGAATTGGATATGATGTGCAAAATCAATACACAACCAGCGTTCAATAAACAAAAATATGTAGTCGGTATAAATTAAACTTATCAGCTCCTCAAGGTCCTTAATATACTATATAATACATACATATACAATATATTCAATATTATATTAAGACTAACAAAAAAAAAAAGCGAAATATTAAAAAGTTTAATCTATATATTATATATATTATATATATATATCTATTATACTAGAGTACGTTAATTGGGCTGTTGAGCAGTGGGGAAAGGTGGGTAGTGAGGCGATCTAAATACAATAATAAACCTTTTTTTGTGATCGTATAAATTGCAAAAAAACTATTCAATTAAATTAATTTTTTTATAAAAGAACTTTTTTTTATTGTATAATACTCCCATTTTTTTTTTCTGTCTGTGAACTTACTGCAATGCTTATTTGATCATTCCAGTCCACAAAATTAGAACTCATTAGTGTCAGAAATAATCTTCTCCGTTTCATCAAATTCAAAAATTAAAATATTCTTTTTGTTTAGGTCTTTTTGAGACAAGGTCTCTGTGCCAGCGTTCTTTTTCTGGAACTCACTTGTGTAAACCAGTGCTGCCTTGAACTTACAAAGATCCACTGCCTCTGCCTCCCCGAGTACTAGGATTAAATGTGTGGCCAACCACCACACCTGTCTTACATTATAATATTCTAGATCCTCTGTCCATTTATTCTATAAATAAATGCAGTTGTACATTACCTGTGTTTTCTTTTTCTTTTGAATTGGCATGATGTACATTCTTTTTTCCTCTTTTGTGTTTATTTTTAAGGGAATTTCTGATCAATAACACAGTTGTTATTCAGATACATCTGTAGTGTTACTGTCTCAGATTGTCCGTACAATTAGGTATTTGTGCTTTTGCAAGTACTTTGTCCAAATTTTGAACAACCAATGGTTCCCATTAGTCCAGTTTGGAGATGCTTTATGCACAGGCATGTTGATTCAAATTAGGGAGCTCCAGTTCTACTACTGCTGTACTTCTAACTGATTCAAACGCCCTATTCTCCGCAGGCCCTTACATTCTACCATGCCTCTTTTCACCAAGTTGTTCCCTAGTTTTGGGAAGAGGGGCACAGGAGTGAGGTGAGGTGAAAGCAAATCAGTCTACTTTCTCTGACCGTGTCCTTTTGGACTTCTATCTGTTCAGGTTGTTTTCCTTTATGGGTTGACAGCTTATCCAGTTATAACCGTTTTTAGTCATCTACCTCAACAAAGCCGCAAGCTTTGATGTACAGGCATTAAAGCAGTACTAATTAATTATGGCAAGCTAAGCTGATGAGCAGATAGACAACAGATGCTTTGGTATGGTATGGTTATCCACAAATTGTGGTTTCTCTATAAAAGGGTGACAAAGTTCTTATTGTGGCTTAAACTCTCCTAACAACTATGAAGGTACATGAGCTTGTGGCACTCGCTGTGAGTTATTCCTCCAAGGAGAGAGCAATAGCCAATTGATTTGGCTATATATACGACACATGGCTTCCACTGTTGCACAGTAATCTCAGGCAAGTTGAGGAGTAGCACTGATCTACGTGACGGAAGGGACCTGCTGTTTCTCATGAGAGACAAGTATTTTGCTGTTTGTTTAAGTGGCCTTTGGTAAACGCTCCTGGAAGCATTTCAGAGGCCAAGTGTGCGTTCAGCAAGTGACGTCTCCATAACATCTTTATTTCAAATGCTCATCACCCAAAGGTCTTCGACAACAGGGACTTACTGCCTTTCTCCTTGCATATATAACCCACGTATTTGTGGCACAAAGGCCCGTTTTATAATGGGGGGGGGGGTTTGAATCCCCTATCCAACATCTTCCTAGGCAAAATAATTATTGCTGATATCCGAGCTTTTTCCTTGTACTAATATATTTTGCTTAATTTACAGCTTATAAAGACTTTACTATTGAATTTGGCTCTAGATAGAGAATTATCCTTTCACAGTTCCTATGCCTATCAGTCAATTAAAAAAGGGTAGTTATACCTGTTTTATAAGAAATTACCACTATAACAGTTGGCTCTAATTTACAGTTAGGGAATGATTTCAGTACCATGATGTTTTTCTTTTTCCTATAAAGGGGAGAGGTAGGAAGATTTCTCAGCATCTGGAAGGTAAACTTCATCAGGGCCCATTATAAACAGTTAACCCCAATAGTATTCAGAGAGATGCTCAGTGTCCATGACTCAGGCAGTCTGAGGTTCCATTTTCTTTAATGTTCAGATGGGTCAGCCTCTCTGCTGGCATTTCCCAGTCTATCCTGCACAGCCAAAAGTTGTATGTTTTCAGGCATTTAGATTGGTGATTTTTACCTGTAGGAACATACAATTCTCCTCCCATTGTTAGTTTCAAGATCTCAAAATTGAAATTTTATCAATAGGATTGGAACACAGAAATGATGTACATTCTTTAGGCTTTGTGGCTAACATGTTTTATATATACATATATAATATGTGCATATTATATATGATTTCTTTCTTGATTTCTCCATTGACCCAATCTTCATTCAATGGTGCTTAGTTTCCATGAGTTTGTGTACTTTCTGCAGTTTCTGTTGCTGTTGACATTCAGCTTTATTCCTTTGTGGTCAGAAAGAATGTAGGAGCTTATTTCAATTTTCCATATTTGTTTAGACTTTTCTTTGAGTCCTAAGAAGTGGTCAATTTTGGAGAAAGTTCCATAGGCTACTGAGAAGAGCATTCTTCAGTTTGGGCGGAATGTTCTATAGTTGTCTGTTAGATCCATTTAAGTCATTCAACTCAAGTTTCTCTGTTTAGTATTTTGTCTATTGGTGGGAGTAGGGTTTTGAAGACACCCACTATGGCTGTGTAGGGGTTATGTGGTTTTAGATCTAATAGTGCAGTAAACAAAAATAAACGAGACATCTGGCTTTTTTTTTTTTTTTTTTTTTGATAGGTCAAGATTTTGCTGTGAGTCTTGAGGGTGAGTAGAATTGGACTGGTAGAGTAGTAGAGAAACAGCTTAGAAAGATGTGATGGAATAAAATCAGAGAAGCAAGACAGATGTCTGCAAGAATGGCAAGAATTCCAGTCCAGTTACAGCTGAGGACTGATGGAGTTCCCAACATCTGCCCACCCTAAGCCCATGGTGGTTAACAATGAACAAGCACAGTACCACTTGTTGCACATTCCAGATGTTTTTCTCACAATTCTACAGGCTGCTTGTGGTAGTTACCTTAGCATGACTGTGACCAAAATATCTGAGAAAATAATTTAAAGGAGGAAAAGACTTATTTTGGTTCAGGACTTCAGAGGGTTCAATCTACGGTTCCTTGGCCCCATGCATGTGCCCAAAACATGGCAGACTTTCTTTACTTCATGGAAAGCAGGAAGCAAAACATGAGAACAGACTGGGAACCAGATACACTATTCAAAGGTAGACCCCAGTGGCTCATTTCCTCTACTTAGACCCTATTTCCTAAAGCTTCCAGAACTTTCCCAATAGTCCCACCTGCTAGGGACCAAGCATTCAACACATGATTGCATGGGAGCCATTTCATATTCAAACATGAACATAGCCACTCTCCAAACTTCAGTGTATGCAAGCTAGAGAGCAAAAGGGGGCTCCACTGACACAAACAAGGGAGATAGCTGAGCTGTGACAGAAGAGATTATTTGATCCCCTGCCAAAGAGCTAGTAAAATTCAGAAAGAGCTATTAGCCTAGAAATCAGCCTCAAGGAGTGCTTCTTTTTTTTTCTTTTTTTTTTTTTTTGCTTATAT
>VZQC01013314.1:378703-389803 GCA_009823505.1 Rhizomys pruinosus | reverse complement strand
TGGTAGATTGTAAGGGCTGTGGAGAGATAGGGGTGAATCATGAGACTATAGGAATATAGTCTGGACACCTGATTGATCAACATGCCTGTGCATACAAGCTTCTCCAACTGGACTAGGGGAACCTTGGGTTGTTCAAAATTTGGACATAGATACTTGCAAAATGCACCAATTACTTAATTGTATGACATACTGAGTAACATCATTGTTATCTGCAAACAACTGTGTCATTGTATTGTAGAATACCTTAAAAATAAAAAAAAATAAAATAAAAGAACTATATGTTTAGTTATTCCGGTACTATTTTTTTTTTAACTTTCCAGACTGTGATTTTCATCTCTAGAAGTTCAATTAGGGCATGGGGTGAAAGCACACTGGGGCTGTAGAAGAACAGTAGAAAAATAATGAAAACTTCTCGGTGCATGGTAATGGGAGAGGTTCAACATCAAGGCCTGGATACCAAGGACCACGTGTGGAGTGAGGACCACAGCGGGACCTCAAGGGAGGTGGGAGGTCCATTCCAGACAGTCAGTCCTTCAAAGACCAGAATCTGCAAATTAGAGACTTCCCCTGTCCCCAGCATGAGAGGCAAAGTCTCTACAATGCACAATCTAGGACATCAGGGGAGGGGCTATGGGGCATGCAGTCACTCTGAGAAGACTGAAACTGTTGCTGAACACTAAGAAATCCTCCATGCTCTACTCTGCTCCACCATCAGTCTAGACCAGAGGAATTTGGAACCTGTGGGGACCAGAGTTACACCTCACAGGACAGGAGCACAGCTCAGGCTCATGGGAGAAAACACCTCTGCCTCAAGGTTGTGGGTGGAGGGTGCCACTACTCCAACTCCCAGGACAGGACCACATCTCCAGATCCATGGGAAGAAACCACAGTTCCAAGAGTGGACCACTGCTCCAGTTCCCAGGGCAGGACCACAGCTCCATATCCTTGGGAAGAAACCACAATTCCAAGAGTGGACCACTACTCCAGTTCCCAGGGCCGGACCACAGCTCCAGATCCATGGGAAGAAACCACAGTTCCAAGAGTGGACCACTACTCCAGTTCCCAGGGCCGGACCACAGCTCCAGATCCATGGGAAGAAACCACAGTTCCAAGAGTGGACCACTGCTCCAGTTCCCAGGGCAGGACCACAGCTCCAGATCCATGGGAAGAAACCACAGTTCCAAGAGTGGACCACTGCTCCAGTTCCCAGGGCAGGACCACAGCACCAGCTCACAGGAGGGGACCACAGCACCAGCTCACAGGAGGGGACCACAGCACCAGCTCACAGGAGGGGACCACAGCACCAGCTCACAGGAGGGGACCACAGCACCAGCTCACAGGAGGGGACCACAGCACCAGCTCACAGGAGGGGACCACAGCACCAGCTCACAGGAGGGGACCACAGCACCAGCTCACAGGAGGGGACCACAGCACCAGCTCACAGGAGGGGACCACAGCACCAGCTCACAGGAGGGGACCACAGCACCAGCTCACAGGAGGGGACCACAGCACCAGCTCACAGGAGGGGACCACAGCACCAGCTCACAGGAGGGGACCACAGCACCAGCTCACAGGAGGGGACCACAGCACCAGCTCACAGGAGGGGACCACAGCACCAGCTCACAGGAGGGGACCACAGCACCAGCTCACAGGAGGGGACCACAGCACCAGCTCACAGGAGGGGACCACAGCACCAGCTCACAGGAGGGGACCACAGCACCAGCTCACAGGAGGGGACCACAGCACCAGCTCACAGGAGGGGACCACAGCACCAGCTCACAGGAGGGGACCACAGCACCAGCTCACAGGAGGGGACCACAGCACCAGCTCACAGGAGGGGACCACAGCACCAGCTCACAGGAGGGGACCACAGCACCAGCTCACAGGAGGGGACCACAGCACCAGCTCACAGGAGGGGACCACAGCACCAGCTCACAGGAGGGGACCACAGCACCAGCTCACAGGAGGGGACCACAGCACCAGCTCACAGGAGGGGACCACAGCACCAGCTCACAGGAGGGGACCACAGCACCAGCTCACAGGAGGGGACCACAGCACCAGCTCACAGGAGGGGACCACAGCACCAGCTCACAGGAGGGGACCACAGCACCAGCTCACAGGAGGGGACCACAGCACCAGCTCACAGGAGGGGACCACAGCACCAGCTCACAGGAGGGGACCACAGCACCAGCTCACAGGAGGGGACCACAGCACCAGCTCACAGGAGGGGACCACAGCACCAGCTCACAGGAGGGGACCACAGCACCAGCTCACAGGAGGGGACCACAGCACCAGCTCACAGGAGGGGACCACAGCACCAGCTCACAGGAGGGGACCACAGCACCAGCTCACAGGAGGGGACCACAGCACCAGCTCACAGGAGGGGACCACAGCACCAGCTCACAGGAGGGGACCACAGCACCAGCTCACAGGAGGGGACCACAGCACCAGCTCACAGGAGGGGACCACAGCACCAGCTCACAGGAGGGGACCACAGCACCAGCTCACAGGAGGGGACCACAGCACCAGCTCACAGGAGGGGACCACAGCACCAGCTCACAGGAGGGGACCACAGCACCAGCTCACAGGAGGGGACCACAGCACCAGCTCACAGGAGGGGACCACAGCACCAGCTCACAGGAGGGGACCACAGCACCAGCTCACAGGAGGGGACCACAGCACCAGCTCACAGGAGGGGACCACAGCACCAGCTCACAGGAGGGGACCACAGCACCAGCTCACAGGAGGGGACCACAGCACCAGCTCACAGGAGGGGACCACAGCACCAGCTCACAGGAGGGGACCACAGCACCAGCTCACAGGAGGGGACCACAGCACCAGCTCAAAGGAGGGGACCACAGCACCAGCTCAAAGGAGGGGACCACAGCACCAGCTCACAGGAGGGGACCACAGCCCCAGCTCACAGGAGGGGACCACAGCTGCACTCACAGGAGGGGACCACAGCACCAGCTCACAGGAGGGGACCACAGCACCAGCTCACAGGAGGGAACCACAGCTCCAACTCACAGGAGGGGACCACAGCCCCAGCTCACAGGAGGGGAAAACCACTCCAGGCTCACTGGAAGGGACCACCGCTCCATGTTCACTGGAAGGGACCACCGCTCCAGGCTCACTGGAAGGGACCACCGCTCCAGGCTCACTGGAAGGGACCACTGCTCCAGGTTCACAGGAGGGGACCACAGTTTCAGGTTCAGAAGGTGTGTTTCTTGAAGACATCTGGTTGGTGGTACACCCCATACCACTCAACTCATTTCTTATTTGAAGTACTGTTGAAGGATCTTTTAAGGAACCTGACCTATGAAGTATTTCAGAAGCAAGAAACTGCTAGAAACACTGGACAGCAGGGCCATTGGAAGCGCATGAGTCTTTGATGTGCAAATGTAGGCTCAGGTTTTGACTACACTGGTTACTTCCTCACCTCCACCTTGAGAACAAATAGTTCCCTCACAGGATTATTTTAAGTTTCAAAAAAGATCATATAGCCAAGTAATTTGCAGCATGTTTGGTGCATGACAGCTGCTCATAACACATTAATTTTCCTCCACACTAGAAAGAAAAAGGCAAATTCCAAGAAGTCAACTGGCAAAAAAGAAAAACAAAGAATAAACCTCCTCCTGCTCCGACCCCAGACGTTTACTGTAGCATGAGCAATGCAAGGGCTTTGCCGAGTGGTGCTCACAGTGGTGTCCTGGCATAAGACCTTCCAGGTAAGTGCTGTCAAGGGACAAGAGAACAATGGAAGAGTGCCGGGCAACTTCACTGAAGAGCCAGGAACATTTGTGGCACAACTTCAGAGCAACAGTTGAAGCCAACACCTCGATGTGACTCTAAGCCTGCTGTGACATTTCCCAAAAGGACATCCTGGGGAAAGGACCAGTGTAAATATCCTGAGTGCCAAGCGGGATAAAAGAGGAAGAAGGAAGATGAATGAACCTCTTGCAGATGGTAGCTTCCTCATGAACTGTCTCTACCCAGGCAAGGATACTCCCACTGCAGGATTCCCCATAGCACATAGTGTTCACTGCAAAATGCAAGGTTATCATTGACTAGGTGAACCTTACACAGTCCTCCAGTGAAGAGTTGGACCTTGAAGGTAATGATTAAGCCAAGCTTAAGCTCTTACCCTCTCCATTGGCTCCTTTGTTCAATTCCATGTTCCCATCACACAGAGACAATTAACAGAATGCTTTACATATACAGAAATCCAATAATGGTTTGTGACAAACTTAAATATGTAATTTTAGAACAGGTAAGAGATCTGAGTCCCATCCCTAACATTTCTACCTACGCAACCTGGAAATATTTTTTTTGCCAATGTTTTATTGAAGCTCTGTGCATTTCATACAAATCAAATTTAGACCCGTGCCCCCATCCCTGCCCCAAACATGTTTTTCATCTTTTTCTCAGTCTCTCTCAAAATTCTTGACGCAGAAGTTTACTGTTTCAAGCAGAAGTTCACCATTTCAGTTAGTTCTTTGACACAGTCTTTTCTGTTGTTATTCCTTCCAGTATGCATCACTCCAAAATATGCACAGATGCATGCCACATATATCATAGGTTTTAGCATCTTCAGCTTAATTTTTTTTTATTAGCTTGAAAGGAAGGATGTCATGTTTGAAGTCTCCTCCTTGGCAAGCCCAAACCACAATCAGTTCTGCCCTTGTGTTCCACACTGGGGTTTTCCCTTCCCATGGTCACCAAATGAGGTCCTGTAAGCAGCGTGTCCTGTCTTGGTCTTCTTGTACTGGTTTTCATGATACAGTGTGGGTAGTCCAACAATGGTGATCTATTATACTCTGAAGAAGCTGAAACCCCAGTAGTAGCTCAGTCCACAAGTTGGATGTCTCAGCAGTCCCCATCTGGCACTGAAGGTTTGGAGGATTCTTGGAGAGACATGAGTCTTCAGTCCATATCGGAAGGTTGAAAAGCTGTGTCTTCTCACGTCTTTGAAGGATGGCAAAAGCAGTGGCAGCCACAGGGTAGCTGCACTTGCCAGTAAGATAGGCAAAACAACTGTGCTTCTTTAATTTATTTATTTATTTATTTATTTTTACTTTTTGTCTTTTTACTAAGATCTCAAGTTTTATACCTGAAGTACAATTTCTCAGGACTTACTGTTTATTTATTTCTGGTTATACTTTCCTTTTAGATGTTTAAGGGTTAGCCCAGATTAACTAAAGTTTTTGTTTTCTCAAGGTCAGTTGAGGATCTGGTCCTCAAGGGTCACTCAGGTTTTTTGGAGGGGAGGGAGCCCCTGGCTCCTTTTGACTTTTCACTCACCAGTTCCATCCACTTGAGGACAAAGTCAGGTCCTGCTAGACCAGGCTTCCCTTTTTGAAGCATGAGCAGACTTTCCTCTTTATTGACTGGACACTGGCTTAAGTCCCATTAGTGGATCTCCAAGCAACCTGGAAATTTTACTTAACCACCTTCATGTGTCCATTTCCCATTTCTGGATAAAGCAAGGATAGCACCTAGCTATTAGCAAAGTCAAATGATCAGTTATGGATAAAAAGCTGAACAAATTATAGTTTTTTAATATGGAATACTAGGTAACAGTGAACAAAATGAGAACTATAAGTATTAACATGCTGAGATCTCAAAAACACACTGAACTGAAAAGAAAGTTGCAAAATCATGTTTGATATAACAAAACTAATACTATGGATTTGTATATACAGTTGCATGATAGATTGCCTTCTCCTATTTAATTATAAAACCATGATTTTCACTTATAACAATGATTTAGTTTACAGTGTCTCTTGCAGCTACATGGGATCTTATGACTAAATTCTACTCAATAAGATATAATCAGAAGTATACATGCCAGGTGTGGTGGTGCACGCCTTTAATCACAGTACTCAGGAGGCAGAGGCAGAGGCAGGCGGATCTCTATGAGTTCAAGGCCAGCCTGGTCTACATAGCAAGTTCTGAGAAAAAAAAAAAAGGAAGTATACATAAATAAAACTCTCTTCTTCCTACCTCTGGTCCGGTATGCAGACAGAATGGCTAGAGTTTTTGCTATCATCACATTGGACCACATGATCCTGAGGATGGAGACAACAGATAAAGGATGACAGACTGGCCTGGATCTCTTATAACATCAAGCTACCAGGCCAGTCCTTCACTACTTCTAGAGTCTCCTTATATCTCAAACTTCTAACTTGTTTCAGCTATTGTTATTTCCAAATGCAGTAAGTAATAGACTAGGAAGATCTTACCGTCTACAAGGATATATACTAACGTAACATCAATTTCAACGTCTGGGGACAGGAGAGGTTTCTAATTACAGGCAAAAGTCCAAGGGAAAAACAGTTCTAATTGCTATATTTAATGTTTTAGGGGAATTCATTTATGAATTTGTCCAAGTAAAATTTGGCTTTAAAGTCTAAACAAAACCTGGTGTTACAGGAAAGTCTGCTGAAGTGGCAGCAAGTGGGGCTCAGGAGCTCAGGAGCTCTAGAGTGGCTTTTCACCACGCCCAGCTGAAGCCGTGAAGGGGCTAGGCCATTTTAGACAACACTTCCCTAGAGGATCTTCCCCAGTATGTGAGCAGGCTACCCACTTCAGAGACACACCACCTGGGGACTGACCACCAGAAGACATCCAGCAAGCAATCTGACTCCTTCTGGATGGAAATAAATTGCAGCTGAGGATCTGTACAGCTTTGCAGTCATTGAGTCATGAGCCCCAGAAGGTAAGGTTTGGATTTGTTTGCCTTCCCTGTCAGGGAACTGGTTCCTCTCTCGTAGTTATATAGATATGACACTGGGGAGGAGAATGCTCAGCAGCCCAGAAGGCATTCTCCTATGCAGTAGCAGTGAAGTGATAAAATTCCATGCTATGGGAGCCAAGGGCCTAGTAAGAAAGTATAACTTCGGGCTGGAGAGATGGCCTAGCAGTTAAGAGCGCCAACCACTCTTACAGAGGACCCGGGTTGGGTCCCCAGCACCCACATGGTGGCTGAGAACCGTCTGAAACTCCAATTCCAGGAGAACTCTAGTTCCAGGGGAATCCGACACCCTCTTCTGACCTCCAGGGGAATCAGACACCCTCTTCTGACCTCCGCAGCATTGCACAACACGGGTGCACAAACTTGCATGCAGACAGTACATTCATATACATACAGAAATAAATTTAAAAAATAATAATAAAAATAAAAAAAAGAAAGTATAACTTCACATTCTGTTGGTCTCGTGGTGTCTTCCAAATAGAGACATGGGCAGATAGCAGGCCACTTGTAGGATGGCTCAAAGGTTAAGAGCACTGGCTGATCTTGCAAAAGACACACATTCAGTTCCTAGGACCCACATGGTGGCTAACAACTGTCCTTAACTCCACTCCACAGGATCCTCATTTGTCCCTAGATTTGGCCAAATCCAGGTCCCAAAGAGCCCAAACATGCCTTTCTCTATTCCACACCTGGAGACCAGCCCAGACAGGTCACAAAGTGGGTCATCTGTTATCATTGGAAATCAATCTCCTGAATTTTCTTTTTTAAAAAATATTTTTTGTTTACTAGTTTTATTTTAACCTGAATGAGTGTATTGTCTGCATGTAAATGCACCATGCACTTACATGTCATGCAATGCCCTCAGAGGTCAGAAGAGGGTGCTGGATTCCCCTATAACTCAAGTTAAAGTTTGACAGTTGTTACCTGCCATGTGGGTCCTCTGTAAGAGCAGCCAGTGCTCTTAACCAGTGATCCAACTCTGCATCCCCTATCTCCTCAATTTTCAATGCTGCAATTCTGCTAATTTCAGAGCAACAGGCCCTAATTTGTCCCAGACCCCCTAACCTTCTGTATGCCCCTCCCCATTTTATTTCGTGGCCTCACCCCATGCTCCAATCAAAAGAGCACAAGCCAAAAAAAAAAAAACCAAACAAACAAAAAACGCTGAGCGTGGTGGCCCACCCCTTTAATCCTAGCACTTGGGAGGCAGAGGCAGGTGGATCTTTGTGAATTCAAGGCCAGCCTGGTCTACTAGAGTGAGTTCCAGGACAGTTGGGGCTACAGGGAGACCCTGTCTGGGGGGTGGGGGAGGAGCAGAAGCCAGACAAGCAACTCCCACAACTGGGGAATCCGACGCCCTCTTCTGACCTCCGCGGCATTGCATGACACGGGTGCACAAACTTGCATGCAGACAGTACATTCATACACATACAGAAATAAATAAAAATTAAAAAAAAAAGAAATTCTTCCAGATATTTTAAGATGCATTTAATCTGTACCTATCCTGTTCAATAGAATAGCCAACTACCACAGTTATTTTAGCTACAATGACATACTTAGTTCCTCAGTTGCACCAGCCACATTTTTGTATGAGATAGTAAAATAGAGAACACTTCCATCACCACTGAAAGTACTACTGGATAGTGTACACAGTATCTCAACATAAGGAGCAGGAGGGTGGGAATGACAAGTTGGAGTTTTGTTTCAGCTTATTATTAAATGTTTGTGTAACTACAGAAAGAGTACTAAGCTATGGTTATCACAAATTTGGTGATCCATCTTCTACATGTTTAATGTTTTTCTTATAAATGCAGTTCCAACATTACCAGTCCTCAGTCCTTAAATGAGAACATTTTTTTTAAATTGAGCATTTGTATATCTCATACAATGGTTCCCAATCAAACCCAGTCCCCTCCATGCCCAACCCCCTATCCAAATTCATACATTACAACATCCAAGCTAAGCCTTATCCAGTCAAACTCTTGAACTCAGTTGTCCTTCTGTGCAGATACACCCACTGGAGTCTAGTCAGCATATCTAGAAATCTTAGGTAAGGCATACTCTTCCTCACCCAGCAGTAATCAGTCTCATGTAGTTCTCAGTCCACTCCACTGAGACTTGTCTGAGTTGGCATGAGTCCTGTGCCTGATGCCGACATTGCCACAAGTTCCCATGTGAAAGCTTCCAGTAGTCCGTAAGCCACTCCTTCTGTAGTTCATGCACCAGCCCTGGCTCTTACAAGTTTTCCACCCCCTCTTCTGCAGTGATCCTTGAGCTGTGGGTGGGTGAGGTTTACTATAGGGCTCCTGTCCAGGAACACAAAATCTAGAGGCTCCCATTCTTTGGAGCTTGGCCAGTTGTGGCCTCTGTTTGTATCACACTCTGTTGTGTAAGGCAGCTTTCCTGGTGAGAGCTGAGGGGTGTGCTTGTTTTCTCTCCACCCCTCATTCCACGTGTAGGGGTTCAACTGTACTTGTGCCTCCTAGGAATGGAACTCTTAAAGGGAGGCTCTCTGCCCTTCTATCTTTGAGAGTGTGTGTGTGTGTGTGTGTGTGTGTGTGTGTACTGTATATGCATGTTTATGTAAACACACATGCATATACAGTATGTTCACAGAAACATGCATATATAGTACCCGCATGGGTACACAGATGCATGAGTGCACATGTCTATGCATGTGGAGGAATAAGTTGACATCAAGTGTCTTCCTTGGTCACTCTCCACTGTATTTACTGAGGCAGGGTCTCTTGCTGAACCCAGAACCCCATACCTGTTAGTCTGGCCAGCCAGCTTGCCATGGGGATCTGCCGGCTCTGCTTCCCCCAGCACTGGGATTACAGGCAGCCACCAATGCCTGCCTAGCTTTTACCTGGGTGTTGGGGATCTGAGCTCCCATCCTCACACTTGGAGGGCAAGCACTTTATCTACTAAGCCATCTCCCCAGCCTCCCTCCCCCCACTTCCCCCACCCTTTTAAAATGAATGTTTTAAAAATTCAGCTTTATGAGTTTGGAGAGATGATGGCTCTGCAGTTAAGAGTATCTACTGTTCTTCCAAAGGACTGGAAATTGATTCCTAGTACCCAGACTCAGCAGGTCATAGCTACCTACAACTCCAGCCCCACCGGATCCAACCAACATCCTCTTCTGGCCCCCCACAGGCACCTGCATGTCCCATTGCTCTAAGGTGGCAATAAAGACTAAGACAAAGTGCCAGGAAATGTAGTCAGAATAGATCAGAAGAGCAGGGCCCGGCTATAGGGAGCTCTGCCTTCATGCTAATGTGCAAGTCAGGGTTGGGGATAGGAGTAAAGGAAAAACCGTGGAATCAAGGTAGAATCAAACCAGAGATTTGTTCTTGTGTGGAGAGAAAGAACAGCATAGCATGGAAAGGAGGCCTGTGGAAATGCCAACAGATCTCTCAGGGGTGACACAACCGTGTGTGAGAACAGGCTCTCAGAGCCAGAGGTTCACTGTAGTTCCCAAACCAAAATTTAAGAAACCACACTGCCAAGTGGGGATAAGTTAGTGGGAAACAGGCACCCTGACAAAACCAAGACCCTGTCATCATTCCCCTTCAGTACACACAGTGATGGACTTATAAGAAATAACCACAAAATATGTGCTACTTGGTAAATGCTTTTAGCCAACAGCCAGGTTTGCTTCCACGACAGATTCATCATCACCTTGACATTTTAGTCCCAGTGGAGACTGGGTGGCTTTCCCTGGAATGCGGAACAGTGGTGCCCTTGTTTCTTACACCCCCTTAGCTTCCCTGCAGAAATATTCTAATTGTCAAAAGACAAAGCTTGAAAGGATCCAAGAGCAGTGAACAGGATCAAAGTACATTATATGCGTATATGAAAGTCATAATGAAATGCATTACAGTATAAAATTAACATATACTAATCAAGGAGGGATAAAGAAAAAGGAAAGTATAGAAACTGATTTTAAAATGAAGGGCAAATTAGGGCCATTTGTAGCATTCATAGGAGGGACAAGGTCTTGGCACACCACAGCCCAAATTCACCCCATCAACATGGTTTGGCTTTTCTTCCTAACTTTAGAATGATGCCTTAAAAGAAATTTAACAATACTTTACAGGCCTTGCACGACACGGGTGCACAGACTTGCATGCAGGCAGTACATTCATACACATACAGAACTAAATAAAATTAAAAAAAAAAAAAAAAAATGAAAATCAGAGAAATGTAACTTTCTTCTCCTTATAAGCCAGAAGCACTGCTGACACTGGGCTTTCTTCCCATATACAACCATTGACTACAGCCAAGTGCAAGCTGGTCCTCTGGGGCTGCATTACCACACCCCCCACCCCCCCCCCACAGCG